>QEYC01000201.1:0-330803 GCA_009935795.1 Pholiota adiposa | reverse complement strand
TGAAATTGAGGAATGAATTGTGGGGGTGAGGAATGTCGCAAAATGTAGCCAGCGTCAGGATCAATATCAGTGGTACGCTCATCATCATCATCATCTAGGTGCCTCATTGCAGCAGCTTTGATACGATAGGCTGCTGTTTGAGGGCCAGGTCCAGGTTCACCATCAGCTGGCACAGAAGGATCGAAGAGTAAAGGTTGGGGGGGTATGAGGAAGAAATCGTCGAGAGGATCCTGAATAATATCTTCAAAAAAGCTAGGATTGATATTGGAATGAGGGTCGGTCCTGGGACGATCTTCATCACTTGATTGGTCTTCCTCCGAGTCCTCCTCTCCATCTTGAGCAACCATGGGTAATTCGCCATCCAACTTGTCCAATTTATCGTCGACAAACCAAGCACATTTTCTTGATGAGGTTAAGTGCTTATTGAGCCCTCCAGTAGTTTCGAACTGACGGCCACATCCAGCGGGACAAAGATAGGACATGGTATTTTGAAAGGTATAGGTCCTAGACAGCAAGTAAGAGAGCACTGGTGTACAATGTTTAGCAATTGCCTAAGCCAGCACCGTCTTGGAAGTATGTGAAATATACCCCAGCGGCCTCCACGATGTCGATTTCCTCATCGATCCCATGACTTTCCCTATCTTCCATCTCCAAATTTAGCTCCGCCTTCTCAGCTGCAGCGACGCATGACGGGGTGTCAATCGAAGTGATAGCAACAATGTCTAGAGGTTGCACGATATATTCAGATGGGCCATGTTGACAGGCTTTACGCTTCTTGAAGTACAAAAGATGCCGTATCCTAGAAAAGAAAAAAAATTCATATCAGACAGGTTAAATAAGCTTGAAAGTAATAAGAGACGAACCGAACTTGCAGCACTTGGATACAAATTTCTTTATGAATCTTGAGGGTGTTCTATTGGTCTCGTCAGAGACCCAGTAGCTTTGCCTTTCTAGTGCATCCATATGGTCGGAAAGAAGTTCATATCCACACAAGAGGCATGGAAAGCGAGTTGGTTTAGTAGTAGACATTGACTATAAACAGGCATTAGTTCACATCGTTCTAATTTCTAATGAAAGAACAACTTACAAAAATGCAGAGGATAAATAACAAGATAAAAATGTGCGACTTGTTGGGTACTTTGAAAAGAGTGTATGTGATATATCCCACCAGCAATGAAGGGATAGAATGTTGACAGTTCCGTACAGATTGAAGACAGAACAGGTTACAGAAGTAGGATTTCAAAACGATGGCTAGAGTTGGACACAGAAGGCAAATTTGAGATGGTGATGGTGATAGTTGAATGACAAGAGTGGTTGTGTGAATATAAACAAGAGCACCATTACGTTCACTGTGACCCTACATGGTGGTGTGGTGGTTACGCTCAGAAGGAAAATTACACTCTATGGATCCAGCCTGAACTCATATTCACACGGTATAATTCACTGCACATATACAATACGACGGCTAACAAATCAACAACAGCAGTGAAAAAAGTACTAACTTGAAGGTAATAGAAAGACCAAATAAAAAGGAAGTATTTCAGAAATAGTAATCAAAGGTCCTTCTGGAAATCATCCTTGGCCCTTTGTAAAGCTCGATGAATGACATCGATATCATGCAGCTTCGCCATATATTTTTTCTTTTGCTTCAAAATGTTAACCAATCGCTTTCTATAGTGAAGGCGCAGGCGCGCTTGTTGTCGGATTAGCTTTGTGATAGTAACTTCATGGGATTTTTGTTTAGAGCACTTGTTGTACTTCGCCACAGAGGTGTTGCCCTTTGCAAATTTAGGGCTGTGGGTCTTTGAAATAGGCCTCTTTGGACTTAATATCTTAATAGAAAGAATATTCGTATTTAGGATCAAAAAGATTCAGAGAGAAAGACTTCATGAACGCACCATTGCCACCGTCTGATTCAGCTGAACGTCATTCTCATTGACTGGCAATGAGTCATGAGCATCGTCGTCGGACTGAATATACCATGGGGGTATTTGAGCCTCAGCAGGCATGGACTAAAAGATAGAGTTAATCCTACGATACAAAAATATGATAGGAAACGTACTTCAAATTCTGAGGACGCTTCGTGCTGTGTCTCCTAAATGTTGATTACTTGTGAGATGCACTGGAAGTATCAGAGGGTTAAATTCATAACTGACTTCGCACAGGACATCATCGTCCATGGAGGATGGTACAACTACCAGTGGAGAATTTTTGAAGAGTGTTCCACCAGCCATAGATGTTCGAAGTTAAGCAAGGTGAATGTTTGTTTCCTTCTTTCGTGTCGACTGAAGCACATGATACAAAGTGACGCGCTTCCGGTCCGGGTGTGCATGTGATGTGTACAAGGTGTGTTTAATCTGAGTACTATACTAATAGTACTCCAGTCTCCCATGTCCCCATTTCACATCGGATTCTCTACTCGCAATCGAGGCGCTATCAATTTTGTCATCCGATAGCTATAAGTTCCAGGGTACAAGGTAAGTAACAATACTACCATGTTTTAACGAAAGACAAATTTTCCTCTGTTTCTAGGCCTGGAGCAGCCCCCCTTGCATGCATCCTCTTGCACGCATCTAGCAGGCGTACGACCGCCGTCCTCGGCTCTGGCTCTGTGCATTCATCCGCGAGCATCTGCCCGACTTTGACGCGTCCACCTCAATCCATCCCGGCTTCTCTTCCAATTCCATTCTCTTTTTTGTTCTCTCGCCCGGACGTTCGACGAGCGCGAGCGCGCTGACAATTTGCGGCGCTTACGATAAGAGGGAGAGTATAGTTATTGCATACATGGTAGGTAGGTGATAAATTATCGATAAGCACAGGCGCAGACTCAAGTTATCTTTTTTTTTTATTTAGTGAAAAGCGCCGCAGTGCCATCCATGCACTATCACCACACGGTCTCACCTACCCCAAACCACGCCGCATGGTTTATGTATCCTTAAGCGATGGCCACAAGTCAAGTGAGTGATCATATCTACAGAAAGACACATGTCACTCACCGAATCATTGGTTATCAGCCCACAATACCCTCGCCTCGTCCATGAGACATCATGACTGTCCTCCTTCCCGTCCTAACCAAGTCGCATAGGTATACCGTACATCACCAACACGAGACAGCAGCGGCACAAGGTCATACACCTGCAGAATCGGCCATTCTCGACCAACAAAGCGGTTGATCGACGCGTCTTGGAGGTGTATCTCTGCTCGTAAACGACGTGCATGACATAATTATCAGGTAAGTCGAAAGAACTGCTTGAAAAGGCCAAAAACTCACCGAACCGTCGATTTCTAGAGCAAAATCTCTCCCTGCCGTCGCTTTGTGCCCGCCCACAATGCCTTCCTACCCGCAAATGATGAGCACAGATCCATGGATGTCAGGTAAGCTACAAGAACTTTGACCTCGTAAAAAGATACAAAACTCACAGAACCAGCCGTTTCCAGACCAAAGTCCGTCCGCGCCGCTGCTATACAACTGCCAGGTCATCAGTCATGTTTCGAGCTGGCGGTTCTCCCAGCTCGTCAATCTATTGAATAAAATCACGGACTACCATGCCGACGACGAAGCCATAGCAGATCAGGAGCGCAAGGAAGCTGAGATCGACGAAGAGGGTGGCGTGGCAGTTGTTTTCGACGAGGAGCAGAAAGAAGAGGAAGAAGAAGGGTTCGAGATTCGCGAGGAATCTGACAAGGAGGAGGAGGAGGTGGAGGAAGGTTTCGAGGGTCCGGAGGACCAGGACCGACGGCGCAGTTCGCGAAATCCTGGCAGAGGAGGCCAACAGTGTCAAGGATAGTAATCTGCGCGACCTTCTTCCTTTCGGCTTCGCCATTCATCATGCTGGTATGTCGTGCGAGGATCGGGTGTCGTCGAAGAGCTGTTCGCGGACGGCAGTGTGCAGGTGCTAGTTTGCACGGCCACGCTTGCTTGGGGTGTCAATATGCCTGCGCATACGGTCATCATCAAGCGCACTCAGATTTATAACCCTGAGAAAGGTCGCTGGGTTGAGCTCTCTTCGCAAGATGTGCTCCAGATGCTCGGCCATGCCGGACGACCGCAGTATGATACTTTCGACGAAGGCATCATCATCACCAACCATTCCGAGCTCCAGAACTATCTCAGCTTGCTCAACCAGCAGCTACCCATCGAGTCGCAATTTGTTTCGAAGCTGGCAGATAACTTGAATGCGGAAGATGCTACACTATACTTGCTATACACATTTACTTTCACCAAGAAGCTGATCCTGATCTTCTGGTCCGACGTGGATTGTCGGTCCGACGGTTTTACATGACTTGAACTTCACTATTAAATCTGGAGAACGGATTGGCATTGGTATGACTGTCGTCCATTTTGCGTAGACGGTCAAAGATTTACTGAAATCCGTGATAGTTGGTCGCACAGGAAGTGGAAAGGTGAGTTCTACATTGTCAGTCCTATTCTTTCTGATAGACAGGCATCACTCCAGAGTTCCTTGACTCTGTCACTCCTTCGCTGCATCATAACAGAGGGTAACGTGTATTACGACGGAATACCAACAAATACTCTCAATCTTGACGCATTGAGATCAAATATTACTATCATCCCCCAGACGGTCAGTTTAAGCCTTTTTTTTATTCTACGAAGGAATCATTGGTTCTGAATACTCGGCTACATCTCTATTGCAGCCCTAACTTCTTAGTGGTAAGTGAATGCTGACGGTATTTCTATCAACCGTTCTGATACTGTGCTGTCCTAGGGACTCTTCATCGGAACTTGGATCCTTTCGAACAGCATGATGACGCAACGCTGAACAATTCTCTTCGTGATGCGGGGATATTTGCCCTCCAAGAAGAATTGGACGAAGCACGAATCACTCTGGATAGCAGTATCGCGAGTGGAGGGGCCAGTCTCTCGGTAGGCCAAAGGCAGATCCTTGCTCTTGCGCGAGCAATGGTTCGAGGCAGCAAGCTCCTCATTCTAGACGAAGGTAAATGTGCTTCGACACTCCCATGAACTCCGATAATAACCATATTTATCAATAGCTACTTCAGCGGTTGGTACGAAAGTGATGCTGACTATCGCTTCCCGTCTGTTTGCTGATGAATACGTCTTCCAAGATTACAAGACAGACGCGGTGGTTCAGGCGACGTTAAGACATCGATTGCCCGTTGATGTGACAGTTATTACTGTCGCCCATCGGCTTCAAACCATCATGGACTCCAACAAAATTGTACGTCTTTCGCCACGAGTGGGCTTTATGCAAGTGCTAAAAATTCGTTTACAGATGGTCCTTGATGAGATCGTGTTGGGCACTGCGCAACCGTGACGAAGCTGTCCAGTGGCTTGGGTATACATAGCTGTATGTCTCATTCTTTTTCTTTTTCTTTCTCTTGATATATTTCTGACGCCGTTTAGGTATGTTCGCATGCTCAAGTCACCTGCTCTCTACGGTGTCGGTGCTGACTATCAAGAAGACGATGAAGGCTTGATCCAGAAGCGGGCAGATATCGCCCATTCGGCTGCGGTGCTGCTCGAGAAGTGCCAGCTCATCATGTACGAACGCTCAACGGGTCGCTTTACCAGCACGGAGCTTGGTCGAATCGCCTCTTATTACTACGTGACGTATAATTCAATGATGGTATACAACCAGCATCTCCGCCCCACCATGTCGACGATTGAGCTTTTCCGGGTATTTGCCCTTTCAACGAGTTCAAACTATTGCCTGTGTGTATATCTTATCTTCTATTACTGATCATTAATAACCCTTATGGTTGCATTAGGTTCGCCAAGAGAAGAAACTTGAAACCTAAACCTGAACCTGAACAGGCTATATTTCAGCAACTCCACCCTGCATGCTCGCGGCCCTAAACCTAAGGCGAATCAGCTATTCAACAACGCCCCCGCTAGCCTGTCAAGAAAGAGGCAGATATGAAGGATGCTAGACGCGACAGCACGGATATCGATCAGTTAGAAGTCGGCCGAGGTGTGCGCTGCACCTGTTCTCAAATGCATCCACGCGGACGAGCAAGAGCATGAGCACATGAGGTCGTCACCCAAAGCAAAAAACATCATATCGGTGAGTGAAAAAAAAACACTATATATCAGTGTCAAAAAATACTCAACGTCAGCAGCGCTGCATCGTCAGAAACAGCAACCAGGATTCGACATATTCACAACCGTCTATGAACTACGTGTCCGACAATCTGTGGAAATTCATTTTGTCAATGCTCCGGAATTTTTGGCACCGACTTTAGGCCTTGCGCACTTCTTTACCTTTGAGGAAGTTTCTCTGTGACGTTGCTACTACCGAGTACTAAATGAAGCTGCAGTCGATTGCACAATACTTTTTTCTTGGTCTGATTATGTAGTGATCTCGTTGAGCAAGACTGGCTCTGATATAGAGTCGAGTGCAAAATTACACTGGTGAGTTCACCTTGATCCTATTTTCACACGCCTAGCTGATCATCAAATGTGCTACTTTCCCTTATCTCTTATCATTTCGTCCTCTCCAACACATCTATCCCTATGAAGCATGTGAGAGAGTGTGGTGTGGGCCTATGAACTGCAAGCCCACCTAGCATACTTTCCATAGGCAAACTATAGTTGTGAAGGTATGTAGTCAGTTTTTCTGGTGGTAAAAAAATTTTAATACTGACTATCGTTCTTAGGCATTCTCTGATTTGTACTACATTCTATGTGAGCTCACTTTCACCGGTTTTGACGTCCATGACCTTCGATAAAGAGTAGACAACTGTCACTTTTGGTCACTTTTCACTATCCTCCAGTCATCTTCAGACTCTCTGACCAACCCTGCCTCCTAAATTCGATCCAGAACTTTTAGGAGAGATTTTCGCCTAGACGACACCAACGAGTCCTGGCGACCCATCCGACCTCCATGTTATGTTTCTGTGCCTGAGCAAGGCACTGGAGATGAGCGACCACCCCATTTTTGGTAGGGTATTGGCCTGAAGGACGAGTTCGAGGTGCACACCCATTGATCATCGCCGCTGAGGACCGACCGCTCTTCACATCCGCGATGCAGGAAGTTGTCAAATAGCGCCGACACCCAACAAGGTGGTTGTGGCTGCACAAGTGATTCGATATCTGGTCATCGTGTGCACGGCATATGTGCTGGGTGGATTGGACTCAGGCTTTGCACGGAATGAGCCACAGAATGGTTGGAGAGTGCAACAACAACGGATATGTGCTCAACGCCACCTCGCAAGAATACTACGTCATTGAGGTACGTTTTCGACCTTCAGTCATCTACTGACCTTTTATCTGAAATATTTCCCCCCCAGGTCATCACTCAACTCGTGTTCATCCGCCCTTGATCGGACTACCCACTCGTATACCAATCTGATGTGTCTAGGCCGAAGATGATACTATCTATGACGAAGGTGACCTCGACACCCGTTTCGACGACATTGATATGGACGCGTTCAATGATCTCGATAGCGACGTGGACATGAAACCTGTGGTCAAGAAAGAGGAGATCGATGTCAAACTTTTGAAGAAGCCAATAATCAAGTCTACGGAGCCGAAGAAAATAGAGGAATCTGAAGTTAAGCCTGCTTGGCTTTCTGTATATGACTCGCTAGCTGTCGAGACAGAAGATACTCTTGAGCCCCTCACCACCTCGTCTGTGATGACCAACTCTACAAATATATTGGCCCTCTACACCTCCTGAAAAGCTCAAGTGTTCCATGAATACTTTTATTCGACCACTTGATAAATTCCTACCGAACTTCGAGAAGCAGGCCAAGATAAATGCAAAGGGGTCAATTACGCCAATGAAAAATGAACACATGTTACTGAGCAACCTACTAGGTATGAACATTTTACTTTCCTCTACGGTGCTAATTGCTGACTCGCCACAGTGACCATACATAAAGCAGATCCTGATATCATTCTCGGTTATGATTTTCTGGGAGTCTCTCTCGCCGTTCTTCCCAATCGTATGCGTGACCTCAAAGGCGATCACTGGTCGAGATTGGGCCGATTCAGATGTTTCAAGTGGCCCACTATCGGCAGACAAGGATCTAATCTCAGGTTTCTGAACGGACGCTTACTTTGCGCGATCTTGCCAGTGACGGCGTGAAGGTACGCTGCATGTGTTGAGTTCTGACATTCAATATTCACTTTTTATACAGAGTATGATCACATCAATGACGTGGTCGATGACAGAAATGTGCAAAAGTCATCTGAACATTGAACGTGAAGATTGTGACCCAGATGATACCGTAAGTAAGCTTGAAGGCCGCGTCTCATCACCTGAACCAATGCTGAAATTTGTTCGTCATTGTGAACTTAACACGCACTTGCAAATGGCAATTGCTGCCAACCTGGACCGATAGAGGATGACGAACAAGGCGGAAAGGAAACTGCGAAAGGCAAACGAGACAAATACAAAGGAGGTCTCGTTTTCGAGCCAAAGCGAGGCCTATGGGATAAATACATCCTCGTCATGGACTTCAACTCTCTATATCCAAGTATCATTCAAGAGTACAACATTGACTTCACCACTGTTGAACCTGTTGAAGACGACGAGGTGAGTTCTTCGTCTTGAGACCAATAAAGAGCAATACGCTCAATCTTTTGAAAGAACGGAGATGAACACATCCCAGAACCTCCTTCATTGGAAGTTGAACAGGGCGTTCTTTCACGCCTTAACGCGAGACTCGTCAATCGTCGTCGACCCGCCGTCAAATCGTTGATGAAAGATCGCTCTGCTACCCAGGCCCAGCTGCTACAGGTATGCATGCATTCTGAACGCTGAACTTACGTTAATTAACTGATTCGTTTGTTCTGGAAAAGTATGATATCAAGCAGCAAGCTCTCAAACTTACGGCGAATAGTATGTATGGATGTCTTGGGTTTGAATATTCAAGGTTCTATGTTCGGCCACTTGCTGCCCTTACTACCTACAAGGGACATGAGTTCCTGACTCGTACTAGAGAATTGGCTGAGAGCCTTAACTTGGATGTAAGCAAATATTCATTTGTTCGTGCTTTGCACCTCTCAGTTTGATCTCTTTTTCAAAGGTCGTCTATGGTGATACTGACTCCGTCTTCATCAACTCCAATCAAACTCCAATGTATCAGATTTTGCCGAAGCGCTGAAGGTTTCAGCCTCATTCAAGAAAGCTGTCAATGATCGATACAAACTACTTGAGATTGATTTAGATGGTGTCTTTCAACGACTTCTGCTTCTGCAAAAGAAGAAATATGCTGCTATCAAAGTGGAGGAAGGAATGAAAACAAGCACGGAAATTAAGGGTCAAGATATGAAACGCAGAGAGTATTGCGCGCTCTCCAAACAGACGTTACAGTACGTTGACAACTTCTGTTAGTTTTCTTTTATTTTGCTGAATATCTTTATAGGTACGTTTTAGACCAAAGTCTTTCTGGTGAAGCCACCGAAGATGTCGTCGAGAATATCCACGAATATTTGACAACACTCGGTGAAAATATCAGAAAGGGAGCCATCAAGCAAGAAGAGTTCATTATCTTCAAGGTTCGTAGCCTTTACTATTCGGATTTCCACGTACTAACGCCCATTTAAGTGTTCGGAAAAAATCCAGCGGATTATCCGGACGGTAAAAGCCAACCTCATGTTCAAGTGGCCCTCCGAATGAAACAACGAGGTGGATCGGCGAAGGCCGGAGATGTCATTCCTTACATCTTCTGCCTCGTCGACGGTGAGGAAAGCACGAAATCGGCTCAAGCAGAGCGTGCGAAACATTTCGACGAGCTACACAAAGGTGGTGGTACTTTAAAGATCGGCAAGTTCACATTCCTAATTTTTTTTGCCTGTGCTGCTAAGGAAAGGCATTTTGCAGATTATGACTACTATCTTTCGCATCAGGTTTTCCCGCCAATCGAGCGCCTCTGCGAGCCCATTGAAGGGACAGATAAGGCTCGCCTAGCTGAATGTCTTGGTTAGTCGATGTTCACATATGTAGCGCACGGGTTCTCTGACACTTCTTAGGTTTGGATCCGTTGCGCTATCGGGATTCTGTGATAGAAAACGAGCCAGCTTTTGCCAGCCTTGATTCTCAGATATCGGATTCAGTGAGATTCCAGGATGCTCTTCCCTTCCTTGTCAGAAGCCGCCATTGTCAAGTGTGATTTAATTTCTTTTCTCTTGATCACTCTCCAGAGGTAAGATATAATTCAGTTTCCATGTAAATCTTTCTAATACAAATTGAAGGCAAATCTGCTCCTCGCTACTGGACCAACCTGTCCTGCATGTTCTAAAACAATCAGCTCAGGAAGTCTACAAACACAACTGGAAGTTCAAATACGGGACGTCATCGGCAAGTACTATGAAGGCTGGACTGTATGCGACGACCAAACGTGTGGCAACCGTACACGTATGATGGGTGTGTATGGACGAAGATGCCTACGTTCGGGATGTCACGACAGGGTGGTATTCGAGGTAAGCTTTCTATCTGCCATTCGATTAGCGGTCCTAATAAGACACCACAGTATAACGACACCAAACTTTACACTCAGCTACGATATTTTGCGCACCTTTTCGATGCAAAGAAAGCCGTTGAAGGGGTAAAGACACCTGAGCAGAAAGGTGCGTTTTTTCAGGTAACAGATATAACCCTTTTCTAATGATTCATCATATAGAAATTGTGGGAGCTATCGCTGGAAAGAACATGCAACTTCTAGAGAACCTAACGGAGTGTGTCGAAAAGCACTGAAATAATTGTGGAAGGTGTTGGAAAAGGAGCCATCAAGCAAGAAGAGTTCATTATCTTCAAGGTTCGTAGCCTTTACTATTCGGATTTCCACGTACTAACGTCTATTAAGTGTCTCGGAAAAAATCCAGCGGATTATCCGGACGGTAAAAGCCAACCTCATGTTCAAGTGGCCCTCTGAATGAAACAAAGAGGTGGATCGGCAACCACAGCGTGACTTTCGCCGACCGAGGCGTCATTGTTCTGGGCTCGGGTGTCAGCCACATTGGCTCCTCGGTCGAGTTCGATTGACATGCTGTATCTGTGATCTGCACGCTGCACGACCAAGGCTTGACCAGGCAAGGAGATCGAGTTAAGCGCGACTCGCCTGGCTGATCACCGCGCCCAAGGAGGAGGGCATTTACGCAATCGTGGTCAACCTGAACATCGCGAACATTGCCACGTCCAAGGGCCTTGCGGACAAAGGTCTACCTCCTCCCTGTCACCATCAAGTTTTTGCGCAAGATCATAAAGCTCGAAAAACTGGGTGGTATCTACGTCACATTTGCCATTGTGATGAGGTTAGGGATGTGTACAATACATCGAAGGTGTCTCTCCTCAACCGAGGTTTGTCCTTATCATCTTATCGGACGGTTGTATGCTCACAGCTTTCTTAGCAACCACCTATATCGGGCCATCGAGAGGCAGAACCACAAGTTGCTCGAGTGCGCCACAGGTTTTGAACATGAAGCACATCATCTCCTAATTGTCAATGAGGCGCTCATGCTCAATCGAGCGGGTGCTAACATTGCCTGCAAAAACTTGTGCTCTTGATTTACGACACGACATTCTATCTATTCACATATTGTTATCGTTTTTGTCATCATCTCTCCAACAGTGTCGGCCTAACACATTGATCTCTGCGACCACCTTTGCCACGTACAACTCATTACGCACAGCACAAAGATACCACATCTTCAAGCATCTACGACCCATCCCTGTCCTCACATGGGCCCACGACCACCTTGTGCATACTTACATACGGATCCTGCATGCATATGTGATGCTTCGGTGCTGCAGGGATTGACGCTCAACTTAGACGGCGATGCCTTCAGGGTTGACGTTGGCACGAGAAGTCAGTGGCGGCAATGGAAATCTCGATTTTGGACGCTCGCTAGTCTCTTCTGTCATTGCTATGATTCCAACCCGAGATATTGTACCTATATAGTTTGAGAATGATTTCAGTCCTAACTTCCAGTGGAGGTTGATAACGTTTGCCCGTGGGACATCTGCTGATATGACACATCCAAGTTGTGATGCACACAAGTTGTCTTCAAACATATCACTCCTACCCAACGCCTACCTTGCAAATGGCTTCTCTTCTCAGTCCTGGGGAGCTATTGGAACTGGTGTCTTACCTGCGTAAAGCTGGAGAGCTTCCGGATTTGGTTGGTTCCGCTGCCTCGAAGCTGGAAACGAGTTTACGAGTTCAGCCAGTTGGAATGCTGTCACCAGTGTGTTTCTTTCTTTACCTGTCATCTATTTCAACTAATTTCCCTACCCAACTAGCCTTCTAGCCACATGTTCACATCACCAGCAGGAGGGTCAAGTCTTATCCATGAATTTACATCCGGCTTAGATGTGCGTTTTCACTTTTTCCATGAAGGATGACGTCAAAGCTAATTTAAACTTGTCGGGGTTTAGGATTTCAATCTTCCACCCTCCTCCCCTGTTCACCAACCATCATCTTCTCCCTTGGTCTCTCCTCTTCACCTACGGACATTTGGGCTTCCTCAAACCCCTGTCCGTCGATCCACTAGCCTTAGCCACCATGTCGGAACTCCAAGTCAGCGATATGCGCCTTATAACAAGGAGAATCGATCATCTACTATATTCCAATCCCCCACGTACCCAAGTGCCTTTGACTCGCCTTCCCACTGGTTGGTGGATACACCCTCTCATCATACCTCTGGGCCATCCTTACACCTTCACATTGAGCCACCTACTGTGCCACCTCTATTCTCTGGAAGTGTATCTGAGTCTTATTTGGGTGGCCATTTTTCATCAAGCTGGAAGGACGTATTTTCTGGTGAAGATACCTATGATGCCGCTGTGACAACTTGCCATATTTTTCGCCATCTTATCTCCGCCTATTCTCAACAAAACTCTGTATTTGTTCAAAATATTCAGCATCAAGTAGCTGCTTGCCTCAGATCTACGCATATTGATGCTCATCAGCTCGGCCCATCTCTTCTTGAATCCTCGCTTGAGCCATCTTGCAATTCAGTTACTCAGAATAACGAAATGAATAATCTTTTCGTCCACCATTTTGCGACTGCATTTCGTCATTTGGGTAGAGCTATTGAAAGACGCCATGCTGAAGCTCAAAGTGGCTCTGACAGCCAGCAGGATGTCAATGACGAACAACAGAATGCAGATGAAGAAGATGAGGATGAAGAACTTGCTCGCTGGCTTAACGACGGACAGCCTGGCCTTGCAAGAGGTAATGCCAATCAGTTTGGAAGGCATCGCCATGGTGGTGGAGGAGGAGGAGGTGGTGGTGGAGGAGGAGGTGGAGGAGGAGGTGGTGGTGGAGGTGGAGGTGGAGGAGGTGGAGGTGGAGGTGGAGGTGGAGGTGGAGCTGGAGGTGGAGGTGGTGCTGGCGGTCAACGTGATTGCCCCCGAGGTGGGCGTCGAAGTATATTCGATCTCGCCAGGCGATCTGTTTGTGATGCTAGACGCCAAGGCACACTAGAAGAGGAGGAGGAGGAGGAGGAGGAGGAGGAGGAGGAGGATGAAGAAGAACCAGTAAACATAGCGCAACCTGCTATTCCTTCTGAGCCTATAACGGAAACACAGTCCATATCCGACCTCGCACATCAATACATTGTCAATCTTGCATTGGCATGCCGAGACCTGAATTTGGATGCTAGCATCAGAGCGGGACAGATGACTGATATATTCAGTTCAATTACTGGAAATATACAGGATTCTTCGACATCTCTTTCCGTTGACTCTCTTGACTGTATTGCTCAGCGGGTTATCAAGTCAGAGTCAATGAAAGCGACTGTTTCATTGGTCCATATGATTAATTGTATTCAGTTAAGGAACAGGGTCTGCAGGTACGTCTTTTTGTCTTCTTATTTCTTTTCTTGATGTCGCCAAAAATCTCATAGCACCTTTTTAGTATCGTTGAAGCAAAGAAGACAAATATCAAGGCAGTTTTAATGACTATTAAGCATGGTAAATATTCAACTTTGCGTCGGTATTACAACAAAGGCAATAGCTATATGATACTTGCTCATGCGGGTGAGTTTCTTATCACCTGTGGCTGTCTTGAATAGTGCCTTATACCAATTACTGTAAACAGGTACTATTTTTTTGCTCGCCATTATCGCCTTTCTGGAAAACCATACACCTATTACTGGAAAGAAAGTCATCAAAGGGCCCATAACTGGAACAAAATTTACTGTGGATGTCCTCATCAAAATTAACTATCTCATTCGAAGTCCAGATCCATGTGAGGTTGAGTTTATTTTACACATGAACATATCGCTCATTCTATTCTATTCCAGCTAGCAATCAGGGCAAATTGGTGATCAACTACATTATTCCAGCTATCTCATACCTTCGAACAAAATATCGCATCACCTTTTCTACGGTGTTTGTTCCATCTCTTCTCTCTGAATTGCTTGTTCCTCCATTCATAGAAATTGGGAATATTGAACGTTCAGATGAATTCTTTACTAGAATGATATCTAAGTAAGTTTTTCTCCAACTCTTTTGCAATAAAAATTCAATGTCAAGATTTTATTAGTGTGGCAATCATGATGCGCTCACAGCACTGGGACTGCTGCAAAAACTCTCTTCCAGCAGAGCAAGAAGTAGTACCCTTCCACGTCATCAATGGAGCCGTTCTTTCTTTAGGCCCAATCACCACTAGCTCAATTCCTGATTTTACTAATGGGGGCGATGCAGCAGAATCTCCTCTCACTGACTATGACTATGGAGATGACATGCAAGGGGTTGAATTAACTGATCCAAGCCCATCAATAGTATCTATCGATACTAATTTTGATCCTACAGTTGTCGAAAATACCAAGGCCAAGTTTCGACAACAAGGAATAAACCGATATAACTATACTCAAATAGAGAGGAAATTTGCTTCAATGGCTATAGAGGAGACGTCAATTGAAGACTTTGGAAAAAATGTAGGTCTTGTTCAAATATATATCTTTCTCTTTCTAATATTCTTCTATAGTTAAAAAATCTTCTTTCAAAAGGCTACCGTAGGAGTCTGACAGAGTACATCTGTGTTTCATCTACTTCTCTTAATAAGTACGTTTTTTATTCCTTCATTAAAATCTATCTTATTCTCTATTTAGTCAACGTCTCTCTATTAAGGACACCAAAGGTCGACCTATGATTATGGTGGTTCCAGATATGCCCCAAATCCTGAAAGAAAATGCAATAGAATATCTCAATGCAATCTTTCCAGGCGAGCTTCAGTATACCGACCTTGGAAAGGGAAAGAAGGACCATAAATTCCCAAGCTACCATTTTTCGTGGTACAACCGCTTCTCCAAGAGGGTATGTTTCTTGTCTCTTTTTTTTTCGTCTTTGCTTCTAATAGAATTTTTAGGGAGATGAAGTGCCTATTGATGTACCACCAGCTGCTCACAAACGGCCTGGTACCAAAAAACATGTTTCAACATCTCAGTGCATGCCTAGGATGTCAGCAGAAACTCAAGCACACCTAGATAAGTACAATTTACTTGAAGACAGTTTCGGTGATATAATTGCTTGGATTTCTACGACGGTGTGTTATTTTCTTCAATTCAATTTTTCTATTATTCTAATATATTTTCTAAGGTCAAACAGATGCTACCAGATGACTACGCTAATATTTCAAGGTTTGCGGATGTCCTACCTGCTGGAGCAACACCTATTGCATATCCCTTCAGTGGTCTTGTCATCAATTTCAATGTCGCTACAAATATTCATAGGGACTGGAACGACCTGAACTTTTGCGTCGTTATGGTCCTATCAGAAAATTGTGAAGGTGGCGATCTCTGTTTTTCAGAGGCTGGAGCCCGGTTTCGACTCCATAATGGCGATATTGTTATCTTTCGATCCAGCGAGTTGAGTCACTTTAATCTCCCTTTCAAAGGCAAACGTGCTTCCATGGTCTTTCATACGGACAAAGAAGGTGAAGGATGGGTTCAAGATAGGAATGGTTGGGATAAAAATATTTACATGCAAGTTACAAACCGGGGAGGAGGAGATTTGTAGTTACACTTGTAGATGCTCTCACCGAATTAGGGATTTTTAGTAAATTTCAATGTCCGACATTTGACGAGCAAGCGCCACATCACTTACTCAGCTACGCAACTTTGAACCTTCTCTAGACTCTATTCAACATTACCACCAAATTCCCCTTCAATTATTTAAATCTTCCTCTCTGCCGAACACTATGGTTCATGCTACTCGTCAACGCACTGCAGCCTCTGCTTCTTCTGGAATTCAAACCAGGGGGACGCGACGTGGCACCTCCACCCCTACCCCTACCCCTGCAACCAAGCCTGCTCAGAAACGAAAGATTTCAGTGCAAACTAAGGGAAGAGGGGGGCTTCCTCAAAGGCTTCAAATGATATATCTCAGGAAGAAAAAATGCGAATCTACAAAGAGATGTGTCTTGAAATTGAAGCATCTCAAAAAGGTATGTTCGCTAGTTACCTTAAGACATATACTTATATATTGGACAGATGGATCTTTTCTAGAGGATGAGCCTGAGGGTGATGATGAAGATGACGATGAACAAGACAACCTGCCTTCTCCAAAAAAACGACGTATGCAACTGGATAGTGACGAAGAAGAGTTGTCCAAAAATCTTGGCCCTATTCGAGGTGCCTCCAAGATTTTAACACCTCAGAATAGGGAAATCGACCAGACTCCCCAACCAAATATAGAAGATGACTCATATTCTGCAGAGCATGGGTCTATGTCTGACAACGATAACAACAATATATACGAACCTAATCAGCAGCCCCAGCATACCAACAGTCATGAGGATGAAGAATCTGACGAAGAGCTAAAAGATATAAATGGGCATTGGTCAAACAACGGAGTACGATTGTCAATTATACTATGCTTTCTTGAACTAACAGTATGAGATTTATAGATAAATGTCGATACCTTGGATGATACACAGTCAGTTGCATCTCACAAGAGCCGCTCTTTTTCCAAGACACCTTCAAGATCATTGTCAAATACTCCATCAAGAGTCTCTTCTGATACGAATGGCCATAGCACTGTAGCACCACCACCAGGTGCTAAGGTCACTGAAGGTCATTTTTCTCCACGTTCACTTCGACTTGCAATAGCGTCAAAATCTCAGGTCCGTTATCAAATGGTCTATGGAGATATTAATGCTGCTTCAGGGCCAGGAAGAATGGATTTTGCATGGAATGCTGTTAAGACGGCAGCGCAGAAGTCTAACAATAAAGATATCGCTAACGCATTGAAGAGAGCTGCTGCTAATGAGGGGATAAAGAAGATGCTAATCACCTTTGTAAGTTTTCTCTAATAGCTTAGATCTATACTAACTTTCTCTATTCATAGTCGATGTACGCACGAACTAATCTTTTAAGCAACCTCATCACTGCTGTCAGAGCAAGAATTCCACTTAGCTTTGGACTTACCGGCTCAGCTGAGAAGATAGCCAGCAGGGCAACGTGGCTTCTTGAGGATGCGCACTTCATGTATGGTGGAATCGACGTAGAGGTATGTTTATAAGTTTGAAAAAAATTCTATCTAACAAAGTTATATAGAAAAGAACATACGATGCCATGAAGCCCTTTGGGTCTAAGCTTATGATTGAAATTATCGAAGCTCAATGGTTCAATAATTCATCGAAGTCGAAGGCAGACCAAGAAACAACAGCTCGTATCAAAAAAGAAAAGAAGATGCCCCCTGCACTCCTAATGCTTACCCTATCAGCGGTTTGTGTTTGAGTAGCCTGTGTTTCTGTTATCTAACTCTATTTCATTGTAGATTGAACATAGTCTTAAAGAATGGAAAGAAGGAAAAAAGGACATCACACTTCCTTTTACTGACGAAACCATTAAAGCATCGCAAGTACCTGTCTTCTAATTCATTGATTTATCTATTAAGCTTGATATATTTCTGTTGTAGCTTTCTCCGCTATAGTGCTAATTGGGAGAAAATAGAAAAGCAGACGAAAGTATGGACAGATTTTTGGCTAAGGTCTCTTTATACTCAGATGTCGTATGTGTTAATTCTATTCAGTTATGATTATTTGAATTGACTTTCTTTACTTGCTAGAAAAAGTAACGCCCTTCTGGATGCTGCTACTTCTACTGAGCAGGACCTTGCTGGAGTCAACTTTGCGGCACTCGATCAGTTGGCTACTGGTGATGAGAATAATGGGGATGTTTAAAAATCAGTTCTTAATCGGTTCATCTTTTAACTTTTTACACGACTTTTAATTGCTTTAAATGTCATTCTCCGTTACTCAGAAGCTATTTAGAGGCCTTGGATATAGCTTGGATATTACTTTTAGAATCTTTATACATGGTATTTGGAATATTTGCAAGATATTTTAAGGAATTTTGAAGAGTCTTATTAGACATTGAAAGGCTTTAAGAGATGTGTACAAGATATTTGAAAGTCTTTTAAAGGTATCTACGGTTAACTTGTGAGGAATTCAAAGATACCCTATAGTTACTAGCAAGAGTTACGGAAGGACTTGGAAAGATATTGAAATAAGTCAACAAGACTTTGAGAGATAGCTGAATAACTCAAAAGTAGTAGAGAGAAGCATTGGAAGCATCCTTAAAAAGCTTTCAGAGATTTTAAAAGACTTAAGAAGACATATGCGAGACACAGATAATTATTATGTAGCAATTTTATACTACTTTCAGAGTTACTTGTAAGCTACATTTGTATCGCTGTGTAATACTGAAAGCAACCTAGGTAATGAGTTCCATGGTAACTTAACTTTAAGAGACTTTCTATCTCTGGATCTCCAGATGGCTCTTAGAGCATCTAGGTGGCTCTTCAAGATTCACAAGCTCACCTAGGGAGAATATGGTTTTTCCTGATGTAAGAATTGAGGCCAGAATTACACCATTGGCTGCTTGTACTCTATCTCTTCATAATATACATCTCACAGTACAGTAATTATGTGGGATATTAGCAATATTGGGCCTAATTTAGATTATTTCAATTCTGGAAAGTGGGACCGGGGCTCCAAATCGGGGTTGTCCCGATAAATTAGACTGGGGTCGGGGGTACGGGGTCGGGGTCGGGGGCATTCGTTGCACGCAACGAATCATATCATATGATACACCACTTTGGTTCGTTGCTTCGTGGTGTACGCAACGAACCATATCATATGTTACATATTTGCCCCGCAACGAACCATGTCATATGCTACACTTTCACATGCCTACCTGGGATGGACTCAAAGTACAAGCAGATCCAGAAACGGTAGACATATTGTGAGATGCGATGGCATATACGCATCTCCTCGCACAAACCTTAATATAATTATCGCTGCCGAGAATTTGGCGCGCTACCGTCCACGGCCTCCAACGGCAATAGCGCCTAAGAATGAAAAGAACCTCATATGAAGGCACTGCGTGCCTTCGCACCTGTGCACGCATTTATAACCTGTGAGTATCGCAGACCCACGCTGATCTCCCCCCGGCTCAGTTTGGGAGCCGCAGAAATGCACACCGCAGTGTATATTTGGAAACCGGGCCACGAGACGATGACGAGGGTTCTTCCCAATACCCCGTGCTATGGTGCTCTGCCGAACAAGGCGCACAGTGCACACTGCATCATCAACACACCAAACACACCAAAAAAATCAGATTGGAAGTTTTCATTTGGAGAATGTTTGTCTTGGCGGTCGATAATTTTGTATTCGAAGAGGGTTCCGACTCGGAGAGCACACAAGGGTATTTTTAATACTGATTCCGAATATGGGTAACCGTAAAGGACGTGATGTTGGCAGACCCCTGGCCTGCCAAAGTTACCTTGCAGTCTTGTTGCAGCGAGGATAATAATCTGTATTGAACCTGCAATTGTCATGACCGACCCTGTGCATATTGGGCGCCTAATAGCGATCGAATTTCATATTGAATTTGAAAATTCAACGGAATTTGAAGTTTGTGATACAAGCCCATTAGCATCTGATGAAAAGGTTAGACGAGTACAAGGCTACTATGCTTCAGGGAGGCAATATGGAAAGCATATCACATTATACCAAATTACAACGTGTTAGATTCAAGGGCAGGTGATGGTAGAATACATGGATTTCGTCAATCGGAGCGCCGGGACCGCCAGACTGGCACATGCTGGATTGAAGGAGCAGTGTTGCACACCAACGCTTGGAGTAGTTTTCTAATTGCCTCGAAGCAAAAAATACTACTACTACCTAGCATGCAAAAGGCTTCTGAATCTGTCTCGAGCACGAATGAAGGCCGTTACGATAGCTCGCGTGATGTTATCTGCAGCGCTTCCCATTGCAACGATGCTGCACTGCTTCTAACAGTGGCAAGTCAATAAATTCAACGGTGGTTAATAATAAGGAATGTAGTAATGTCGATGTCTGTCTTTTGTACTGCAGTGCTACCTTTACCCATAGTCGCAACTCGCCTCGATATCAGACGATTGAATACGACGTCAGAGGTGGAAAATGCTCCCGTGGCGATTTCATTTTGGTACCCCTGTAGCTGTGTATTCGTACTCACAGGAGGGATCGTTCGATTGGTCTTTTGAGATCCCATCAAAATCTCCAAATTTGTCGCAAAAGCCCCGCCAACACTTGATCCGAGTACATGCCGCGAATGCCGTCCGTGCCGTTTGATGCGCCCGCACAAATGCTCCGATAATCCTATTTAGGTACCGGTGAGTGACGTTCTCACGGATTGTAAAGGCCACAAAACATACTTTGAATCGCTGTTTCTATTCGAGGAAGCCCCTTCGGAATATTTGGTTATGATTAACGGATAGATATTACATGTTTTCGTAGAATTTTTGCAAATTTTTTGCGTCTCTGGTCTAACAGGAAGGAAGACAAGCATTACTTTGACTTGCCGCGTACGTGGCGAGTGAATTAGCTGATTTGATGCAGTGCTGCACTCAGAAATGTCAAATCAATGTCAAATATTTGGCAGATTTCTCAATTCTGCATAGATTCTGTAAAGCCGATACATATTTGGTAGAACCAACCAGATTTATTGAATATATACTACATTTTAACACTATGTTTACTGTTATTATCGTGCGGGTACGCCGCCATCACCAGAGTTCCCGGCCTGTATTCCTTTTCAAGCCCATAGGGTCGTTTTGATGGGATCTAAAAGACCAATCGAACTATGACTCGTACTCACAGTCTGCTAATAGAACTGCATTCTTCTCCGCCTGAATAGCTGCGCAAGTTCACTTGACAGCGCTCAGAGGAGAAAAGCGTCGGCACATTGAAGAATGTTGGTTCCTGTTACCAGTAAATCAGTCAGTTGGTCCATACAAAATGGTCCAACCGTTCTCACAGCGCCACATCACAAGTCTACCATGTGTCCCAAAGTTTCCTCTTTCACAAGCATTCATTCTCCTTATCTCTGACAGACATCGTACAGGCTAAAAATAGCCTCCATAGAGCCAGCACTGCACTCTCCTTCCCACCGTCACTCTGCTGCATCAAAGCTGTCCATATAATGGGATTTGCCTCCGGACTCGGTGTTCTTCCCTTCTCGCATATTCCCTCGTTTCGATATACCAGCGATGGTGAATATCACCTACGACGCGTGTACGTTTTTGGCGCCCTGGCATGACATCTTGCTTGGTCTGATCCTCCTAAACTAGCGAACTCCATTAGTTGGTTTGACGCCGACGCCGACCCACCTGGGGAGGTCGTTTACAACCCTGGAGACATCGCTTGGGTCCTTGCGTCGACGGCTCTAGTATGGATAATGGTGCCAGGAGTTGGTTTCTTTTATTCAGGATTGCTTCGGTGAGTTACTGGTTCGTTTGTGGAACGTTCAACGAGGTAACCTCATGTCCTCCAAGTCGGAAAAATGCCCTGTCCATGATCTATCTCAGTATGATGACCATTGCCGTCGTTTCTTTCCAAGTAAGGAACTTTGCATAATTTGTTGTATCAAAACTTCAACTCGCCTCCACAGTGGTTCTTCTGGGGCTTCTCTCTCGCCTTCAGTGAAACCGGAAGCAAATTTATTGGTGATCTGCGTGAGCTGTCTTGAGCATTTTCTGCAGAACTTGTGCTGAATCTCCTCAACAGAATACTTCGGACTCAAGGGAGTTCTCGAGAAACCCTCCATTGGCAGCTCCCGTGTCCCATCCATCGTTTTCTGCGTCTACCAACTTATGTTCGCTGCCATCACGTTAGTAGCGCAATTCGCTTTTCAAATTCAAAGCGCTAACCGAAACAACACAGACCTATGCTCGCGATCGGCGGTTTCGCTGAACGCGCCCACCTAGGACCCCTGCTCTTCTTCGTATTTGCATGGTCAACACTCGTTTATGACCCTATTGCCTGCTGGACCTGGAACTCCAACGGCTGGACCTTCATCCTCGGCGGCCTCGATTTCGCGGGAGGAACACCTGTCCACATCTCGTCTGGAACCGCTGCCCTTGCCATCTCGGTCTACCTGGGCAAGCGCCGTGGATATGGCACAGAGGCCCTTGCCTACAAACCCCACAACACCACGTACGTTATCCTCGGCACCATATTCCTCTGGTTTGGATGGTTCGGTGTGTTGCTCTTTCTCACACGATATATCAAGCGTGATTCAGAGCCCGAAGCTGATGTAGGGTGATACGTAGGCTTTAACGGAGGCTCTGCTCTCGCTGCCAACCTGAGGGCCGCCCAAGCTTGCATTGTCACCAACTTGGCTGCCAGCGTTGGTGGATTGACATGGATGCTCTGGGTAATTTTAAAATATATATGGAATAACTTTCCCTCCTAATCTCTTCACTTGACAGGACTACCGCATTGAAAAGAAATGGTCCGCAGTCGGCTTTTGCTCAGGCTCTATTGCAGGTCTTGTTGCCATTACACCCGGCTCTGGGTTCGTGGGCTCCCGTATGTGACGTCTTTCCAGAAATTGGAGTGGACCGCGAGGCTCACTGATTTATTTTTGTACTTTCAGCGGCCGCTGTTCTCTTTGGTTTCATGGCGGGAACCTTGTGCAACTTCGCCACTCAGCTAAAATTCTTTGCTGGATATGATGATTCGCTCGATGTCCGTAAAGATCCATTTGTAAATGCAATATGAATTGATGACCTTTTTATGTAGATCTTCGCATCCCATGCCATTGGTGGCGTTATTGGTAACTTGTTGACTGCTCTCTTCGCTCAAGCCAGCGTCGCCGGCTTCGATGGATTCACCGTCATTGATGGAGGTTGGCTAGATCACCACTACATACAGCTTGCCATCCACCTTGCCGACTCTGCGGCTGGCCTTGGGTATTCCTTCGTTATGACTGTAAGCTTATTAATATCCTATTATCCAAGTACAATGTTAAATTGTTTTTTCTGTGCAGACTATCATTCTCTGGATTATGCACTTCATCCCAGGCCTCCGCCTCCGCGTCGACGAGGAGACAGAAATTGTCGGTATCGACCAAGCTGACATGGGAGAATTCGCCTACGACTACGTCGGTCTGGAAATCGAGCTCAAGCCCAGTGCATACGCTATCACAACAGCAGCTGCACTCGAGGACGGCAGAAATTCCGAAATGAAGGAAGCTCGCAGTTCAAACTAGGTCCCATGTCGGACCTGCGTACTGTACCCACTTCAATGACCGTGCACTCAAGCATCTACAGTCGGCACCAATGTCAGAATTATTTTTGCTAATATCTTCTGTGCTGTCCTCATCCCATGTAGAACAATTATATCTATGTCTAGATACCGAATTTAATACATTGAAAGCAAACGTTCCGTCGTGGCGCCTCACAGGTTTCCTAATTAGGCTTGAGGGCCGAAATCCAGACACTTCGAAAAGTCATCAATACCCTTCGTTTTGAGCGGGTAGGTTCGAACCGACTCGAATGCATAAAATAAATACCCATTGCTCTGCCCTCTACCCATCCACTATTTTTTTGATGAGCGCGAGAGTCGAGACACGTACGCCCGTTGTCTACTTATTCATGTCAGGAAAAATCATGCGACTGACACTGACACTCGTCTAATCGTGTGACCGACGGCAATTTATCCTATTCAAAATAAAATACAGTAATCACAGAAGCTACACATACTCTCCAAAGGGGCAAACAATAATCAGAACATGAGCTTGATGAATGAACACTAGATCGAGTGATGAACAGAGGAGATGGACTGAATTCCTTTCGTCATTGGTAAAATATACATGTATGATCATATCGAGGTAAGTGGATAATTACAAAATACAGCGGAAACGCAATAATCATCGTCCTAGATCACATCCTATGCCAGGAAATATTAAGAAAATAGAGAAGGAAATAGAAATTCCGTTGTCCGATTCATGGCCCTGCTTCCATAATATCGCGAGCCCAAGGCACCGTCTCTAATAGATCTTCAGTAGTAAGCAAAGGGTTCGAACGCACTACCATCTGGTGCGACACAATCGTTAATGGCCAAAAGTTTTTCAAATGCATTTGCCCCGGCCTATGGATAGCAAAAACAGTAGTAATCAGCAAGTCGGCGGGATACAAACGGACGCAGACGGTATAAACTTACATGTCCGTACCATCATCATCGTCCGTATCATCTTCTTCCGTTCGCTGGCGCAACATGAAGGTCTGATCCACCGTCAGCCTATGGTCATGCTCTGAATTGGCCTCCGGCTTGACCACTTCTCCGTGCAGCGAGAGCAAAATCCCGTCTTTCACCCCAGATGAACTGGGAATAGACCAAGTATACATAGGATTCTGCGGGACGCCGCGGGGAATGAACTGGTATTGTCCCAGAGTGAGCAGCCTGTCGCATATGTGTGTGCGCCCGCGAATAACCTGTGACGCCGACGCGCGCGCATCTGAAAAAAAAATGGATGTCGGGAGATAGCATAAAAAGAAGGGATCAGAACGTACGTGTCGAGTGAAATGAACCCTTGCTTTCTGGAACAAAGAGTGAAGCACAGGAATAGGGCTCGGTGTGATGGACACGACATGAGAAAAGGGCGTCCTTGGAATAGGCCTTCTTCAGCTTGTGTCGATCAGAATCGAACATGCTCGCGTATCTATTCGCAAGAAAATGTTAAAAACCTTATACAGAATTGATGATCATGCAAAGATACTCGCTTTGAAATAAAATGTTGGACACTACTCTCAATCTCTTCATCGATAGATTCCCCGCCGTCCGACGACTCCTCATATGGGTCAGGAGACCGACTTAAAAAGTCCGCAACACATTCAGATTCCTGCTTCTCCGCATCACTTGTCCTATTGATAATCATGTCATATACTGACATGGAGACGTGCCCGGGCACAGAACCCAGGCCCTCCACCGCAGAATGCATTTGCTGATCATGAGGAACCGTCGAAGACAACGATTCATTAACCAGTGTGGGAGACCTGCTCGCGGGCTCGGTGTGTGAACATCTTTGGATGTTGTTGACTTGGGTGACAGATGCATCGACAGTTCGGAGGGAATTGGCACCGTTTCACGAGGATCCCGTCCAGCATGAGAACTTCCATTCTGCGTGGGATGGGCTAATTGAGTTGCACTAGGGGGTCCATTTGCTCTCTGCGCGGGGCCTTGTGCTCCTATCGACGTTTCAGAGGAATCATGTGCCTCTGTTTGACTTTTACGAGGATTGAGTGGCTTGAAGATCATCCTTTTGGAAGGATACACCGTAGCTGGTGGCGTCTCGCCCGCTCGTCTTATCCGCCATTCTTGAGAGGAATAGCTGCTGAGGGGTCTGGCTGTGTGAACGGAGTGTTCGAGGATAGCGGCGTCGGCTTCGAAATTTGCTTTCGGGTTGGGAGAGTTGGCCGATTTTGGGCCCTCATTTGCGGTCTAATGGAAGGGGTGGGAGATAAAAGGTTTGGAGCATGCTGCAAATCCTCCAGCGGAATTCCATCAGCCCAATGTTTTACTGGTGTCCTATAATCAGATTGTCTTCGCGAGGAAGGTGGTTGTGATGATGACGATGCAGGAGTTTCGAAAGCGCTATTATTTCCGGGAGTTGTGCCATCGTTCGTTACCGAGTTTCTCCGCTTTCGTTTGTGGCTCCTGCGTGGCAAGTTGCGATCGTTGAGCGCGTAGGCACGTTCGATAGCGGTGGCGAGATCTGGTATATCAGGCTTCAATGTATCTGACCAGACTGGCATTTCACTAGACCTATAAGATGATACGCATCAGCAACAGCGTACGCTAAATTCTGAAGAGACACACCATTCGATTACTAGCCCGTCGTCCCTGCCAAACAATGAGGAGATGCCGTAAACGACTAATCAGGAGACACACCTCCAGAAGGCCTTCGTCTTTCTCAACCCAAGATTCGACAACTCTCTACTCTTCTGTCGGAAGTACGATCGTCGCTCTTCAGCAAATTGCGGGTTTGACTTCCGGCATAATTCGGGCAGTGGATAAAAATTGGCAGACTGCGTAATCAATTTTCGTTCAGGCTCGGCTGATAGTGGGACAGATGGCGAGCGGCGTTCATTCTTCACTGAAGGACTTGGCTGGGGTTCACGATCAACGGTACTTCTTTCTGGCTTGACAGAAATTGTTGAGGTTGACCTTCGAGGATGCATTGGCGTAGACGACTTTCGCACAGGCGTGGGTTGTTTTTCAGTTCTCGCAAGTAAAGGAACATGAGGCCTTGGTGGCGATGGTAGTGGGAGAGTGGGGTTATCCTCGATGGCTGGCGGCGACAGTTTTGGCGACTTTGCCTGCCTCGACTCCGTATTTCCGTCGCCAGAATCCAGTTTCCGACGCTTCAATGGTGTTGGGGGAAGTTTTGGAGATGGAGATCTTGAGCGCAAAAGCCATTGCGGAAGATAAGTTGACTGGGAAGGCGGATTCGATTTCGACAAGTTCTGCATCGATTCCGCTGGCGGAGGCGGCGGCATCATGTTTCGAGACGGTGGGGTGTCCGATATAGTGATACTTGAAGACATAGATATGGGAGCGATGACTGAAATCGGCGAGGATTCTACAGCATCGACGTCGATGGGTGCAGCAGACGATACACCCCTCTCTAGTCGAGACCAATGTTGGAGGACGGGTTTTTGGACAGACTGCGAGGCGGCCGCGCCTCTATAAGACCCTGACCCTCTCCCTCGATTATTATTGCCTCGCACGGCGTGTTGCGTGAACGCTCCGCCCCTGTACATGGGGCGACCTCGGCTATGATAGCTGCCTCGTTGGGTATGTCCCCTGTTATAGTTGGTCCCTCTAGATGGGGGAGGACCTAATATTCTGGGTGGAAGCTTCTGGCTCCTTGCGTGTGTCCTTTCGTTGGGTTGGGCGTCTTCCGGGTGCTGAATCGGCGTCAACGACGAGGGCGTGGCTATACCATATTGCTTCAGCATTGCGAGGTTTTCTCCGACATCTATGGCTTTCCACGTCAATGCTGTTCGTCCCGAGCCTTGTGGGGTTATATTGTGATGCCCAACCTTCAGCGCATTACTGTGCTAACGTACTTACCGTAAATGCAGAGCTCGTTGTATGAAAACGTGTTGAAGTGTGCAAAATAAGCGAACAGGCGTGTTCCGTGACGGCAATCTCCTTATCTGACAAGGGAATCTTATCTTATCTACAGCGCGTCGCCTCCCATTGCATGGGGAATCCACAATTTCCATCATCAACGTTATTACAACGATATTCTATCAAAGATTGTCGGGCCTGACAATCACCAGAAGGGAAGCCAACGCATCATCAAGGACCTGAAGAAGAACCTTTGCCGCGCGGAGAAGTACGACGTTACGGTGAAGGAAATACAGTCAAGCGATTGGGCAGAAGAGGACAAGTTGTTGGTGGAGAAGGGCATCGACGAGTGGAAGCCGAAGAAGAACGATGTGCAGATCGAGTTGACGGGATGCAGCCGTGGCTGGATTCTGAGCACAGGAGATGGTTTTGCCTTCATTCGAATAGCTCATCGTTCGCATAAAGCCTGTTGGAATCCTCGTCCTCACACCCATCCAGTCAAGTGCATGGCAGACAAAAAAAGCCGTCTCTTTCCCCAACGCGCCCAAAGGAACATCCGAAGCGCTCATCTATACCGCGTTGAAAGACCTGCACCAAGAGGCAGAACGGGCGGCAGCATAAGGAAAGCAGACACCAGACCCAGCCTACGGCAACATAGACACGACGCCTGTCACTCCGCCGTCGAAAGGAAACCATGCCAAAGAAGACGATGAACCATCCGAAACTGTGAGCATCAGCAGCGCAAGTATCAGTGAAGTCGAGGCCAAAACCGACACATCCAATACGGCCTCCCGCCAGAATAGCACTTACCACTCCAATGATCAGCGGAAGGGAACGGCACCAACCGCCGCCCAAGACACATCTTCGCGACGAGGACAGAGTCGCAGTAACCTTCGAAATCAGCGCGTCGCAAGAATTCCAGCCCATTCGGAATCTCGGTGGGTGGAAGGTGAAGGCGCTGAGCAAGACATAAGAAGCCTGAGGTCGGCTCCAAGCTGATTCAATGAGGAGAGTTCCGCGTATGTGTTTCCCTTTTCTTTCTGGTTTGAAGGAGAGAATGCTGACTGCGTTTGCGATACAGTGTAAATTCGACTCGGAGGCGGATCCGATGTGTGTTCGTTATCCACCAAATGGCTTCTGTTTGGAGGGCGTCAGTGCATTGTTGAAGGCCCTGCAGAAATAAGCATTTCGGAAGAGTTGGATATACTCTATTTGTCGGCGCAGTACACTATACGCCTAACGTCGGCCGCTCCGAGTCGGAAATCCTTTGGTAGGAATAAGTATTTTAAAATTTGAATTTAGGGTACCGACTGTTTTAATGTAATCGCACTGCGTCAGATTTTAGTACCAGATGTAGCCCATCCGATATTCCCAGACAGACTTACCTTTGACGAGCGGGTGATCTTTGCGATTGCTTTGCGAAGATTAGAATCTGACATATAGGTTGAGGAAAACAGAATCGCAACAAAGGGCTCCGAGTCATCCTATCGCTTTATCACTCGACATGTCGGAGATCGAAATCCTCGAATCCCACCTTCATTTTGACAAATTACTCCTGGATCTTATAGAGGCTGAAGCGCTGAAGCTTGAAGCTTGAAGCGCTGAAGACCAAGATTTAGAGGATGAGGAGACGAGTTCCGAAGAGTAGGTGAATACGGACGAGGATGAAGATTTTGCGGCAATGCGCATCCAAATGCAGAAAGCAACAATATGGGCGCTTATTTCCCCTTTCGCGTGAAGCACTCTTTCAAACGAAGTCTCGAAACACCGGTGAAAGACAATAGTCTAGTTTGCCTTTGTACATAGTATTTGCTACTCCATCCACTTCTGACAGACATCGAGGAAATTATCCAAATTGAAACTATCTGCACAAAAGTACAGAACCAAATATTTAAGATCAGAAAAACGAAATATAGTACTGTAATCCCAAAGTAATAAATGAAAATAAACCAATCAACGCAACCGAAAAAAAATAAGTAAGATCTACTCTATTCTTCGAACCCGCCAACAGCTCGAATGCCCTCCACCAGCCTTCGGTACTCCCGCAGGAGCTCGCCGACCTCGGACATCCGCAGGTCGTCTGGAGCACAGTGCATGAACCGCTGTTTGGGAGGGGCTAAGCGTAATGGAGGCGAAAACGGCGCCGGCGAGGCTGCGCGCGAGGAGGTCGGACTGCCGCCCGGTCGGGTCATGGGGAGGGGGCCTGGTTGGAGCAGTGATGTCCTTCTCGAGGAGTTCTCGCCCTATAGTTCGTAATAAGCGGCGTAATGTTGTCGAGATGCGATGTGCACGTACCTTTATATGCGCGAGAGCCGAGACCGAAGCTAACCGATCTGACAGGCTCTTCCTCGCACGCGCACTCCGAGACTTGGGTTTACTGGACTTACTCGCGCTGAGCATACTCTCAAAGCTACGGATACTTCTCGTGTCCATAGGAGCCGCCACACCATCGTCATCTTCCTCCTCATCTTCGTCACTTTCTTCATCATTCGTAGCCGAGCTTTCCTCTCCCGGCTCACTCTCCTCCTCCTCGCTGTCCTCGTCCCCAATACGCACCTTCAACGACTTCACCGAGGAGCGCGAGCGCACAGATGCAGGCCGCGACACCGTCAACAGTTGTTGCCCGGACTCCTCTATGGCGGTGTTCGACCGCGAGCGGCCGGTAATGGGCAGCGACGCCGCCAAACTCGCGATAGAGAAGCCGCTCTCCCGACGGAGCAACCCGAAGCTCGGGCGCATCGCGGTCAGCATGGGCGTCGCAGGCGCCGACGCGACCCCGGCGGAGGCGAGGTTCGAGCTGGGCATGAAGGAGCGCAGGATGCCGAAGGACGAATCGACGACACCTGTGATGACTTTGTTCGCAGAGTCGGTGATGGCGTCGACTTGTTGGCCGACGCGTCCGCGCAGGCCTGTTTCGGGTTCAAGTGGCGTCTCGGAGGTGGCTGGACTGCGAGCTAGTGGGATGGGGGTGAGGTCAGCGGTACTATAGTTCCAAGTGTTAGTTATGGAAGCTCAATTAAAAAAGAAAAAGAAAGACCCACCTCATGACCTTATCACTATCGCCCAAGCCCAAACTCTCCATGTCAACATTCTCAAGGAATTCCGCAACAGCTAGCAGGTTGATAAGACAGTAATTCTCCTCTCCGCCTATAGCCTGATTCCTAAACCGTTGCGTGAACAGCAAATTCGAGACAAGGTGTGGCGGGTTGGTTTTGACGACGGAGAAAATGATTAGTGGTAATAAAACATCGCCTGATACAGGTGTGGGCTCTTTGGGGTCAGAGGAAACTTCTAAATGAGGGATCGAGTGTAATATGTGTTGAGGTGATTGATGATGAGTTGGCGAATCAAGGAGAAGGGGCGGTGGAGGCGATTTGACTTTGGAGGACGACGCTGAGGTAGTGGGTTGGGATTCTTCTGCTGGTTCAATTGATGATGAAGTAACCGAAGGCTGCGAGGAACCCTCAGCTGCTACTCCCTTAATAGTCTCATTGGAAGGAATTGATTCCATTTCGGCGGGGAAATTGGTAGATTCCTTTGAAGTTGTCACTTGAGGTCTGGCAGTTTGGAGTCCATCTTCCGCATCGGCAGCAGCCTCGTCTTCAGAAATTAAGCGTATAGGTGGAAGCCTAGACAATCCATCTTGGAAAACCTTGATTTATTGATCTTCTTCTCGAGCTCTAACGCCAAGGACTTACCAACGACAATTTTGTGAGCAGCTACCAAGATGGCAGACTTGTCGACAGGACTATAGCAATTGTCGAGTTGGGTGAGTACTAGAAAAAGAGACGTTAGGTAGCACGAAAACCTGCAGATGTTTGTGACGTACTATCACCACAAGCCTTGACCACCGCGTTCAGCTCTGCCTCGTTAACTGAATCAGGTACCTCGATACCAAGATGACCCAATCCGAGATCCAGCATATTTAATGCCGCTACACGACTAGACAACGCCTCGTCGTGAGACGCGTCATCTGTAGTAGGCTGCATGAACAGTCTGAACAGGTATCAGTCTTCAGATGCTTCCCAAAAATACAAACGCTCGTACCTGTCATAGAAGAGGGAGGTGACCAACCGCTCTACTCCTTCCATAACTTCGCGTATCCGCGTCTCGCTCTCCATCCTATCATTTTCTCGTTTTTCTCGATCCTTCTCATCTTCCACGTCAGATTCTGGATCGCGTTCTTTCGACTTTGGGATGAAGGGCGTGCCTTCAAGCCTCATGTCTTGTTCAAGAGCGAGATAGAACTCCTGCAGCCGCTCCTCGGTGTTGCCTGGGCTCTCTTCAAAAGCATTCACAAGGTATCCATTCCCATTGTCCTTTCCGCTCTTCTCGCCAGCCAGTCGTCTTTGCAGAGAAATCGTCGTATTTTTCACGAATGGGTACCAGTCTGCCGTCAAATCGTGAATCCTCTCCGCGACCCAGCTAGGGATGGGTACGCTTCCCAACGATGCTGCATGAGCAAGTGCAGCTTTGACTTCTGCTCGGAGGGCCTTGTTCATTTCCTTGGCTAAATCTTTCCGGACGATGCGTCGATCAATGGTGAAAGCTGGCACCTCAATTGAAGCAGTGCCATCTTGGTTCGAATCGAAGCTGCGCAAGGATGCCGGAGGAGAGGGAGGTTTGGGAGGTGTGTTTTTAGCAGGACCACCTCCAAAGAGAGAAGCAAACGGCAGGCTTATGCGCGAAGTAGAGGGCTGTCCGGAGTTTATTGTACGGTTGGCAGGGCGTGGTGGAAGAGGAGGCTTTGTGATTGCTTGAGATCGAGGAGGTAGATGAAGAGAAGGAGTATATGATGGGATATTATATTGTGGGTATATTGAGGGTGTAATATCCGGTAGGGGACCCGGTAAAGGTGGGAGAAGGAGTAGTGCTGAGGATCTAGTGGTGGGATTGAATATATCTTGGAAGAATTTAGATGTAGGGCTGATCGTTGAACGGAACACGAGCGTTTCGCTGAATGTTTGTCAGATGAAGGACCAGCATGATCTTTAGACAAAACTCACTTCTCTAGAGTTCCTCGAAGGCCAGAAAGCGATACGATTGGGGTGTCCTTCCGAGGAGGGCTGTCGCATAATATCACATGGTCTTTCACAAAATCGGCGGTTATTTTTCCTTGCGTAGATGAAGATTCTAAAGGTAATAACAAAGTAGCCTAAATTCAGGGATAATTAAATATTGGATAACAAAAAGAAATAAAAAGTCTACGCACCTTTCCAGATGTAATCGCACTCCAAACTTCTATCCACTCTTCGGAGACCTCAGGCTCAAGCACGAGCTTTTCAAGAATTGACCATCCAAGCGTGCCGCTATCCAATCCTATGCTCTGCGCAGCAGCCTTGAGATGCATAACTTGCAATTTGCTGGTTGCATCTCCTTGATGTTGTTGCGGAGACGGGGGGTGCACTGTTGTGCCTGTCGTGGCTGCTGTAGCGCTGACGCGTTGACGCGGGGTATAGGGGACATATCGAGGTCCTCCGGCGGTGCTGAGTGTTGCGCCACTTCCTAAATTCGCCCCGATAGCTCCCTGTTCAGTGGGAGGAGGGCTTGGCCCAGGAGAAAGCAAAGGATGTGCTTCATGAGCAGCCGATGCTTGTTGAAGTCTAGCGCCTGAACTTCGTCCAATCGACGTCACTGGAAATTCGCTGTCTCGCTTGGGCAACATAAGTAGTTCAGTAGGATTCTTCACTGTTCAAGAAAAGATTTCTAGTTGTCTGGATATGCAGCGACAGTCGAAAACCCCTGGTGAAAGTCGAATATGTACAATCTGATATCGCCAACGTTTATGGGCAGACTTGATGGATATTGTGCGATGTGTGATGTCTACGCATTCAGGCGCACTTAGCCACGCAGCTTCTTTAATGGAGCCTACCAAATAATGGAGGAAGAGAATGGGACCTTGGTCCGAGTGGTGGCGGTTAGGGAAATAGCGCGTCACTCGGACGTTGAACGCGGCTCACGCCTCTTGATCGCAATCCACGTTCTCAAAACCCTTTCAATTCCGTTCTGAGCATGGAGAAACACATTCTCAGAATCCCAAACGCTGCATCCGCAGGCAAAAATGGGTTTATACAAGGCTTCACTGAAATAGAGGATGACAATCTCTTGGAAATCAAACGCGCCGTAGAAAACCATCGAAGGGCCTCGTTTGTCGTTAACCACATGAGGAGAGAAGTTCCAGAGTGCGTGTATTCTGTGATTGTACTCAGCTTTTCTCATATTAATATTATCCCAGCTTTGAAACTATGAAAGCACAGGTAGAGGAACCTAATAAGTTAGTCGCAGCGAAGGAGAGACTAGAATCTCTGCGCGAAAACCATATCGAAGACTTGGATCATCTCTATGCTTATCAGACCTATGAGTACGAGCAGGAAATGAAGGATAGACGCGCCACCAGTGAAGAAGACTGGCCTCCTAACATTGAAGCATCGGCCAAATTTCAGATCCAGGTACGTGCATTGAAAGCTATGTGTATGCAAGTCGTGTCCAGGGCTACTATATCGCTCCGAAGCATCTCAGGGCAACATATCGTGTCTGAACCGTGCAAAATGCATTACACACTCTTCGATTTCGAGAAAGGTACTTTCCGGATTGTTGACGCTCACTTTTGATACCAGAAACTTCTCTATACCGGCTCTTCCAAGGATGCAGCGCTCGAGGCACGGTGGCAAAATGACTACGAAATGCTTCGTTATTCACATCTAAAGGAGGCCATCTCTCTGGAAAAGGAGATCAAGGAGATTGAGCGCCAACAAGAAATAACTCGGAAACTGAAGGAGAAGATGTTCCCTCAAGACATAGAGGACTTCATGCAAAAAGGGAAGGATGTCCAGCTTCGAGCGGCGCGCTTCCTTGTGGCAAATGAATATGAACGAGAAAAGATGCTAAGTGCATTCGGTTGGGCGCATCGACAGACGGAACCTCTTCAGGAAATCTTCAAGAAAGATGTGCGCATATCTTATCTGTCGTTGCTTCCCCATGGCTAACGTTTTATCAGCAACGTTTCGAGGCCAATGTTCGCAGCATGGTGTTGGAAGACATTACTGTCACTGATCCAAGACGAGCAAAGTACTCGTAGTATTTTGTTACGAGGCCTAGAATAGGTATCGTTCTTATACCGGTACAGAGGGCAGAAAAAACGCTGCTTAACTTTCCCACGTTACGCTCAATCTTGAGCGAAAATGTTGCCTGTTAAGGAAATTTTTGATCTTATTCGTAAAATTTAATGTGTCATATTGCTTATTTAGGTATATTTTGATCTTATTAGTAAAATACTATTTGTCGTTGCTACCTTTGATGATCTTATTAGCAAAAGATGATTTGTCAATAGCGCGCACTCTGGTACTCAGCGCTCAGCGCTCATTTCAGCTTCGCGCACTCGCCATTTTATCAAACGCAGCAGCACTTTGTACTGTAATCAAGGTGGATTGGAATGAGAAATAGGCTACTCATTGCACAATCCAAGAAATCTGAATTGAACATGAGCGCAGACAGATTGTACTCCAGTGCGCTCATGATTGTCTTTCGTATACACTGGCGCATCGAATATATAGAACAGGTTGCATATATATTTATTTTTGCCATACAATGGGGGGAAAGGGATGGAGAAGAGTTGATGTTGGCGTTGGTGACTAGACATGTGCCGAGAATCAAGATGTGTAGGCGCGTGCATGTTTCCGAGAAGATGCAATGAAATTTTGAACGAGACTAATTGGAGACTAATCAATTATTTTTCGTCATTGCGGCCAAGTGTGTAGTCGGCGTTGAATTTTCACCGCCATATTCACCACTCTAGAATCATCAATAATAGAAAATATGGCTAAGGAGTAATCTTGAGAATCTTCATTCTAAATCTCTCAGATCCATAGCTTAGTGAATCAGAGCAGGCCATGATGTGATCTGGAGGTGTGGCCACCACGCATTAGCGTCTACTACTGTACTATTACGACCAAGTGTTCACGTCACGCATCACAACGAAAAAAAAGTATTTTTTTTTATTCGCCTTAAATCAAAAGAAAATTATTGACCATTTTGAAATGAAAAATTTCCAAAATTCGTGAACACTTGGTCGAAATAGTACAGTAGTGCATGATATATGATGATCATATATCTCATTTTATCAGATTTTCCCGAAAAATATACGAGTTCACTTTTCTACCAATGTGTTTATTGTGCGGACATGCATAGTAGGATGTGCCCTGGTTGAATAGCATTTTTCAAAAATTTCTGACTTTCAGAGCGCATTGGAGCGCAATCAAAAATTGACTTATGTACGTGCACTCAGAATTATACCATTGCGCTCTAATTTTTCCTCGTGCTCACCCGTGCTCAACGTACATTTATACTTGATCATCATTTCGTTGTGAGGACTTTACAGAGCCGCAAAAAAAACAGGCCTCGTAATGCCGGGTGCAGCCACGGCCCTCTCCACCAAGTCTTGACCACTGCGACTGTACTCTGCTCTCGTTCAGTTATTTTAAATTAGATTTAAATTACATAACCGTTCGATATTTTTGTTTCCCTTGTTTTCTGGCTCTTGATAAGCATTAAGGATAAATACCACAGTATGAGAGTTACACTTTAGTGTTCATCGAATGAATGCAATATGCTTGCAGCGAATTGAATGCAAGTTTGAAAATTGGATATTGAACTCGAAGCAAGTTTGGAATAGGCATGGTCGTGGCTGTGTGGCTTACGTAGTCGTTCTCGGTTTTGGTGCAGCGCGCCATCGCCGTCGTCGTTTGACTCGTTTAATCGTCGTCGTTGTCGGCGTTGTCGGCGATTTGGTTGTAAGATGGCAAGCAATCCCGTTGACCCCCTTCAGACACTTCAGGCTGCATGGGCAGCTCCGCCAAACTCCCAAGAACAAGCAGAATTGCTCGCAACGCTTCGCGAGGCACTGGAAGTCCACCCAGCACCTATACCCGTCCTATTACAAACCCTCATAAGCGTCGTTGCGAACACGGGAGATTCGTTATTGAAGAGATGGGTGTTGGATCTGGTGCACTATGGGATATGTCGCTCGTCGTTGACGTTGGAACAGCGAACACAGAGTTAGTTGCGAGCTATTGTTGTCGTCGTACCGTCCATATTAATATATGTTTTTCTTTAGTGTCATTGAATGCGTTAGACACGCTCGCGCAGCTCCTCGATGATCCCAGGCCTGCCACCGTCAAAGTTGTCATCCAGTGTTTTGCGACGGTGTATCCGTTGGTGTTTAGGCATCTGTGAGCACGGTTTCTTCCAAGTCCAGTCTTCATTTAGCCGACCATTTCTTCAGATGTACGAACCGGAATAACCCTGCAATATGGAATACGTTGTCGGCCTGTAAAGCGCGTATCGTTGAGCTCATATGGTCCCCCAACGTGAATGCTGGCATCAGGCTATCGGCCATGAAGTTCGTGCAACGAGTTATCCTCGTCCAGACGCGAGGCGTGTCGGATCCACGAGTGCGTGAATTTACCCTACTGGATGTACAACCATTACTTACTTTCCACTAGCTTCAAAAACAAAATGACCCGAATATTTCCTTTTGTGCTGTAGACCATCCCTTTATCCCCGTTGCACAGCTGGAAGCAGAGGGTCAGAAATTACTGGAAACCTTGGCTAGGATGCTGTACAGCAGCCAGGATGTGGTCTTACTATCTGCCATGCTCAATTCCTGGGTGAACCTTGTCAAGCAACGGCCATCAACCTTCCCTTTCGTTGTTAGCACCCTGCGGTCCTGGACGCCAGCTGCGCTCGCCAATCTTCCCGCTTCAAGCATCAAAGCGTCGAGAAAGCTGTCCGAATTCTCCTTGTCCATCTTTCCCGACTTCCCAGCAGCACACAATATCTAGGTCAAATCAATGAAGCTCTTGGGCTGCAGGGTATCCGTATGGATAAAGCTGCTGCAGATGAGAAGAAACGCAAGACGGACAATCGCAAACGGCCTTCATCTGCAGCCAATGAACCCACCGATAACAAAAGGATCAAACTCGAGAATAATGAGCCTGCACCAACCCCCGTTCCAAATAATGCCGCTTTCCTATCTGCATTCGACTTTACCTCTCTGCCCGCCACCCTCATCACCAATCTTATCGTCGCCAACCTTGAGGCATTTACAGAGCCTCAACTTATCTCCATGGTCAACACCTATCGACAGAGTCGCGGTTTGACGTCGGCGATGAAACCCACTGCACCTGCTGCTCCAGCAATTGCTGCTCCGACGCCATCTATACCAACTGGACCAAGAAAACAGGTTCACGCTGTCGAGGCTAGTGTTACTCCAACACCAGCGCCAGCTGCTGAGGCGCGCCGGTGAAAGCAGAACCTGTCGACCCTCTTCAAATGGACATTGACGAAGAAGAGCTGGAGTATGAGCCTGAACGGCTCAACGAAGAGGTTGTTTCTATTTTTCAATTGGTTTATATGCGTCCGTTTTAATTTATTTGCACCCTCTATAGCTTTCAGGCGCCCCATATCCAGAACCCACCCTCGCCCCTTCCATTGCTGATTTATCACTCGTCGAATTTAAACTGCCACCTCCAAAAGACCTCTCCGAAAATGACCGTACCTCCGTGATCTCCTCCTCAATATCCCGGATATGGGACGGTGCGGAGGAGTTGCGCGCTCTCGGCGAGGGTATTGCGCCCGAGTCTGTTCTGGCAGGCGGAAACTCGGCGGCGGAGATGTGGATGCTCCTGCTTGTGCGGATGATAACGCGCGTTGCGGAACCACCTGCAGATCTTGGGAATGGTGACGCCATGGAAGAGAGTAAGGATGAGAGCGCGCAGTTGGATTATTATTTCCGCCAGGATCAGCTCAGACAGAAGCTTTGTGATTATATTATGGATGATTTCCCTGCGCGGTATGTTGAGGTTCATTCTCCGGCGCATTCCATTTCTTGACAATTTGTTTTTGAAACACGAAGGGTTCGTCTGGCGACGACATGGATGAACGAGGAATGGTATAACGATCAGATTCGTCTGGGGATTGATCGTGATTGGGTGCGTCTTTTATTTATTTTGTTTAGCCCTATCTTGCTGATATCACTTACAGCGTCCAAATTATGAAGCATGGCTGAACCAAATCGTCGCATCATACCAGACAGTTCTGGATGGCAAAGACAAAACCTTTGCCAGATTTCTGCTGGATCTTCCTTCCATACCACCAGACGTGCTCGATTTATTGAGAGATTTGTGTGTTGATAGTTCAAGGTATGTGTTATTTATGGAGTACATTATTATGATTACGTCCAATTGACAATTCGACATAAAGTTCGGATCGTATGCAAGTAGGTTTTACCACGCTGCGCGGGCTTGTCATCCAGAGGCCGTCTATGAGGATGGATGCGTTAAATGTGTTGCTCGAGTTGACTACCCACCACGGTATGTACTGTAATTTTCTGACATTAGCCGTGTTTTTTTCTAATACCTTTATAAATAGAAAAACGCGTCCGAGGAGCCGCTATCAATACTGTAAAACTCTGGGTCCCACACGTTCAGCCTATGGACAGGATGATTCAGGAGTTTGCATTGCAGATGCTGCGCAAGCTACAAAAAGTACAGCCTCGGCCAACGGCAGTTTCAGAAGCGCAAGGTGACGGCGACGTCGCAATGAACGGTCATGGAGCAGCAGAGGGCGCAGCCAAAGAAAAGGACACAACGCACGATATGGAAACCGGTGAAGAAGAGAAATCTAAGATACCGATGAGAAGATGGATACCGCCACACATGAAGAGGCAGTGGAAGGAGATGAAGGTCAGCTTGCGAATGAGGACCTGGTACATACGCCATACCTGCCTGAGCGCATCGAGCTGCCTGCGAAGAAGGCACAAGTATCCAACATGTAGAATTGTTGTTCGCACTTTCCGTGAAGGTGCCAGAATTTTTGGATGAGTGAGTATTTCTTCAAAGGTGAGATGGATCATTTACTAAACTACATTGTGCCACAGAATCTTCGCCGCATATGGACACATGGACGTAACAGTGCAAGAAGCGATCCAAGATCTCATTACCGCGCTCATCCGCTCGTTAGGCTCGAGCCATGGCAAGCTGCTCACGCTCATGAGACAATGCCCGCCTGGTGCAGAGTCTCTGGCACTGAGGGTTCTGACGATCTTCACCGAACATGGTCGACCAAGCGCCCAGCTGGTCGCGCTGGTTAAGGCTCTCATCAACGAACGCGATCTGGACGCCCGCTTCCTTATTCCCATCATCGCTGAGATGGACAAGAGTGATATTATGCGCTATCTACCGCGTATTGTGTCAAGCCTCAACGGCCAACCAGAACCCAAGAACTTGGTTCGCTCAGTCTTCAGTTCCATTGTCACCACCCCGCCACAGACCTTCGGCAGCGTCACTTCCAACCTTCCTCGGGTGCGTCAGAGCGAACTGCTCACCCCTGCAGAACTGATGGTGTTACTGCACGAATCGGAGAAGGAAATTGGGCTCAAAAGTGCTATTGAAGGTGTGCTTTCTCGTCTTCTTCATTGTCTTGTGCGTACTCATCATATGCCACCCAGCTATCGGCATATGTTTCTCCATGACAGATGTTTTCCGATCAGAAATCCTGGCGGTTGTGATGCAGCAAATCATGGACGAGCCTGTTCTTCCTGTACTATTTTTGCGCACGGTACGCTGCCCCCAATTCTGCGTGGAAATTCTTCATTCTGACTCATAATAGGTAATCCAAGCAGTCACGACATACAAATCTCTTGTGGGCTTCGTTTCGACTACACTGCTCTCCCGTTTGATCACCAAAAAAATCTGGACGAACCCGCCGCTGTGGGAAGGGTTCATCAGGTGCGCGAAGGCGATCGCGCCTGCGAGCTTTGGGGCGCTGCTACAGCTCCCTAAAGACCAGCTGCGCGAGCTAGTCGATAAGCAGCCTAGCTTGAAGTCAGGCTTACGAGATTATGTGACGAAAAAAGCGCCTAGCAAAGCACGCGGAGCGGGATTTTTGGATATTTTTGGCGAACCGGAGGAAGGAGCTGCTTCCGCCTCGTCGACACCTCAACCCGTTGCAGAGCCTCCCACTGCTGTTTCATGAGGACGAGCTATAGTATACGTATTCCCCTAGGCATTCCGCATTTAATAACGCTGTAGTAGTACTAGTAGACTGAAATCTGTAATTTTGAGTCCTTCCGGTTCGACGAAATATAGTATGACTTGGGTAATAAATTGAGTGCTTATCGGAGATTTGCAGCCAATCACTCGGGTGCCGGGGGTATGAATCCATTGTTCATGTCTGCTTCTCCTTTCAACATTCCTCGTCTTCAACACCCACGATAAGGTCCTCTGGCCTACCATCTACGCCGCAGCGTCCATTGTTCTGGTAGACGACGCCCTGTCGGCTGTGCAGCGTGGTGATTTAACTGCCACTTACGACATTCGGACATCACTCACCTCACCAGTCATACTTATATACCCATCTGAAGACACTGCACCCCCGCCCACCCAAATAAAGTCATAGACGCCTATTTCCTTCTGTTTAACACTATGTCCCGCCCCGGAAGTTCACCCCGAAGATCACCTCGCGAACCGCGTAGAAGAAGGCGGGAGGACGATGACGACTATTCATCGCCAGTCGCGCCTTCTCCTGGCTCTTGGAACGTAGATCGAGGAAGATCAAGAGTCAGAAGACCTTCAAACCCGTTCTCAGAGGATAATCTGCGTCGAAGGTACGTATTTCTGCCCAGGACACTGCGTTAACACGCGTGCTAATCTTTGGAGAACATAGAGGTTATCACACGATCGTATCTTCCTTTCAGAAAGTCTTTCACTTGGAGAGGCGGTGGAAGTTGGTGCGAGAGCTGGGGTCAGGGGCATATGGGGTCGTCATGTACGTGTAGAGTTCGACGCGAAGGAATCCATTGACGCTCATCTTCATTGCAGCTCCGCCGCGGATGAAATCTCGGGCGAAACAGTGGCAATAAAATTGGTCACTCGCGTCTTCGAGAAGATCCAATTCGCAAAGAGAGCGCTGCGCGAGATTACCCTCCTACGCCATTTCTCGCACCACGCAAACATCACAGGTATCATAGACGTAGACGCGATCTCTCCAGAATTCACAGAAATGTACGCATCCTGCTTTTTCGTTCTTCTCATTCTAATATCGATTACAGCTATATATTCATGGAGGTACGGCGTCGAACAACCACATTCTGCTTGACCAGGATATAACGCGCTCTTTCTCTACAGCCCATGGAAGGTGATCTTACCTCCCATTCACGGGATTGCGAGTCTGTTCTGAACCTATCTCCCAGCTGACCTTCATCAGATCATTAGATCGGGGCAAACACTAACTAATGAACATGTGCAATACTTTACATACCAGATCCTGCGAGGCATGAAGTATATCCACTCAGCGGGCGTCATCCACAGGGACCTCAAGCCTGGCAACCTCCTCGTCAACGCCGATTGCGAGCTCAAGATCTGCGACTTTGGCTTGAGCAGAGGGTATGATGCCACCCCAGACGAGAATGCATCGCATCTCACCGAATATGTCGCAACACGGTGGTACCGGGCACCCGAAATCATGCTGGCTTACAGGTATGCCCGTTGAGAGCGTCCTTGCCATATGTCGCTATTCTGACTAACGTTGCTATTTCTAGGAAGTATGACACTGCGAGTGAGTCTTGGACTGTGCACACCTTCGCAGTCATGCTGACTGAGGCACTGCAGTCGACGTGTGGTCAATAGGATGCATCCTCGCCGAACTCTTGATCGGAGCACCTTTATTCAAAGGGAAAGAGTAAGTGATTTACGCGTCCTTGATTTCGTTTTCTTCTAATCGGAATATCTAGCTACGGTCAGCAAATGGACGCGTTCAGATAACGAGCGTAGGACTGATTAGATGATTTTTCCAGTCGATCAGCTCAACAAGATATTTGCGGTCCTAGGTAGGCGATATGTTTTATGCGCACACCATCCCATCTGACATGCCTTCAAGGAACCCCAAACGCGGAAGTGATACGCAAGATTGGTAGTCCCAAGGTCAGTCGGCGAGATTTCGCTCTAGGCTAACCATTGACATGAACTATCAGGCGCAAGCCTATGTGAAATCACTACCGCTGAAGAAGACAATTCCTTTCAAGAAAGTAATTCCCAAGGGAGATCCCCAAGGTGAGCAGACATCCGTGACGTTATGAAAAGATCCTCGAAATCATAGAACCAAAGCTCTCGAACTTCTCGGAAAAATGCTATGCTTCGATCCCAATGAAAGATACACCGTTCCAGGCGCGCTCAAGCATCCATGGCTAGCCTCCTATCATGACCCGGAGGATGAACCCGACTGTTCTGCCAAATTCGAGAAATGGCGAGAGATAGAAGAGCTTCAGACACTAGAAGAATTCCGTCAGGCACTATGGGACGAGATTGAGGACTACCGCAACGAAGTGCGTGGACTCGGCCTCGACTTCGAGGAAGAAGAAGAACCGCCCATGGAGCCTGCGCTGTCAGCTTCACCACCTCCGATGTCGGAACCAGATCCTTCGCTAAGGGAACCGTCTCAGCCTTCAGTCATTTTCGAGGAAGGTATATTTAATATGTCACCGAAGCCGGCACAGGCGACACCAGATACGACAGAGCCTACGACGTTGATCGACAACGAGACTACAACAGAGGTCAATGAAAAACTCGTCCGATTGAAGGAAGCAGAGGATATCCTCACGGATATCATACCCTCCATCAGTCCAGAGGCGATGCACCACCGCCGCCGCTCTGTCACAACGCCCACTGACCCGGTGGTCACATACGCCCGCCGCTCAAGCATCCTACAGCCATCGCGGCAGGGTTCGACGTACAACTCGCCTTTGCCTGCTTCGTTCGTGCCCACGTTCGTAGAGGGGCTCGAGCAACATTGGCGTCGCTGGAGCCGACAGGCTTGCCGGAGGATCAAGCGTGAACATGGTGCCCTTCCCAACGCAGGGCTACGTTGTGCCTGCGCGGTCGCGGACGGGCTCGACCGTCGGCGGGGAGGTGACGCGCAGGCTCCTTCGGACACTCTCGACGGTGTCAATCCATGAGCACTCGGAGGGGCTTGCGGGCGGTCTTGCGGGCATTGCGCCCATTGGAAAGTATATCACAGAGGTGAATACGGAGGCGGATGCGCCGCCGTCGGAGGGGCCGAAGGACTTTGGGATTGTGTCGGATACCGAGGAACAGACCGAGGAGCGCCCGAAGAAGTCAGAGAAGCGCTTTGTGGTGGGGTAGGTGTTCCGTGTACAGTGATGACTAGTTATACATGGTTGATGTTATCTATCTACTTGGATGCTATTAGTACAGATTGTTAGACTTAATTATCGCCCAGAATGTCTTTTATTCCTGTGGAAAAAAAATGAGAGGATGAAGATAGGATGAAAAGGTGACGGCGTACGATCAATGATATCTAGATATGCAGTTGTCGCAGGACTGTCGGGGTATTCATCCAAGAAACTGACGCCATAGTCTGCGCTCATGCCAATCCGAGGGTCGAGCGGGACAGCACCGAGCAGCTCGATACCTGTCTCCTCCGCAAGGCGCCTCGCACCTCCAGTCGAGGGCTTAAAAATCTGGGACTCTCCTTTACAGTTCGGACACACAAAGCCCGACATGTTCTCCACCAATCCAATAATCCGGATGCCGACCTTCCTGCAAAAGTCGATCTCGCGTCGGACGTCCTGCAGGGCCACTTCCTGCGGTGTAGTGATGAGAACCGCGCCATCGATCCCGCTCTCTTTGAGGTACTGCACGATGCTGAGATGCTCGTCTGAGGTTCCGGGGGGTGTGTCGACGAGGAGGTAGTCGAGGGTGCCCCAGTCGACGTCCTTGAGGAACTGCGAGATCAGGCCGTTCTTCTTGGGTCCGCGCCACATGATGGCATCTTTTGCGGTGGGAAGCATGAAGCCGACGGACATGACCGCCATGTTATCTTGCACGTAGACCGGCGACCAGCCTGAAGCAGAGGAATGGACTTGTTCGGAGGCGATACCGAGGATGGTGGGTATTGACGGTCCACAGATGTCGAGGTCCATAATTCCTGTCTGTTGACCCTGTCAGCATATACATGAGAATATTGGTAAAGATACGCACCTGGGTGTAGTCGTCAGCAGCAAATGCCCACCCGAGCTGTGCGGTGAACGTGGACTTTCCAACGCCTCCCTTGCCTGACAAAATCAGGATCTTCCGTTTAACGGTCGACATACGGTCTTTGATAAACGGCAATGCAGGGTCTGGGAGCTTCGTCGCTCCAGAAGCACAGACATCTTTGTTGTCGCAGCCTGCACAAGCATCCGATTTCCCTGCAAGTTCAGATTCTGTTCCCTAGATCATATGTAATGCATCAATTAAACGAATCCTTCCACTTTATCTGATAAGCGCTTACAGGACAATGTTCTGGAGCGTTTGACGGAATAGACTTTGGGTCTGGCGCTGCAGTTGCTGCCATTTTTTTTTTGGGGGGGAGCCTGGCACCGAGCTGACCGTCAAGAGAATCTGAGAAAGACTAGAAAATGGATTATCTAATACTAGTAAGCCCGATTTCCATAATCGGTATATGGTCCGCCGGCTCCGGGCTGCCCCTTTGGAAGTCAAACAGGTAAGCAAGGACTGACAATGGCTATCCTTTCTTCGGTCTTCGTTGGTACTGATATTGAAAAGATCACACAAATTGTGTCATAAGACATCCAATGACTCAATTCTGGAACTTGTCCATAAAGCTGCGACATTGGGATGCAAACATCAAAAATTTGCCTGAATGAGAAGGCCGAAGAGGTTGAATCCGAGACATCGATTCTCCTTGCCTGTAGCTTGTCTGTGGTCGTAAAGAAGGATTGTATGCCTACTACGCAGGGCCACAATTCGCATATCCGTCGCCAAACGCTTCTCGGTCAACTGTCTACACTGAACAACCCGCTAGTCTTCACCCATATCATAGCCAACGGTTTCGTTGCAATCAGCCTGAAATATGACATGTCTGTCCTTTCACTTTTTTCCGCCTCCCCATACTCAACCCCTTCTTTTTTTTCCAGCAGTTCCGTTCTCTTTCCTCCTTGAGTGCCTGGCACTCGCAAGAATTTCACCTCCTTCCACTCCGGTGTCCATTGACTGGGATGCGCCCGAGCCCACTCCCTCTGAGCTCCAAGCCCGGATTTACTTCGCTGGCCTGCCTTCTAACCCACGCCTGCTGGCGCGCACCGGCTCTATCCCTTGGCAGAGACCCGGTGGCATGGAAGCATACCGCAGGCTTAAGCAGCTTGGGGTTCTCGTCAACCATACGCTTAATGAGATTTGGGAGACTGAGGTGGCTCCCAAGGTCATCGCATGTCTGGACGAATTAAAGGTCAAATGGACGAGTCTCGACATCGTGCGTATTGGCGAGGTCAAAGCCTTTCCCTCCTCCGACCCAACTCTCTGGATTGGTATAATGCCCCAGACTCTCACCGCCGAAGACGCCAACACCGCGGCCTTTAAATGCCTCGATATTCTTACAGCCTTCGATATCTTGACGTTAACGTCGAGTTGCGCGAGTCTGTAGTCACCCGGTCGGCTGGTCCTAAGCTCCTCTCCCCTGGCCTCTTCTCCGACGCACTTGCAGAGGTTCGCCACCCTCTCACTCACGCACTCGGTCTCCACATTTCTGCCGAGGCCACGCCTTCTATCACGGGCACCGGTGGTTTTTTCATGGCTGAAGGCGGTGACAGTGACAAGCTCCTCCTCGTCACCGCTCGCCATGTTGTCCTGCCGCCGAACGATGCTGTGAGCACCGACAAGTACGAATGCAGGGATATGAGCCAGGATCGCTTCAATGTCCTCCTTCTTGGCGAACAGGCGTACGACAGCTACCTCACCTCCATTAAAGCTCGGATTGGAGAACGAGGTTGGCATGTCGAGTACCAACACGAGTGTATTGAGTTTATTAGGGGATGAGGCGGCGCGTAGGGAGCGTGAGGCATGCCAGCGCGAGATTGCGCTAGGGGAGAAAGATGTAGAGGATCTCTACGTCCTTCTCAAGGATGTCGAGAAGAACTGGGCCACTGCCGAGAGTCGCATCCTTGGACACGTAGTCTGTTCCCCTCCCATCCATCTTGGTGCCGGCTTTGTTGGCGAACAGTATACGGAGGATTATGCTATCATCGAGATCGACAGTGACAAGATCGACAGGACAATGTTCAAGGGAAACGAGATTTATCTTCAAGTTGGTGCCAAGATTAGATTTAAAATCCAGGACTTTGAATGCAAGCTGTACCCTCACCCCAAGAACGCTACTCCCTTCAAGTATCCCCGGGACCGCCACCTGAAACTTTCGGGTACCATCTCGGATGATGAGATGCGTCACCCAACGAGCCTCGACGCGAATGGTGAACCATCCTTGGTGGTGATAAAAAATGGCCGCACCACGAATACAACTATTGGTCGTGCCAGTGGGATTAAATCCTTCGTCCGGGAGTATTCCGACGATGGTACCCACCAGACCTCGATGGAGTGGGCAATTTTACCCTACGACAACAAGTCGCGCGCTTTTTCCGCTCCAGGAGACTCCGGGGCCGTTTTCGTCGACGGTCAAGGACGGATTGGTGGCCTTCTCACCAGTGGTTCTGGCAACAAGGATGATTATGACATTACATACGCTACGCCTATTGACTTCTTGCTGAAGAGCATCAAAGCTAATGGCTATCCTGATGCTCACCTCATCCCTGCCTAGATGTCATCACAATGTCTACAACATCTTGATAACTTTGCGCAGCCTATGGGCTGTGAATTGGTTAAACTCGTCCGCTGGCCCGTATGATCCAGAACTGCTTAAAACGCCGTATTCAAAGTTTTCCATAAATGCAAAAACGTCTTGTGTAGGGTCCATCGCAAAATTCACAGCCGGAACCCAGGGGCCAGAACGAATTGCATTTAGTTCAGTGTCCCTTGATAATGCTGGGCCGGGCTGGCAGTTGGCAACCGTACGAAATTGAAATGGAATGCATTCATAACAGCGAGGCTGAGCGAGCACGTCTCCTACGACTTTGTTCTCAATGGAAGGGGAGTCATCTCGCGGATTAGGCCCAGGAGTAGTGGTGTGTACTAGTGGCCACTCCATAGTATACCATGTTCATTGACAACAACGTTCACGCGAATAAATGTTGAAAAATGAGAAATCACAACTACATTTACTATTGAGCACTCGGTGGAGGAAAAATCACTGGGAATGATGCCTGACAGTAAATTTAATGCAGATGTTCCAGTGTCCTCCAGGCCGTCAAAGTGCAGTTGTATTTTGTACTGTAATTGAGCAGAGAATCAGAGAATCTTGTATATATATTTACAAGTCTAGAATTTCCCAAAGTCAGTTGCATCTTAGTAGAACTTCCAAGCATCGATTCCGACACCTTACCATCGATATCCGACACATCGGATGAGGGAAGTAACGTCGAGCTTGGCCAGAATTTCGATTTGTAGTTTATCCAGAAAAGCGAATATGAGGTTCATCTTCTGAAAGAAGATTATAATTAGAACAGAGAATGATATGTGGATGTCCAAGATGTGGTGGAACAATGAAGTTGCATGAAGGAAGCTTCGGCGGAGTCCGAACCTCGACTGCGGTCTGAAATCTGATGTAGATTAAGGACTATTAACGCGAACGATTGTACATACATATGAATTGGACCTCTGTATGGCCTTGAAGAATTAATTATTACTCCATCCTCAAAATAAAGGGAGCTGCCCAACTTGCCCGTCAAAAAAGCTTGATGCCAGCGATCGTAATTCTCCACGACGTGACTCGATGTTCATGAAATGCACCTGATCTCCACTGCACTTTGGACTCTGTTCGGCAGACGAGGAACCCTTTGTTGCCCATTATAACTCGATCTTCACAGCGGCAACGAGTGTTGAAGTCCTTGACAATGAGTTTCCAATCAAATGCGCCGAGATGCTGCTCGGTACTCATCCACATGATCTTGAAGGCCCTTAAGCAATTTGAATAGGACTTTTCGTAGCTGGGGAAGGAACGTTTCGAGGACTTGGGGAGATTGATCTTCAGCAAGGCATAATTCGAGCACAGTTCGCAGCTCGTTGGGAACATCATGGATGTTGCTGTGCATTCCACCGGACCACCATCGTTTGAGAATAGACCCCAATCACAGATGGTAATGAACTCGCACCTTAAATCAATGCGATGAAAGGCAAACGCGCCGATCATGGCATTGAATTCATGCCCGATCTGCACATAGAGATCGCTGACGTCGCCCTCAGTTGCTTGGTTGACGCTCCAGAGGGTCAGGACCTCCTGCAATCGTTTCGTAGACTCGAGGAGTTTATGCACGGTGGTAGGGACATCTCCTGGCCTTGCCTAGAGGCTTGTTAGTTCATTGGATCCTTTTTTGAGCGATCTACTCACTCCGGCCTGTGGATGTTGGGATGGCTCCTGTTGAACTGTCATCGAACTTGAATAGGCCGAAGATGATGAGCCTGACTGAGGTCCGGGTTGGTAGTAACTAGTCATTGGATTGCTCTAGGTCAAGTACGAATGCGAGTGATGAGAGATACGACGAAGCTTGAAGAAAGAGAAAGGCAGAGGCGTGTTTTATTCATACCCATGTATTGGGACCCGTTACCTGTGCTGAGCGCCGAGCGCGGGAGGCAACAATGGCGTTTCGAGGTCAATCATCAGGTCAATAATAGGGCGTTGTCAAGCGAGCTGGTTCACCGAATTCAAATAATCAACGAACTTTTGAACCTATGAAATCGTTGGCCGGCATGCTGACTCTGATATTCAAGCAAGTTGGATGTGGCTGTTTATGATACAGTGATATCAGCCAGCAGCATTGTATTTTAGCTTCAATAGCTGGGGCAAGGTTGCGCACATGCCAGGGTATATCGTAAGTACCGCGAAAAAAAATATTGTCGTCCATAGCATACTATATACTCGAGTTCAATGGAGAGTGGGTACGTGGTGAGAAAGTGATGTTAAAGTACATTCAATGGATTCAAAAAAAAAAGAAAGTCAAGGGGAGAGAGAGACAAACATAAGGCAAGGAAAAGCGAATGTGAGGATGAGGAATAGAACCAAGGAAAAGAAAAAAGGGTTCGAGGAGGTATCTGGGTGCACGGCCGATGCAGGTGATTGGGAATATTATGATATGGAGATGGACATGACCGATGGCGGGAAAATATGAATGAACAAAAGAGCGCGCGGAAGAAAAATGGTGGGGCACACATCCTCATCCTCATCATCATGAGCGCTGGTTCCCATTCCTCGTGTTCTGCGGCGCAGGGGAATAGCCATTCATAGCAGGGTTGTATGGCTGACCTTGCGGCTGAGCACCTTCGGCCGGTGACCTGGACGATGGTCCAACGAAAGATGACGGCCTAGACGAGGGGCTATGGCTGTTCGAGTTGTTCGTCGTGCGGGGGATGGGGGGAGAAGGATTCCAGTCATCCATCTGCGGATTCCGCTGCATGTTTTGTACCATACCTTGATTTTGCTGCTGCATCTGCATCTGTATTGGCATGCCCTGGGGTATCGACGGCGACCCAGGGGGGATATAGGGCTCGATGGCCTGTGACATATTCTGCTGCATCCTCATATTCATATTCCGGTTATCTGAGCTCGACGGTAGAGGGCCAAAGGGGCCTCCGGGCGGTGGCGGTCGCTCTGGAATCGGCGAATTAATTGGTGGATATCGTTGCTGATTCCCGTTCTGCTGTGGATGCATATAGGGCGTCCCTGGCATCGAGCGAGCGCCACTCTTCAAGCGCATATACGTATCGCACTTCTTCAGGAAATCCTTGCTTGGCAGATCCAGCGAGTTGGCAAAGTACTCTTGGTCGTGGAGGATGGATAGGAACTCTTCTGGTACTGTGAAGAACTCGTCCTGGTTTTCCAGTAGTGACGTGACCACCCTGACCGAACTGAAGGTTTCGTCTCGCATAGCGTTCTGCCCTCGTGAATAGAGGATACTTGGACATATCACAGTTGCCAGATTTCCGAGGTCCATCTTGCTCCCTGTCTCCGCGTCCATATGGGCAAACGATGCTACCCACTTGAGGAACACAAATAAAACCTCCATCGTATCGCGGTGACTCTTGGGTAGGATGAGCGCAATGAGATGAAGATATCGTTTTCGATCATCGTCCGATGGAAGCGCTGAGGACACACAATCATTTCTCTCGTTAATATCGTCACACAAGCTACAAGGAATAGACATACATTGTGATGCCACAAACAGTCGGTGAAGTTTGAACGTTAGCAAAGGATCAGGCAGCTCTCGTAGGAATTTCTTGAGCAGAGCCGCAAGCTGGACGGGATTATCCTGTGAGAGATCAACCGACGATGGATCTCGGTCGATGGAATCCTTCAAATCGCCAAGCCGACGGATATTACCATTCTTGCGGAAAATACCCTCAATAGACATATCTAAAATTGCCAGGAGTTATATTAGCGCCTTCATATAAAGCCTAAACCTTCAACTTACCCATTTGCCGCATCGCCGATATCACATCATCAATGAAACTTGGTACCCGTAGCGTCGCTCGTGTTGCCCCAAGCAAAGAATCCGAGCCTTCTCTCTCCACTAGAAGCTCAAGTGGTACGCCAAACACACCTTATAACCCAACAAAAAATATCCCGTCAGCTTCAGTCCACGCTTCTCGCACAAGCGCAATAACACTACCAACGCACCTTTCTTCTTTACATTCTTCTTATCACCCTTAAACAGCTTATTCCAAAAGCCGCTCTTCTTCGTCTCCACCATTTCCAAAATCTCTTCCATGTCAAATTGGTCCTTCAGCGGCGACCGCGCCAGTGCCAGCACCGCCGAGTATTTGACAATCGCTAGTTCGAGTGTGCTGAGCTCCGCGATATACGGTGTCGCATTCTCCCGTGGTAACGACCTCTGCTGCTCCCTCGCCTGCGCGACCTCCAGGATCTGTGGGATATCCGCCAGCGTCAGCGCATCGTCCCTCTGCTTCCCTATCGATCCAGGCCCTAGCACAGTACTATCCTCCATCCTATCCGCCGGTGAATTCGGCGCGCTCTCATCAACGATCATCACCTCGCTTGCGGCCGAATTCTGTGCGCGCGTCAGCGACGGCCGCAGGTTCTGGCCTTGGTCCGAGGGCAGTTTGCCAGGGTACCCACGCGGCGTATTGTACTGACTCGGAGGCGATACTCCTTGGTACTGCATCTGCGGCGACTGGTTGGGATAGCCTGTCTGGTAAGGCATCTGTCCTTGTTGTCCTTGCTGGCTCTGTTGGATGTGAACCCCATACTGCAGTGTCGCGTGCGCCCCGGGCTCATGATGCCGCGGAAGGTCCGACGGATGCACGCTCCGCCCAGCGGGGCTCTCTACAATCGTCGACCGCTTCGGGAAGCGCGCCGTCGCTGAGAGCTTGCGATCCAGATGCACAGACTTCATCCGCATGATGTCGCTCGAACTCCGGTATGGGTCGCCCCCAGTAGGTGTTGTCGCCTCGTTCGAGGACGTCGAGACTAAATCACAGATGTCAAAAACAATCGACAAGAGGCCTCAGACGCCCTAAAGAGGCAAGGTACGCACCAGGTGACATGGGCACGACACCCTGCTTTTTGAGAAGAAGATATAGTCGGCGAAGAGCGACGTTCAGCAGGAAAGCATACTGTTCCAATCTCTGGACAGCCTGGAAGCCTGACCGACACCCCGGGTGCGCATGCTCCGTACAAAAAATCAGCGTAGGCACCTCCCCAAATGAAGGTGTGTCCTTCCTCGATTCCGGATCGTATACGAACCCAGCGACGTTCGCCGGTGGTCTTCGCGCTGTAGAGAGCTTAGGTGCTGGTGTGACGCTGGTGTTGCTAGTGTCCTTCTCCCTCTCGTCCCCGCTTTTCGACGACTGCTCCTTCACTATCGGCATCGCCGCCACCTTACCGCAGTGCGCACACTGTATACAATGTGAATGCCACCGTTGATAAGTGCCCAACCGCACGCAATCCTCCTCCACCGTCAAGTTACAACGCACACACAGATCCGAAGGCGGATTCGAGCTCTTGCTCAAAGAGGAGCCTTCTCGTTGCGAAAAAGGCGACTCGCCCGCGTTTTCCGGCGCAAGACTGCGAAATCCATACGTGACGCCCTGCGTGCCAAAATTGGCGTTCGGATTCGCAGAGAGGGCTTCGCCGTTCTGGCCTTTGATTATACGTTTTGCGCCAGGGTTGCCGCCCTGCACGGCCAGGAGATGGAGTTTGTCGAGGAACGAGCCCATAGCCTCTCGCACACTCTGCTCGCGTTCGAGCTTAAGGGCCCCTGTCAGAGCTATACGGATTAGGATCTTGAGGTAATGCGCAAGCCCCGTGACAAGGGCCAGCAGCTCCTGCGTCATGCCCATCCTCCGCGCTCCTGTTTCCTGCGTGTGTGAAAGAAGTGTGAAGAGCTCGACTGTCTTCCGACACAGCATACGGGCCTCGCGGACGTGCGACATGCCTAACATTTTTTGATTCAGAGGTTAGGAGACGGAATGGATGGATGGCGGCGACTAACCCTTCATGCCTAGCGATGCGAAATGAAATTCGAGGTCGTCGATGGTCCCAAATAGTACCTCCACGTGCAGGATAAATTTCTCCGCCATTCGAATAGCATCTAGATAGGCTCCGTTGCTGACTTGTCTGAGCATATCGGAAATGCACGCTGCGCTGGACTCCTCGAAAGCTGATAACACGCTGTGATGGTTTGACTCAAACTTCAATACTGAACATGATGAAAGACATGGAACTCCACGTACGTCCAGATTCGATAGACCTGCTGCTCCATGCGCACTTGCTTCTCCTTCAGTGTGGCTGGCGTTTCTCTCCTTTCCTCCTCTACATATAGAGGCTCTGCACCTTCTTCTGCTGTTAGAGTACTCGTAGGCCGCCTAGTACTGACTTTAACGTTCCAGAACTAACAAATTGTGTTAACTTGATTGATGAAGGACACAAAGACGGACGCACCTTGTTTATCATATAACATTCTGGGTGCCAACATTCATCTCTCATATTCCTATTGATCTCCACAAATTGTTTTAGAATCGCACTGTTGCAGCCAGCACACTTGGTGGCGAATCGTGTCGAGTAGTGGAAATGGCAATAAACATCGCCGTCGTGTTCATAGTATGAGTCTTGCGGTCCAAAAAGTGTTGAGCAGAGTGAGCAAGTGAAGTGCTCAACGTGATACTTCTTGTCTATATCCAAATGGTAAGTCGGCTGCCTAAAACAGAGATAAGGATCTACGTACTGCATGCCGTTATATAGCTGCCTCTCAGCGCCATCCCGCATTTCGCACAAATGAGGTTCAGCCTGCGAAAGTAGTCACGTTCGCACAGCGGACTCTGCCTCCCTCCCGGACCATCGATGGGAAAGAACTTGGAAGCGACCACGTCCCCACAGTCCTATAAACATATTTGATCGTAAAAAAGTTGGTGAATAGGAAGACTGAGCTGTGCACACCATGCATTTGAAGCAATTCAGATGGAATACTGCACCAAGGGCACGGACGAAGGGACCTTGCATAGCCTTACCGCAGGCGGAGCATGTGCTAGAGATAGCAAAGACATGAGATCAGACCTCATCCAGGACAAATGTCACCTACGTCGAGGACAGACTTCCAGATCCAGACGAATTTGAATTACTCGGAGGGGGCTTTGCCGCTGATGTAGACGCATCCGAGTGAAGGGAGGAATGTGAGGTGGAGTGATCTGAATGGCCTGAATTCGAGGGGTCCCTCGTAGCTGGCGTATTGGGCCGACTGCCGCCAGTGTTGGAAGAAAGGAAGGGGGGTGATGGCCTCGGAGAGGAGCCAGGGGGAATTTGGTTGTGATTCAGGTCTTCGCTGCGAGTCTTGGGCGCCGGATTGACGTTGGGAATAAGATTGCGATCGGCATCCGACGTACCGGTGGTCGAGGAGCGTGTGGGCAGCACCGAGCGGTTAGGAATGGCAGCGGCGCTGGTGGGGGGTGCTGAGTACGGGTTTCGTCCCTGCGCCTGGCCCCGTGGCTGCTCAAAGTCGGTGGAGACGGCCAGCGGTCCTGTTGGGCCTCCAGCAGCATAACCATTAGCCTGTCCGGGCTGGTAATTTGACCATGGCGACGGAGCCCGTCCCTGATCGCGGTCTCTGCTCATCGGATTGAGCGCGGACGCTGGGTAAAGCGGAGGGGGAAAGCGAGTGGAATGTGGACTGAGCTGGAGACTGGAGATGGAGACGGAATGAGTTCAGTCCACCGCTAAACTCCTCGACACAAATGTGACTGTCACATCACATAAACCCATACTTTGTCTCCCACCACATGTTTTCACAACTATCTATATCGCTTTTCGCTTCCAATTCTCCGTCCGTTAGCCTCAGAAAATGGTGTTCGTGCTTCTCGATTCCTTTCTGATCGTGGCGTGGAGGTTGGACGGCCTGCGAAACTGTATACGGGGCTTTAAAGTGGCTCTGAAAATGGTGCTCACTTTCAGTCACTTTCCCAGCCGACAGTGTCCAGCTGGTGCCCTCGGTTGCAAACTGGGCACAACGACAACAGCTGTTCTGATCTGATTTGGGCGCCAAACACCGAGATCCGGCAGGCCTCACCGGATCCTCATTTATTCCAACATTTTACAAGTACTGAGGCTGCGCACGCCGCACCAAGGCTGTACGACTTCTGTGTACGAGACCCGAAAATGAATCGACAGGAATCGTGAAGACTGCGGGATTCAGAATTCAAGCAACCAGCCTTGTCGCAGACATAGTTTCGGCTCGGAGGCGCTACACTGGCTCCGGTTCTCTGGTCCGTCATTCCGCTCGACTGTAGCGCCCAAGTGTCATAAATTTCCTTATAAATCGCAAACCTGGCTTTGTTTACGCTCCCATACGTAAAAACGGAGCTTTTTTTGTGTCTGGCAAAACCTCCATGCCGCTGAAAATTGCTCTGTGGGGTCTCTATATGTCAAGAATCAGCATCTTTTCCTGATTTCATTTGGAATACAACTCAGAAAAGGTATGAACGCAGGGGTTCATATCCGGAACGCTCATCTCATCCAAAATCAAAACGATATGTATAGAGTAGGGTATACGAATATACGGCTATATCAGCTGTACGAAGATATTAGGTATGTAGTCCGTTTGTAACGAAAGTCCGTAATATTGAAAAAATGTCTGTCGAGGTGCAGGGTCCTGATGAGTCCGTTAAGACCTAAAATGTCATACTTGGGCATCTCCGCTAGTCCATGGTTATATTTAAATAGCCGTCTGGGGAGGAACAACGTCATTCCAGAACTGATTGTTATTTCCAGCAGTGCAATTCCAGATTTGAAGCTACAAAAAAAAAATATCGTCAGTAAAACGTCACCTCACAACGCACAACAAGGATCTTCAACCCACCTGATTGCCCTTGTTCTTAATCCCATCCGTCAAATCCACACACAGCGGGTTTGCCAGACCTGTCGCTTCCCACCGGATGATTCCAGTTGGAATGAAAAATTGGTTGACATTAACGTCCGGGGTGCAGTCCCACAGCTGGAGCTTCGTCCCGGGAATTATCTTCCCGTCGGTGACGTCGAGGCACTTTATCGGGGCGCTGCCGTCAGGTCCGAAGGCGAGCTCGTACCGCCCGCTGTTGCCGTGTCCGATCTGAGGCAGCGTCCAGACTTTGTGCGAGGTGGTGTCGCTGCAAGGGGTGATGAAGACAGGGGCGCCGTTGGCTGAGGAGTTGGCGGCCATGCAGAGGGATGCTAAAGGGAATTGGGGTTATTAAGGGGATGCATGCATTTTGGGAACAGTGGGCATGGACTTACTGTCGCTGGCAAGGACAACTTCATTTGCAGGACTAGGATGTTTTTGTTAGACTCACTTCTTTTGAAATAGGCCAGAGCCAACTCACTTCGCGAGCGTATTCACAGTCCACTCCTGGTTCCGATTCCCCACACCGCAAGTCCAAATTTGCACCTTTGAATACACCAAAAACCATCAGCTCAAATCCTTTTCCTGGAATGAAAAACCACCAACCTGATTTCCATTACTCAAATTCCCATCCGTCAAATCCAAACACTTATCCGTCCCGGCCCAATTCACCGTCCCATCCTCATTCCACTGCCACGACTGGTTCACATCCCCCGCCACACAACTATTAATTTCCACCTTCGTCCCGTCCGCATTAATACCCCCGATGACCTCCAAGCAGAAGGTGTTGAAGATCTGGATGGCGGTGGGCGTCCCGGCGCCGGCGACGACGTTCCAACCGCGCTGTTGGGTGCCGGCGGTGCAGTCGTTGATAATGACCGCGGAGCCGTTGGCGGCGCTGAAGGCGGTCAGGCAGGGCGTGCGCGGGAAGGAGCCGCGCGTTATGGGTTGGATTTGTAGGGTATCACCGGCGCTGGAGATTCAAAAGTCAACACAGATGGACTAAGGGAGAAAACGAGCCGACGTACGGAGGGATTGCTGCATGCACTCTCGCGGCTGCGAGGACAAGCAACGACGCTGTGGTTGAGAAACGCATACCGATATAATGCGATTCCTTTTAGAAAGAGAACTTGAAGTTAAAGCAAAGGCAAGCGCTAAATTACTGAGGTCACTCTAGCTTGCATCCTGACTATTTATACCTCCAGAGTACCACGGGTAACGGCCGGTGCATAAGGCTCGACGGAAGAAAGTTATCCTAGCGAATCTAGGCTTTACTCCACAAGCCGACCTTGTGTGCCAATGGGATGTCGACGCAATGTCGAGTCGGCGTCGCTGAGCCCGTACGCACTGCATAGCGCTTCCCTTCGAGGCCTGGATGAGATTGGTATCACGGTTGAAATTGGTGGAAAAAAAGATTGGCACGAGGATGTTTTTTCTTGGGGAGTGATGCAATTGACTCTCACATCGTATTTTCGCTACGATGATGATGTGGGTATCCATGCGACTTGAATTCAAACAAGCAACGGAGGTGTATTTATCAAAAAAAAACCATCTGGTTTTGTACGCATGACCTTCTGACCTTCAAGTAAGCTTCATTTCAACGCCCGCGCCCCGCGCACGAATGAGTTTACCGACCCGATTATTAGAGATAATAATCTAAAGAACGAGTTTCTTTGCCAGCGTTTTGATGGGAGTTCAAAGTTCTTATTTTAGTTTGGTGGCAGCATGTCTATTTTAAGCACTTTGCACTATCTTCGTCGGGTAGCCAGAATTCTATGGGCATTGGGGCCCGTCTGAGCTTTAAGTCTGGGAGAGTATATGGATGACCCGAGAGGTCATACGTGTACTATGAACCGTACTCGTCAATAACAGAAGATGAATGTGAGAAATCGCTGTAGTGGATTTTTGTTAGTATGAGCGAGCAGATTATGTGCTCCACTGCATTGATGAGCGGGATGAGTTCCAGACAGATCGAGCGATATACATATCCACGCACGTTCTTTTCAATGGCTTCTGTATTTTGTACCACAAGGTTTTTCACAAGTTTTCCATTCAACTGGACTTGAATGAGATTGAAAGGCCGAGTTCAGTAAGAATTCTCTTGTCAAGATCTTTTTGTCAACACATCTCACACATCCCCGGCGTAGATGTACACACTTATTCGACCATCGGCTTCATGCTCGATGAAAGTGGGCGCTGAGCGCTGAGCGCTGAACTGTGGGACAATTTGAAATTCACTCTAAGCGTGCGAAAGGAAGCTTCCTATTTCAGGAAGTGCAAATGCCAACCACGTGACCTTCTCTCTAAACGACATTCACTGAATCATTCACCACCGCAGTTCAACTGGCAGTTGGCAGTGGCACGGCAGAGTTTTTCGTGTGCAACACGCAACAACACGCTAATGTAAAATATCAGGTGAGTCTATTATACGTTCACAACCAGTCCCGAAGACTTACAGAATTTTCTAGGGTACACATCTCTAGACTGGCAAATCGCGATATCTACAGACAAATACTCTTGTATGGGATACGATTTTACATACCGAAATGTCCAAGGAGTACTGCCCACGTTCTGTCAGGAGACTGGGACCGAGTTTTGTGTGTAAAGTTGGAGGCGATCGAGCAAAAATTGGAAACCGGAAGTCATGACCAAGGTGGACTATGAGATCCCAAGACTGGAAAGGCCATTGGAGACGCATTAAAAGGGCATACAAAACACATTATGTCTCTTGCTTGGGAACCAATACATCTGTACGTGATCTTTCGATTTGTTGTGAACTTGATACCAATGAATCGAGCAGAAACGCGACTGCGCCGCGGCTTGCATCTGCATCTAATAATGATGGTACGGTCCGCGTGTGGTCAACACTTACTCGACGAGCAGAATACCCGCTCAGCCCTCGGGGGACACTCAGCCAACGTGGACGTCGTCGAATGGGGAGGAAGTGGTGGAAAACAGGGCGTGCTATACACTGCAAGTATGTAGTGACCGAACCATTAGGATTTGGGATGTAGAATCAGTTCGTGTTTTCGTATTCTCAAAATGCTGCATTACTGACCCTAATGCCATCTACAGGGCCGACCGCTCATACGCTGAAAGAACGGTTACGACAATGATGCCGAATACCGATTTTTCTTCGTATGGGTGTATATCTTGGAAACCTCTCAGACGAAGTCCCTATATACCTATTGCATCAGTCATAATTAATCTTTGGAAACTAGGACTTCTCAGAGGTCTCCCGAGACCGATACTTTTCGGACCCGGGACGTGTCCCGAACGTGCATAGTCCGTGAAGGAAAGCAAATTCCGTTCGCTCAGGGTATCACCACCTGAGGGGACAGGCTCGTCATCCACTGTATGCATCTGTGTCGGAGCTTCATCGACGTCCTCATCAAGCATCTCCCTTGTATCGGCCGTGTCCTGGCTTTCCATTTCTTCGGTCGCCTCGTCGCCGCCACCTTTGCGTCGTTGTCTACCTCGCTCTGGCCGCCAAGGTCTCTTCGTAGATTCTTGGCGGCTGCGTTCCTGGAACATCTGCTTGCCGCCTTGGGTTTGCCATTGATTGAACGCTTGCTGGACATCCGAAGCCGCACGGTCCGCGACTTCGCAGAGAAAGATGTAACAAGAAAGGAAGCCATTGAACGAATCCAGCATGAAATCTCTGTTTGTAGGGCGAATAATCTTGTTGTACTTTTAGAGCAGCTTAGTGGCATTCGCAAATACAGGCTCACCACTTGGTCGCCTATCCATTCCGATGCATAGATAACCAGAAACGTCCCAGTCACCACAGCGCCAAAGATATACGAATCTTCAAAGCCAAGTGCTCGCCGTTGGTTTTGACCAGAGCACAAATCCATAATGAGTCGCCTCAAACCCGCCCTTTGGTCCTCGACCTTGCACTCGCAGACGAACGTGACAATTGAAAATGACCGTACCAAATCAGCAGAAAAGATATGGTTGTTTGGTAGGCCCTCCAAGAAATCCAACAAGTCGTCAGGCAAGGGCATCACGCAGACGTTATCCGCCCTCGCTGTCCAAGGTGACGCAGGTAGCACCAGATCCAGCTCCGCTCTATGAACAGTGAGCATTCGTATATAAAGCTAAAGGATTATATGAACTACCGTCGAACATGCATTCCTCCAGAGCGGAACTCAAATGCCAGTTCCACCAATACATCCAGTCCCAATCGGATCTCTTCTTCCCGTATGTTATTCCTTGCATTAGCAGTCTCATGGGAGTCCCAGGCATATAGAAGAGTGTTGAACCACCGCTTAACATCGTAGGGATCATTGTCTTGTAAAATTCTTGCTGGCAGAGAGTTGATCCATGCGGAGAATCTTGTGCCCCTCAAACGATGAATACGTTGTTTCTTGTCCTTGAATGGAATGATGTTTAGAAGAAAGGGATGTCGAAGAGCTGTAGCATTCGCACCTTCCTTCCTTCAAACTCGGTCACCCATTTGATGCACTTTGACTGAAGGTCAGACTAAACTTAGAAGAACAGAACTGGCTGTACCTTTCGTCCCTTGATATACCTAGGATATATGATGCCTTGACTGAACCTGAATGGAATAGTCCTCCGACTGCATTTAAGACGTTCCATCGCCTGGGTCCATGTATCTTCTCCGGCTGCCGCAAGACTGACGATGAATGCTCCCTGGATGAAGGACCGTTCGTCTTCGAATAAATTGTGGGGACTCACCCAGAAGCAGATAGAGAGGTTCTAAAGCACATTCCTCTTCATTAGTTCACGTACAAGTTTTGAAAGCCACTACTGACACAATTGAATGCGTCAACGCGGGTAGCGGCGACTGATGAGCTTCAGGATGGCTGGATCGGTTGTTGAATCAAGGTTCATGGATGCAGATGTCAAAGACGACACACTCTTCACGGACGCTGCCACATAAAAGTCCTGAAGTGACCCAACCAAAATCTGCCAGGCCAACGCTTACCTCGGTAGCCTTGCTCCTGTTACTCCAGGCACCTGCACAGAATGACTTGGCCAAGAACATTAATGGATAGCCGGAGGGAAGCAACTAGCTTACGGCTCTACAGAGGTTTGGAATTGCATGTCCATGCTATTGTTATCCGCAGGAGTATGAGACGAAGTCATGTTAAAACTTAACAACGAGAGAGAGGGGCAAGATAAACGGCGCGTCGAACATAAACGGCGGAGTTATCACGGTCACAAAACAACCAGAAATGTCTTGCACGTGATCAGAAACGCGTCCAAATTGTCACGCTAACTACAGTAACATTGCAACTCCGCGTCGAAATGACTTCTTTAAAACGTGCACTTACGCGTCAAACTGCCCTCAAAACCTAAACGACACTCTGCTACACCTATTTCACACTCTATATATGAAGAATCCTCCAAGTTGGACACGACGTGGAAAAGGCCGCTCGAGAGCCCAACAACAAGTTTCCAAAGCACTGGCACGACGGGATCCGGCAGTGCCAGAGGCAGGCATTGAGCATGGGCCGATGGAACAGGCGCTCCAGGATATCACGGCACTCCAGCAAAAATGCTCCAGGGTGGAGGAACAGCTCGTGGAAAGTACAGCGCTATTTAAAGCTGAGGTAGTCAAAACCAAGGCCCTCTCACGTACTGTCAAGAATGCCCGGCGTCAATTAGCGCGAACGAAGATAAAGCACGCTGCTCTAAAGGCCAACATAGATCAAGTCAATAAGGAGAATATTATGCTTCAAAACGAGATAGCACGACAGGCGGATTCGATCGACGAGGCTGCATCTAATACGACGGTGTTGAACAATCACAGAAATTCAGTCGGCGGAGGCAAGACTCAAGAAACAAAACAAAGCGCTGGAGGCCAAGATTTCTCGTAGTCGTGCGTCAAAGCTGTGAGTATTACAGAGCTTAAGCTGACCAGAACATCGAGGCAGCATGTCTAACGCCTTGCTTGGGGTGCTGATTCCCATCTGTTAATCAGTGCGAGCAAAGACAGTACACTGAAGGTTCGTTTTCATTTCTTTAAATTTTTTGTCGACAAGAATATTGAAAGATACATACTTAACCGACGTTGTAGATCTGGGATCTGAAGACCTTCAAAATCAAAATCAACCTACCAGGACACACCGATGAAGTCTACTGTGTGGATTTCGTCGCCGATGAGGTGGTTAGTGGTGGCCGGGATAGAAAAGTCGAAATGTACGTGGGCTTTCTTGGTTTCCTCCATTTCACTTGCTCATCCGCCTTTTAGATATGAGAACTAGGATACTTCATTTCATTCGCTTAGTTAGAGCACTGTTTGTCACTGCGACAGTTCCCAGCGTGCATGGCTGTCAGTCGGTCTTCTCCAATTTCATTGTGGCAATACGCTATTCTCGTCACTTGAGCTCAACTCCCATGGGGGCTTTGAGGACAAAACACGGCGAAAGCGTGCAGACTGTTGTCAAGGACCTGAAGATCCTGCGATAAGTTCGGGCGCCTGGTCGATTTTCTGTGTGCGGAGATTGTGGCGCCAGCGCAAGCAAAACTTTCACCGTGGCTCCGTACGACGATGCGCTAGGCGTGTCTTCGCATTTTTCAAGGTCTCCCTCCCGCAAATATGGATAGGTCCAAAATAACTCTTTTCCGGACATGGTTTGTAATGTAGCATTGTCCTTTGCACCCATCCTGTTCTTCCCGTTGGCGATAAATTACAGTGAAGGGGATCTTCCCCTTGGGCCCTGAGAAACTCGCTCTAGGCATCGCTCGTAGCTGCCTAAGGTGAGCACGTCCTTCCTGGGTGTCGGGAGTAGCCATGATCATGAAATGTCATTGAGAAAATCATAAGAGACGCCCACATCTGATTCCCTTCCACAGGGTTCTATACTGAATCCCCAGTCAGGAGTTGTTGCGAGAAGACTTCTGGCATCTCGTCAGAGAGTACAGCGCGGAACGTTGCTTTAGGGTAATGAAAACACACTGGGAAATAAAGTGAAGGTTTGTTTGTTGTGTTGAGCATCTTGGCCGGCTCGACAGAATTTTCGCTGAAGCGCTGTATGTTTCGTCATAATCCTTTCCCTTTCGCGAAGACTACTGTTGCTTTTGGGCCCTCCGACTGACGTCCATCTGGGTGGGTTTCTTGCCTAAGTATCAATTGATGCCATCAATGATATCAGATAAGCGCTCAAGTGCTCAATAGACGCCCGGAGTACAGCGCTCGCTCGTGAATCTTGCGCTTCATCCCAACTTTATCCATATGCCCAACGCCGCTAGAGCAGTTTTACTATTTAAGCATGGTTCTAAAGCTGGACAAATCAAGAGATGAACATGCTGAATCAGTGCGTTATTTTAATCTTATACCCCGTTAACCCGGATTCGCAGCTCAGACCATGATGAACACGATATTTCCAGATCCACCGAAAAACATAAGTATAGAGAAAGAGAGTGGCACGATTCCAACAACATACCCCCCTCGACTTCCAGTACATATTGAACTTGCAAATTCAGAACCTACAACTGTCTTGGCATCGGTCCTTGACCCAAGGTAGTGAATAGAAAGGCAACGTAGCGTGTATTCTCCCGTAATACAACTGAATAAGCAGGAGTGCGCTGTCTGAATCTCACATAAACACCACTCTCAGCGAATGTGAGGCTAGTAGCATACACGCTGATTCACAACCATATTACCCCTGCATCCAAAGTACAAATATACAGATCGAAAAGGCTCGGGCAGCAAATGTGTGAACTTTTCAGCTTGTAACCTTCTATTTTCAAGGTTTAGCAATATTCGGGTACTGCTTTAGAGAGACTCTAGTGAGGCTCTGTAAAATGCACCTGTCAAGAGCAAAATGGATTTATCGGAGCACGCAATAATCCGCACGGAAAATATTGGACCCTCCTCACCTTCTCTCGTACAAATATTCACAGCTTGGCCATTCCAATCGGAGCAGCAGTAATCCAAAGACTGCGCATGAATGTAGTCACTGGGATAAATGCGAATAATCATTGTAGTATTTGGAAAAAAAAATTAGGTATAATTTTTCGTTCTTGAGATCGAGTATCTACCTGAATTTGTGTACGCTGCTCGTCTTCACATTCACACTCGGAGACTTCAACGCGACATTTCCTCCAGGCTTATCGTGTGACTTCCAAGCACTTCGGAGCCGTATGGGCACCTTAGCTGCAGCCACGCCTTTACGCCGCACTGTGACTATGGCGCGTCAGAGTCCTTTGTGCACAGCGGAACAGATATCAGATCAGGGCGGCGACAGTTATTTAAGCGGCCTCCCGTCTGTCATATTTTTCCTTGCGCTTCAGCTATGTAGCTTTATCCACAAGTAAAAGCGAGCTGTATCATCATCACATGGGGGTTTCGTGGCGTGATCTTTAGAAAGTTGACGGCGACTACTGTCATTTTTCGACGGCGCAAATATGAAGGCTCGGAGTACACAATTGGTGGCCTTCCGGGATGATCGCAGCCTCACTTGCGCGGAGGAGTAGTCATTCCTCTGCAATCCTATGGATCCGCACGCTCACCTCTCATGTAGCTCATGCATCTGCCACTATTTCCCTCTACAGAGGCACAGGGCTTGGTGCTTCTTCGACGTCCCTGCCAATGATGCCCTTGGCCCGTTGTGCATTTTAAGTGGCCGAGGTGATCTACTACTTGGGATAAGATCAGAAGATTAGATTAGGCAATAGTGTACGACAAACTGTTAGCCACAGGCACTGCTGTTTTGACCCACATGTCGCCGCCGACTACCCCTTGCTGAAATGAAGTGTTGTGCTGCTGCATTCAAATGGTCTTATCCTAGTTAACCTATACCCGGAACCGCGACGCGGATGAAGTGGGCGCCCGACCTCGTACAAGATGATGTACTTCGAGGACCGTCTAGACACTCCTTCCTTCCTGTTATGAAAGCCCAGAAGTCCGTCATAAAATATTCTGAAGCCTGGACTGGACTTGCGTGAGAGACGATTTTACCCGAAGTCCTACTATCTTGAGCTTTGAGCCTTTGGGAACAGCGCTTTCGATCCTCGTCACTTTTGCGCCACACAATCGGCTCTCGTTTACCCGGCCCTCCTCGCCGTGCTCATGAGCAGATAATAATATTTACAGACTAGAGGCCATTAAAAGTTGTTCCCCTTTTCACAAATTACTACCTGCACCTCCATGGAAATGGGCATACCGGTGATTATCACCTGTTCATCACTTCGTCTGTAGCCTTGACTCTGAAACTACACCATATCAAATCAGACCGCAACCCTATTGGGGCTCGAAGCTCGAGAACTTGAGCTTAGATTGTTGCACCGTTTCTGTCGCTACCATATCGTTTTGCAGACCACGACCGGTTTCAAATTCTGCAGTCGACTTTCTCACCCGTATGTAAAGGTAAGTACTTACAATCACCAGGCGTGTGCTATAAATCCAGCTAAGGCAGGTACTTATGTACTTCAGTGAACCTAATGAATTTATCTCACTACAGTACATAACTGTTCAAGTCTACGGCCACTTAAGCCGCTAACAAATATGCAAGCAATCCATTTAGATTGTTCAATACCCCGTTCCCATAAATAGACATGTCTTGTATGCCGACCTATATCCTGCACTACGCACACGTCCGTTCGCATTCCTTAACGTGGATATGTAGTCATAACTACTGTGTAAGTGTCTGCCCACCATATCCCCCGCACATCGCGGGAACGTTTATGGACCCAAGGTGTGTAGATACCAGCGCGACATAAGCTCATCTGTATGTTTATTCACACCTATTCACGCCCATTGCGGTGATTTGATTGAGCTACATACTTCATATTTCCAAAATAAAAAATCTCTTGGGGGTTTAGATTGTGAAGATTCATCTACTTTGGACTTTTATATCATCGAGCCCAACTTCGCCTCGAGTTCTTGCGGTTGAGATCCACCCGAGCGCAATTATAATGTGACCATTGAAAATGGCCAAGGCCACAGAATAATACCCTGTATACTTTTTGATTCGCCAGAATGTGCTTAATTAAGGTCTGGACCTTGTGAAAATCCGCTTGTGCGCCGCGCAGGAACAGATATCGTATGTACGCAGCTGCATATCTAACTGCGGCGTATTTTTCGGAATGATGTTTGCTCTGCGAAGCATGCAAGGATGTGGGATATTTTTGTCATATGGAGACACACGCTGGCTTGTTAAACGTTTCTCGGTGCCAGAACGCCTCCAAGCCTTATTTATTTATGCTTTCCGATTGCAGAGGGCTTGAGCGGGAAAATTTGGAAGTTCAGAGGGAATGTATTGGCTCTTCCTGAAATTTCAGTCGCGCAAATACTCACACTCTAGTCAGGCCTTCATAACATTTCCGTCTATCTCCTTCAAGCGTGTAGATTGTACGGTAACTTAAGGTCAGCAGAGGCCGTAATTGATAAGTATATAACCCTTATTTATGTACGTATTACAGTAGTGTAGCAAACTTAAAAGTCAGTGAATTTTGTGTGGAACTGTTCAACTTAGAACCCGCACAGCGCGCAGATGTTTTCCTACGATGGATCCGATTGTCAGGCGGCTAGGCTGAGATGCGCGGGCGTGGGCACGAAAATTCAAATACATATGGAGCTCGGGGTAATTTTTTGCGTATCAAGTGGCCTTGGAATGTAGGTATCCACCAACATCGAGAAAACCGGGGGAACACATCCTGCTTTACCCCAGGCGAGGACACGCCAAGCTTTGCTAGCTAGGCTTAAAGCGCAGGCGAGAACTGGGATTGCAGACGAGGTGATGGCTTCACGATTGCCACCATGCTGCGAAAGCTTCTTTCATGATGTGGACTTGAGTGAAATAATTATAGTAGCCATACCAATTGGTTCGTTCGCGTTCAATCGCATGCGATTTCGAGCCTTGTGGACTTCTACTTGCTTCTGCTGGAACGCACATATGTACGGCTCATGAGAAGCGCAGGGACTGCGCCACAGTAACTTCTCTCTGTTGTCTCATTAGTAGCTCGTTAATAAACACTGTTTCTTACTTAAAGTCACTGACCGCTGACCGCTGAGCCTTTGATCGCTCAAGACCTTCGGCCAGACTTCTTGACCTCGGTTACATCGCAATGGCAGACTGCAGTGCACTGTGCTCAAGAGACACCGTCCCCGGATCAAATCTGCCACCAGATAGATCTCCTGGGTGCTGGATTGGTAGAAATGCACATGTGATTACGCATATGATACGTTGTAGGACGTGCATGCTTCCACGATGTCACAATAAGTCCGGAGGTGAAAAGCTGAGTTGGGCAAGAACAGCAGCTTACGAGATTCCCCACGATATCCAGATACTGAGATAGCTCAGCCAAGTAAGAATTGCTAAATATAGCCCGAAGGTGCCATCGATAGCTGGGAGTTATTCGTGGCCAGCAGAGCTGGGCAAAAGGAGTTGCATCGTCGATTAGCAGCTGGGCGATTGACAAGAGAAGTCCTTCTTAGGTGTAGGCAAAAGCGCAAAGTGCGAGACCACGTGAATGCGCTTCCGTGAAATTAGGAATGGTCTATACCATAGCTAAGGGCAGTGAGTACATCATCGAAACAATATCACTGCAGATCGAACGTCCATGGCCAAAGCTAGACATCTCAAACGTTGATTCCAACTTGATTCTAACTGAGAGATAGAAAATACCGGCCCAAGTATAGAGTTCCAAGGAATTCTCTTGTATTTTTCATCATTGAAGCGTATACAAAAGCTTTAGACCTGAGAGGATGCATTGCATTGATATTTCGGTTATTGAGGACCGATCATACCCTAGCAGACCTTTGGTGACAGTGAGGGGAGCTCGGAGAAACTTCGTCAACTAGGGAATGGGGGTTTCGCCGAGCGGATGAAGAGGCATGAGAGCCCGGAGGTGATGCCTGCGCCCAGTAAGTATAGAAATGAAAGGTCAGGCCTTTAGCTCTCATCAACAAAGGGCCCGGAGCTCAGACATGTTTCGTCGTCAGATGATGTTGGCGACGAGCTATCAAGCGGTCCTTCCAACACCACTAAGAATATACTACATTCGATTTGTCCCAAGAGCCAAGGGTGGAAGACAGATTGTCGTGTATGGACAAGAACACAGAGCACAAGTCCCAAGACCCAAGGCTGTAGAAAGCTATAGGCATCCCGTTAGAATAGGTTTCACACCGCGTCGTCCAGCGACATCGATGATCCTTGAGCTGGGAACACATGTCCAGATTTGGCTGATAATGCTGGATATTCAATGGTGATTGAAACGCATTCTGGGCGATAAGACGGTGACAGTTCGAGTACGCCAGAGTTGGCGTAGATGAGAGCCAATCTCAAGGAAACTCCAATTTTAAGACGGCTTTACGGATCCTGAGGTGAGAAGGAACGCTGTTTAATAAAGGAGGGTCACATACCAAGAAAGACTCACTGAATGGAATTTGAAGGATGGCCACGGACATAGCAGTTCGCCTTGGAGAGTCTATGTCAGGTATAGTTCACCGTTCCGAGCATTCCGTCGAGGTTTATCCTCTTTTCATCATGCGGTAGAGAAAAGCAACCAACCTGGTCGAAAGAAGTAACGTCTAGCGACACGCTGCACCGCTGAATTTAGTTGACTTTCTCAGATATTAGATAGGCTCACAGCACATAGTCCTGGCCATTTGAGATAAAAAGGCGGGAGCGGCGCGACTTGAGGTGACAGGAATTGAGCGTTGTGAAGGGGCAAGGAAGGAATTGTCGGATGCTGGGCTGGCTGTGCTATTGTTTACATAATCACATCTTGTTTGCTGGCTTGTGTGCGTCGGCGTTGCTGGAAACGACCACCAGCACACTGCGCTCAACGCACACAGCGCTCACGAATTACGACCCAATGCCTATTAAGCATCTTGAAAGTGAGGTTATCTGTCATAGAGAAGCTGCCACCAGCGCAAGCGCCTGCCACTGACTTGCTTTCATTGTCGTTCTTTTTTTCTGCAGACTATCTCTTCGAACGGAAACATATCCAGACTCTTCCGCTCTCTGTATTATCCGATTCGCGTCTTGGAATCGATGCGTCGTACTACCTCCAACAGTTGATCGACAACCCGTCATCTCGCGAGCCACTCCTCGCAGCCACTGGGGGCCTCCCATTAGCGCTCGGGCAGCGCATCGAGGCTGATTTGCGGGTACTCGAGAAATTGCGTATCAAGCCCGTTTTTGTCTTTCCGGGGTTGCTCCCTAACAAGCGCTGGAAGACTCCAAACCACGCGGAGCACGTCGAGGCATGCAGAGATCGCCGCGACGCGTGGACCAAATACGAGCAGGGACAGGAGGAAGCCGCGACCAAGCTATTTGAGGGCCGAAGCTCTCCAGCTCAATGGGACCTTTGGAGGATGGTATTGAGGGTCTTTAGGCATAGGAATGTGGAATTTCAAGTTGCGCCATATGTTGCTTGGGCACAGGTACGCATGCTGTTTCGTTCTCACGGGCAACAAGACTGCTGGGGGGTGTCTTCTGTTTTCATCGGAAACGGCGACTAGTAAACGGGTTTTATGGCCGTTTACAAAAGCCATACACATGAATAGGTATATGTTTCTTTGGAAAACAGCCATGGCACCCATTACAAATCTGTTTCTTTCGGAAGCAGCGGTTGTCACCAGCAGTGCTTGCGCATTGTATCATACTGCATTATTTTTGCATACGCTAATACCTCACATGGATCTATAACAGTTAATATACCTTCAACGTCACCACAAGGCATACATCCACGCGATTTACGGGCCAACAGATACCCTCCTTTACCCGGGCGTTGACAAACTCATCACGTCGCTCGACTTGACTTCTGCGAACCCGACTTTTCAATACACCTCGAAGCGCAATTTGCTACAGGAGCTGCAAGTTTCAGAGGATCAATTCTTGGATATCGGCATCCTTGTCGGATTCGATCATTCGGCGCCATTCCCTCCCACCGTGCACGAACAAGCTCTAAAAGCAACCGTCGACATGGTCAAGTACTACAAGTCGGGCCACGCAGCCGTAGTCGCTTTCTCCGAACATCCCGCGGTCAAGACACTGCAATATCCAGACCACTATGCACGCACGCGGTCTATGATCAGATATTCCCTGATTCTCTCAGCCGAAGGGACAGTTTTGCCGCTACCACTCGCCCTCCCCACCCCCGCAGGGCATGGTCACCCCAACCACCACCCGCACCATCCCACGGCTGCTGACATACCCCAGGACCTGCACGAGATCTTCACCAACCGGCTGCCTGATGAGATTTACTACTACCTCTCCCGGGGCCTGCTGGGTCCGCAGGCCCTGGTGTGGCTCACGAGCGGACAAATCGTGGAGAACCCGCCATTGGACAATGGCGAGACGACTGAATATAAACGCTTCGTGAAGGAGGTTATTACGGACGGGCAGACCGGGCCGCGATGCACTGCACTCGCGCTCATTAGCAGCGTCACACACACGTTCTGGGCGAACAAAAAGGTGCAAGGCTTCTTCTGGTTTGAACCGAATGCGCACGGCCAGAAGCCGGTCCAGCACAATTCACCGCAGACCGCACAGCTGGCGGAGCGCGTCACGGGCTGGAATGTGATGTACTCTACCGTTGAAGAGGAACTTAGGAGGCAAAACGTAAGCTGTGGTCGTCTCTTTTTCCCCCGAAGAAATAACGTCGCTGATGAGAAAATGGCTCTGTTCTTGGACACCGTTTCTTTGTCTCGCTGTGCTTGGGTTTAAATCTGTGATCTCTTTTTCTTCCGGTGATGGGCAATTTTTGTACTTTCGGCAGTCGTCGACAATTGACTTTGCGCTCTGCCTGGGTGCGACTTCCTCGGAACGCCTCGCTGGTCGCACGAAAATCAAGAACAACTCGAATTCGCCTCTTGAGAAAAAAGACGAAGTGGTGGCGAACGTGATTTGGCGATTCCTTGAACTGCGGGGGTGCGTCCTTTTCTGTCGTCTCTCTGTCATTTTTAGCGTTTCTCCGCGTTTTCGCTCGCCTGTCGCGCTGGGCTATGGGGTGTGGGCATGACATGGGTTTCGTGATCTTTTCCTTCGGGGCGGACGGTGTTCGATCCATATGCGCGATCACTGTTCGGGGCACACGCACATATGCGCCAGGATCGCGGGGTGTCCATCTATCTTATCTTGTGCAATGCTTACAGAAAGCTTGCTGCTCGTGCTCCGAATAGCGGTAGGCAGCGGGGAGTAAACATCATCCACCCACCCAGCTATCTACCCATGGCAAGGTAGGAAAGCAATGGTGAAACATGCTTCTTGCCTTCCTGCTGTCTTCCTTCTTTTTTCTCGCCCCGCGTTTACCGTGTCCTACCACTTTCGCATTGGTGTCAATGGCCGATGGCGCATCCATGCCCCGCGCGCTGATATAAGCTCACGCTAGACCTGCACGAGCAGCAATTATTTTGGTGTGGGTGACGCTGATGTCGATTATGATGATGCTTTGATCCCCTTCCTGGCTTCCTTTCCCTTCCTTTTATTTTTATTTAACAATCCGTGTCCGCTAACGGTATCCGTTTATATTCATTTAATCAATTTGGCTGACCCGCGCGCTCCACACAGATTCCTGCTCAACTCCCACACGCACTCGCCGCTCGCGCGGGCGATGTTCATCGCTCTCAAGGGTGCACGATTGAACGACAAGTTCCAGGACCCGCTCTACCTCTTCCTCGAGCTCGTCCGCGCAGGCGTCATGCACGGTCATCTCTGGTCTGGCCGTGCATTCAGCGGCGGTCCCAGTTTCGGTACTGGTGCGTTAACCTTTCTTTTCTTTAATTCCGTTCTTTTTTTTTGGTTACCGTTTTTGGGTCGTCTGTGGGTCGGCATCTTAAATTAGACGGCGACCCAACATTATTCGTGTCCGTGTCTATGTTCTACGGACGGCATCTTAAGCTTCTGCCGTGCCGATATTTCGGAGGGCGACGCGATGCGGTGCGTGGGTGTGGTTGGGGTGGAATTGTGGAATGTTGAATGAAAAGCGTCTGTCTGTTCTGGGCTGTCCGTGTATCCGTGTATCATGTTGATCGTGCGACGCCGCTCTCACGAGTTGGACTGCTTTTCCTTTTTCCGCCCCCGCTCGGCGGTCGTTGGTGTTGGTTGCTGAAGTGTAATGGCTCTGCCATTATTGCTGTTGATTTCTTCTTTTTTTTCTCTTTCAAAAGTTCTTTTTCCGAGATTGTGGTTTTTGGTTTTTACGCGTTATTCTATTTTTTGCTGGTCGAGCCGCTGATACCGTTGCCCCCCTACCTCCCCTAATCCCTAAACCGTTTTTGTAGATGAGGAAAAATCAAGCATGCTCTTGGTGATGCGCGTGCTGAGTATCGTGCCACTCAATTTCAAGGTCCGTGGTCTTCTTGCTGCTGCTGTTTTTGGCTGGGTTGGACGGGGTGTTGGGAGTGTGCCACCACACACACACACGCACATCTGTTGGGCGATGTGATTGCTGCGTGCTATTTTTTGCGCGACGCTGTTGTGTGGGTTGCGCCGACATTACTTCGTTGCGAAGCGGAGGTGCTGGGGTTCGTTCCCGTTCCCATCTGTGTATCTGGGTGTCTTTTTTGCACCCAGCGTCCAGGATAGGGTAGGATGGAATCGGGATGCGATGGGAGGGAAGCCAACCAGCCATTCATCTATCTATCTATCTATCTATTTCTCTATCTCAAGAACGCGTGTAAGCTGATATTTTTGTGCCGCTCTCCTATTCCAGCCTCAACAATGGTCCGCACCGCTCTCCCGCGAGCTGCTCGTCTTCAACTCGTTCGTGCGTTCGCTCACGCGGGCCCTGCGCACGCTGCTCGAGGTGACCTCGCTGAACATGCTCCTCCGGAACGATGCGCGGCGCGCGCGGGACGACCTGCTCGACATCGCGCTCTCGCTGCCCTTCCAGACGGAGGTGAACACGGGCTTCGGCGTGCTCGCGAAGGTGTACCTCGACGCGCTGACGCATATCAACAACGGCACGCGCGTGCGCGATAAGAACGCACCGGGCGTGTCCGTGGCCAAGGAGATGGCGCTCGATCTTTGTGAAGAGACCTTCCCTGGCGTGAAGAGCCCGAAGAACGAGGTTGAGCGCGGGTTTAGGTTCTGGGACGTGGTAAGTGTGGTGTTTTGTCGGATTTTCTTTGGGTGTGGTGATGCGCGGGGTGTGAGCGTCTTGCTGCCAGGCCTGTCTGGCTGTGCGCTGGCTGCCTGGTGTGGGTGACCGGGCGGCGGCTCAGCTGAGAGCGATGTGTTGTGCTATTGCTGGCACGGGTGTGGGCAATTCTTCTTTTTTGTGTCTCGCTCGGCGCATCTACATCATCAGCATCATGGGCATCATCATGGATTAGGCAGGCAGACCCGGCCAGCCAGCCAGCTGCATCTGGGCACTGGGCAGATAGTGCTTCTTTCTTGGGGAGCTGTCCTTCCGACCTTCTGTTTTGGGCGGTTTCCTTTTTCTGCTGTGTGTTCGCGTCGTTCGGCAAATTTACTGATTGGGACATTTTGCACACTCTGGTGTGAAATTTGTTATTGGTGTTTTTTTTTGTGTTGCTTTTGTTTTTTTATAGGCGCTTGCTGCGATGAGGCAGCTGCATTCGGAGGGCGCGGTGCTGCGGGAGCTGATTGAGCAGTTTGAGGCGGCTGAGGTGTGGTTGGCGCCGATGCGCCCGTAGGGAGCTGGGGGATAGTGTGGGATACACTAAGTAGCCTAGAGGTTGTATGTAGCCCAGTGCGATTTTTTGATACTACTGGTGTTGTTGCGATGGACGAGCATCCGGAGATGTGGGGGCTGGGAAAATGTCCAAGCCCAGACTGGGCACGATAAGCGATCGCAATTCACGTGCCGTCAGCTCCGCATTGAGCGAGAAGCAGCAGTGGGAAAATCCCTGCCCGATTGCGATCTGATCGAGAATCGGGTGGATCGCAGATCTGGTTTCCCTTGTCTCTGCGATTAATTCACCGTACGAGTACAAAAATCCCACAAACCTCCTTCAATCCGCCACTCACTTCCCCTGCCCGCCATGTTCGACCTCGTCCCCGCTCACCAGCAGCTCCGCGCCCCCATCGCTTTCGACAAGGTCCCCGCGCAGGGCCTCTATCTCGCCCAGCCGCACACCGTCATCCAGCTCGTCGAGGTCGCCCCGCCCCCGCGCAGGATCACCTCCGTCATCAACTCCAGCTCCGGCGCTTCCTCGTCCTACTCGTCATCTTCGTCGTCGTCTTCCTTTGATGAGGACGATGAGGAGGAGATCGAGGTCGAGGAGGAGGAAGAGGAGTCCGTGTGCTCTTCGTACTGCTCCTCCGACGACTATGCGCCTGAGCCACAGCAGGCCCAATCGTTCGATCTCTCCTTGTCCTCCGATTCGGGTGCATTTGCCCGTCGGATGAAGCGTATTCTCCTCTGGCGCGAGCACTCCGAGGCGCCGCAATCAGGTATGCCACCCGCCTCTCACCGGATGTCTGTCGCCGCTGACCCGCCCCGGCCCACCGCAGAGTCCACGCTCAAACGCAAACTGGAGGAAATCGAGGAGCCAGTGGTGGACGATGATAATGTACGCCTGCGATTTGCTCATCCTTGGCGGCGCAGTTAGTTAACGAATATTTTTTTGTTTTTTTAGGTCTCCCACTGCTCGAAACGCTCGCGCTCGCAAGGCTCGTGTATGTCGACGCACAGCATCTCGTCTGCAGAGCTCAACATGCACCCGTGCCCCGCTTGCGATGCGTTCTTCCCCACCCTCCAGAGCCTTCGTCTGCACGGACAGCGCGGCGGAAATGAAGCGTGCTGCGTCGCCGTGGAGTACGCCTTTGAGCAGTGAACGCACGAAGATCTTCTCTTGTTCAACTCGTTCGGCAAGCCTGGAGCCGCCACCCCATTACCTCTACCCCTCCCTCGCACTCCACCTGCATACATGACCCAACAGCAATAAATTTTCTCTTTCGCATTTCGCTTTTGGCATGCATCATTTCCGATTTCATTGTCCCGCTCCAACCGCCAAACGTAACCGACCATCACGAAACACACATGCACGCATTTACGCATACATTCACCTGGTTAACGCAAATTTTGAGCACAGAAGACAGCTGCAGAAGAAGCCCCTTCCCTGCTGGGCAGGTCATGGGATGACGGCATGCCAATCGCCCACCAAGGCCAATTGTCCGCCTATTTTTCCCTCACGTCCTAGGTGGCAGGCTTCCTTTTGGCAGGGCATCGCGCGTTCCCACCCAGCCAACCCCGGCTACCCACAGGATGTCATTTCCACGCCTGTAGCGCAGGGTGCCAACCTGACCTGGCCCCCCTTCCGTTGCACCCATCCCCCCCACCTAGACCGGACCTACACGTAAGCGGGTGGATGGGGCCTCGGTGCTCTTCCCTCCGTTTCGTTCTCGCGATGTTACTGCTTTGCTGCGAGACGAGACTCACCGCAGTGGGTGCAACTCCCACCCACGGCTACCGCCTCGTTCGCCGTCACGCGTCACGCTGTGCATTGCATTTTTGGTGGCACTGGCACCCCACCCACGCACGGATGATAATGGAGGGCTCTCCCATTTCTGGGGCACGCCTCGCCGCGCGCCTCTCACGCCCGCCACGCAGGCTTTGTTGGCTTGTTTCCGTTTTCCCGTTGGAATTTGGTTCCGTCCGCTGGCTCCCAAGGCTGCCTGGGGGGCCAAGCGGCTTGGGGGGACCGCTCGCTTCCGCCCCTTCGCCGTCAGTTCCTTCCAAGTTCCCTCGCCGTCAACCTTCGTGTTTCCCTTCGCCTTCGCTTTCCCTCAGCCTTCCCCGTCTGTCTCTCAGCCTTTCGCTTCTTTGTTGGCGCGGGGTCTTCTGTCTTGTCACCTCTTGGGGCTCGCACGCCGCCTCTCCCTTATCCTTGGGTTGTCCTTCGGCTTTCACGTTCTCACACCGCATCGCATCTCATCAGCATCGTTTCCTGCCTTTTTCTTTTTTATTCGCATGTCTGTTCATGATGATTTCCTTTTGGTTTCCTTTACTTAGTCTTTATTAATACTTTTTCCCTCTCCTGTTTGATAATTCACGATTCCACCTCATCTTTTTTTCATTCATCTGAATCCGTTCCATCCAACAAAATTACTTTTACCATCGTAACGAACACTTCTGCTTTTGCATTCACGCGCTGTTCGAAATCATCTGTACCACCACCACCAGCACCGCATATCCAACAACGCATTGGGTCTCTTCTTCACTTTACCTGCCTACCTACCTACCTACCTACCTACCTACGACTCGTATCTACTACTTAGTAATCCCTTAATGGAATCTTACTCTATCCTCTTTATTCAATTATACTCGCGTATTCGAATTTTTTGGGGTTTAAGTTTAATGCATTTATTGTACTCGTACATACTTCTTTGTGTGTTTCTCAGTAATAACTTGAATGCTATGCATGGGTACTTTTGAAAAGATTTGATGGTGTGGGCTTGGGTTTGTGCGTCGCTGCGAGTCAAGAGTCAGAGTCGCGAGTCAGAGTCCATGGGTATCGCACTTCGTCTTTGAATCGTCTTTGGGAATGGGCCAAAGATAGCGTCGCACACACAGCGTGTTCGCGCCCCGCGTTCATCTCAGCTCCGACTTTCTTTCTGACCGTCTGCCGTCTGGCCGTCTGACAGGGGGGCTCGTATGTGAAGTAAGCTTGACAAGTTCTAAGTTCGCTGTTCGCTGTTCTATCCCCTCTCCCGGGTGCTCAGTGGGAGTCTGAGAGTCCGAGTCTGGGAGTCATCGATGATGTACTCTACATATGGCACGCTGCTTGGTAACTTTGATGGACGCTCGAGATGCTTTGAGTCCCTTCCTTCAGGCCGTACTTCGTTGACAAGCTAAAGATAAATAACTATGAATAGAGTATATTCTATGCGCAGGCAGGCGTCCGCCGTCAGCGAGCGGTGATGATTAGCCCGACGCTTAAATATTATTATCTGACGTTCTAAGTTCTTCGTTCGTGGATTTCATGGATTGCATAATAATTTCATTTCATTTGTGGAGGTGGGATTAGACTTGAGAAGGGCCGCGGGTGCGGTCAATTTCGAGAAGCTGCCAGTGCACTTAGTAAGTAAAGTACATGAATGAACCCTTGGATTCAGAAGTTAGGTTGCAGTAGGGAGATTGAGCTGCGCACGCCAGAAAAATACGTATCCGACTCAGTTTCGGAGGGCCTGGCCAGCCTTCCATTCCACGTACTACGTAGCTACATATGCAATGCATGTTGATAGAAGAGGCCGTTCAAGGAAGGTCTCGATTGGCGACGACGCCTCTGATTCTGAATCTCACACTGGGATACGACTCCCACACACGGGCTTTTAGAAAATTTTCAGATGGTGTGTAGTAAGTAGCCTCTAGACCTACGGATGGTTGCCTTGCACGGTGTTGTGCATACGAATAGCCTGAGATACAACGTGAATATTTTGATGATGCATATCTGCGCAGGGTGTTTATTTTGGTGGAGTTCCCATGGGTGATTTGCCGGCTTTCTTTCTTTTCTTTTTTCAGACGCCAATGGACTTGAGCTCCAAAACGAATCTAGGGTTGAACGCAGAGCGAATATGAAAGGGAAGGCTGGAGCGAAGGTTCCATTGGAGGTGTCCGTGGATTGATACACACGTACACTTCGTCAGAATTATTACTCAGAGCTCCGACGCTCGTTCACACCTGGGGCAAGAGAAGGGCAACTTGGAAGGCCTTTGTGTGTGTGTGCTTAATCCGGACATTAATGAACGAGTGAAAATGTCGCCATTTCTCTCACTTCAACCTATACTTTCCAGTTTTTTTTTGCGAACGCCTTTGAAGTTGACTTGTAAGTGATTAATCTCAGCTCGGCGTGTGAAGCGCGGCTTTTGTGAGAGGGGTAGGGAAGAGAGAGGAGTCGCCTACCCAACCCAACTGGCTGGTTGACCAGCCAGCCTTCTGCCAACCTTGTTCGCATGATAGATATCTCAACTGCGAGTGCGGTGCTAGCTCGAACGAGCGAATTCCCACTGCTCCCTTAACGAGGTTCATCGATGGCGAGTAAAACGGCTTCGCGTTGCTGTTGGTCGAACGTTGATCAACGAGGCAGGACTGGACTGGGATTATCCGAATCCGTATCCGCGATGCGGGGGGGGGAGATCCTCCATAAAGTAAGTACATCTATGTATACTCAATCATATTGCCTCATCATCATATCGCAAATGCCTCCCTAATCCTGCAAATCTACCCCAAAAACGGCGCCCCACGGCTTGAGATGGTCCTGATAGAACGAAGGAAGGTGATAAATATCTGCCTGGACCACACCTTCCGGCGCGATGCGGGCTGCTAGTTGCTATCGATTGCATGCTGCGGCGCTGTGGCGGCGCGTGCGAGCGAGCGTGTGGGAGCGTGGGCTCAGAGATGCGATGCGAATTTTCAATTCATCGATAATTTTCGACGGCGCGCGGCGGCACACACACGCAACAATGCAGCAACGTATTTGAATTTGACCTTTTACGCGTTTTTTCTTGTTTATTCAATTGTTCTCGTGTTGCCCGTGTGGGATTTGAATTTCTGCGCCAAGGCTCCTTTGTTTGGGGCGCCTTTTTGGCTTTGAGTCTTAGCGAGGTGGGCCCGATGCGTGGGTTGGCGCGATGGGCTTCGCGAACTAAGCTCGTAAAATTTTTAGTCGCCAACTGGCTACTTACCACTTTTACTTACCTGCTTATTCTCGCCTGGCGGAGACCCACCTAATGGGAACAAGTATGTAGCGATCTCGCGACGCAGCACGCCTACGCAGCGTGGCTGGAGGTGAGTGTTTTTGGATCGTGATAAGAGCGCCGGGAATAGCACTGCACTCAGGCGTCAGGAGACTGGGGCTGCGGGTTTGGTACGGCGGGTCACCGGCGGGCGGGAGAAATGTTGCTGCTTGCTCTCGCTCTCACTCAGCTTTTCTGGATATAGGTCTGCGAGGCTACTGGACACACGCCTCGAGGCGGGCGTGCGAGGCGCGAGGCTGCGTACCGCATATCTGGGCATCGATAGTGGGCTTTGTGTTGGAATGCAAATCCTGATAGGGCGCGCACAGCCAGCTCGTTGGAATGAATCTGATTAGCTCAACCCCAGGCCTTCCTGCAATTGATTGTATGAAGTCCACTTGATTTGAGTTCATTAATTGCTTACTCAGTGACTCGATGAGTGAGACCAAGTTGCCGGTTGAGGTATGCGATCCGTGGATATGAGTAAACGAGCGGTGTAATGACTGTAATAACCTCTCAATCAGTGGAGCGTGGATTGCCTCGCGAACTATCTGAGGCCTGGCGTGTTTTTCAAGAGTTAGAAGCACAAGCGTTCCGTCTATCTGATCCATCCAACTTTGAAATTGGGCGATAGTGAGACGCGGGACTAAGGAGACGCGAGATGGACTTTACCCTCGAACCTCGACTGGAAAAAACCAGATGCGCATGGCATGCACGTCATTGATCCCCTAGGACCCTCAGGCTTCTCCGCTTCATCGTTGACTTACATATTAGAATTCAAGGCAAGTCAAAAAAAACAAGCGAAGCGGGGTCGATGATCAGCTCGGGTACATGGAAAAATGCCGTTTAAGCCTTGCTGCTCGGTGGCAGGTGCCATCGAGGCGTCTCAAGCACTTCTTCGAGGTCGATGGTGTCGAAAAAAAGTAGGTATGTTGATAGCCATTAGCCAATCGTCGTCCAATTCACACGGACAGTTTTCCAGATTTCTTTCAACGTCAAGTTCAGCGGAAAGCCCAGACGGTGACCCTCCCATTCCCGCAGTCTCGCCTCGAAGCATGCCGTCGCTTCCTCAGCGGAGTTAAATAACGAGATTGACAGAGCGAGGATCGCCGACGCAGCTAACCTATTTCGCTAATTCGCGTCTGTATTTAGGCCGTTCAATTTTACGGGGGGCTGGCAGAGCGTGGAGAGCGACCAGAAAAAGAGATTACAGTTGGACCTGCTGCATCTAGACGCGAATATGGTGGGGGTTTCCGCTCCACATCCTCTGCAGGGCGCGTATTCGCGGTGTCTCGCACAACAGCACTTGTGGGCAGCCCTCCTGATTGAGTGACAGCCTGAGCGCAGGGCACACGACACCGTTTTTAGCTTCCTTTCCCTTTCTTTTGTATGTCCCTTTCCTAGCGGACGGCACACAGGAACCTAGGCATGCGACACAAGACATAATCCACAAAACGGTATTCCATAACTCGAAAGAGGCGCCTGTCACGGATCGGAAAGTGGGCCTGTTCGGATTTTCAAAATTCGTTTACACCGTCGACGCGTGCTCGACCCGAACCTGAGGTTGATCATGATGTGAAAGCCACGAGAATCTCCTTTGTTCTTCGTTTGCTTTCGCCCAGTTCGTTCCTTTGAGGGTTGGCCATGGCGTGGAATTACTGCATGCTCAGTCTTTCACGACTTCTTCCCGTCGCAGTCTAAACTGGAGGCTTGGTGGGAGGCTTCTGACGAGCGCGTCTTGGAACGTTTACATAGACTGGGAATTCTCTGTGCATTTCCGCAGAGTTTCCAAGGGTTTACACGTCACCTCTGTCTCCGCCTTCAATCAGCACAAAATCAGCATCAATCCCATGGACACACCAGGTGCTATAGTGAGTCGCAACTTGAATCGCTTCGCGTCAGATTCCACACCCATCGGAACGTGAAACAGGTCACAGTGAGAGGCCGCTCCGGTACAAGGATAATGCCAGGGTGAGGTTTTTTCTTGGAGAGCTGCATGTCAGAAGCAGAGCCTGCGAGTCTGTGGCATACGGATGGTCGCGTCGGCAATTTGATAGATGCCCATGACGCTGCTTAGCTTAGCTAATCCACATCATTCCGCTCTTGCACGGCCCTGCCACCGAATATGTTCTCAAGACTCTCTCAAGACTGTTTTCACTAGTGGGCTCAAGGCTAAACCTGGCTGAGGGCTGTCTATTTTCTGTCGCGAACAAAAATTCTTGGTGGCATTCCTGTGGGAGACTCCCTCTTGCTCGGACTTCTACTTACTTGGTGTGCGGCTACTATTCGAGTACTCTGGGCTTATCCTCGTCTAGTTCCATACTATCTTTCGAGGTCAAGCTCCGGAGAACACTTGCTCGCATAAAAACTTATGGAGTTCTCCCGTTCACATCGCTGTTGAGTAGCACTCAACTGAGCCCCGGCCTTGGAAACTTGAAATTACTTGGGCAGCATCTATGTATAAATGCCAGATACTTAATTTCTGGTGCGAAAAAAATAGAACTATGCCACCAAGAGACTGGTCTAATATCCCTGTCATTCTTGATGTAATCCTCACAAGTTAGCTTCACCATCTACAAGTCTTCTCACTCTCACGACGGAGCGCACACTTATGGATCGCCTTCTCTTCATTTCAGATGCTTATGAGCTGGTGATATCCACGGAGTTGCTGTAGCACCCAGGATCCAACCGATGCTACTTGTGGGAATACTTGTTGCACTGAACCACTGCGCGTGTTGCTCGCATACAGTCATATGCCACTTCGACTCGGACCACACTCTGTATGTACTATGTGCCAAGTATCTCTATTCGTCTTACGGCCAGAAGCGGCGAATCCTTGGAACTTGCTTCTACGGAGTCAAATTTAATCGTGGTGAGAGGGAAGTGACTGTGCCGACATGTTTTTTCCTGAGAATCGAACAGCACTTTGACGAACAATGTTCATGCTTTTCTCCCCACGTAGAGCGCCTGGATTCGGTTTAGTAATCATTCTGTGATACACGTTCGAACCTGAGTCTCTTCTCAAATCCGAGTTGTTCTCCCATGTTGCTGCAACTTGCCTAAAAAATAGCTTTCTGAATTGTCCTGGCAGAATTCCATCGTGGCGTTCTCTGTGCGGCATACGTACATCTGATGATGTTGGACATCTCGTTAGAGAGACTTGCTTGATTGTCTTGCAAAATGCGAGGTAAGGGGAAGAGACACGCCGGAGGATAGCTCCTGATAGCTCAACGGAGCGCGGACCTACTCGGGTACTTGGATTGCCGGCCACGTCTCTAGTAAGCATCAGCGCGCAACTGATCAGCAAGCTTCATCATGATCAAGTCCACTACATGCCACAATCATGGGAACCCGAGGTCTCATCCCGTCCGTCAGTTTGGATTGATCTGAACACTCAGAGGAAGAGACGACTTTCGTGCACCAGACGATTAACCTACAAGAATACCGGGACCCGAAGATGGTAAGCATCACTCATCATGCCTTTGATAATAAATGTCATTCAAGGAGGCCAGTTCAGCAACGTGAAATCGAATTGGAAGGATGACGAATGACCCGCCTATTCTTCTTATGCTATCGCTGCATCAAGGAGCATCAGCTCGTGTACGCGATTGCCACGCCTTGCAGGGAACGGAATGTCGGAAGTTTCAGCAAGCAAGTCAGGGAAGGCTCAGAGTGAGGAAGAATACGGCGACTTGATTGTCAGAGCCTCGGAGACCAGCCAAGTATAAATTTATCTAGGATGCATCGTGAATTGTGGAGGTGATAAACAGGAAATAATACGTACTAATTCCCTGGTTTTCCTTAGGTTTGAAGGCAGCATAATTTAAGACGTCATTCTGGACTCCGAGAGGTCATCTGTAGGGATATTTGAGGCGTAATGACCCACATACTCCTTGCCGTTTTCACGCGCAGCAGTGGTGTGAGTCCACTGTGAGATGATTTGTTGTCCCGATTTGGTATCTTTTACCGATTTACCCTCCCGAAGATCTTCATATTTCGCCAACGGCGCCTTGAAGCCGCGATGGAGGAAGGAGACAACATTCCAGAACGACCATAGTGCGTACAACCGCTTCGTCAAAAATTTTGTCGTCTAGACTGATCCTGGACTCCACGCATGAAACTACAAGGGTGTCCCGCGTCCGTTCACCGTGCGAGCCGTGCCCTCCTCCATGGGAGAAATCTCACATATCCGTATGGTCCTGCAGTTGTCACTCCAGACTCCCTCGTTTTCTCGCGCCCAAGCTTTCGTCTAATCACCCTATGACAATCAACCTCTCCTAGTTCGTGAAGCGGACTTTGATAGATGATCATGCTCTGCTCTCACTAATCACGCAGCTCTTTAGGCCTTCAAACCTATTAACTGCCCCGCTGATTCATGCAGTTAATAGGTTTGGAGATCAGTAGTTTAACCCGACCCTCTCGCAGTATCTCACGACCGTATCCGCGTATGGGAATATCGCGTCGGCACCGATGTACTTTAGCAACAAACATTCAATCATAATGGCGATATCGTCGACCCACGTCAACGGCATTCAAAGCATCAACTTGTCTGGACCAGGAAATCTCAAGAACAAAGCCGTCACGCTCCATGTTATGCGGACTGCGTAAATAAGGAGATGGTGCGCCTCATGGCGGGGGCCTGTGCCTTTGCACAGGCAGACAATGCATGTATTTCAAAGATCCTGGGGAATATTGACAGCCTCCTGCAATCTCATCACCCCATGATTGTGGCTGAAGCCTGAGACCGTCTCACCAGTATTACGGGGACATATTTAAAAATTAGCAATACCGCGCACCTGCGACCTCCGCGCACGCAAACTCTCTCGCCAAAGCCGAGAGTTTTTTTTATTCTCTTGAGCAGGGCTTGGGGCACGAAGGCTTCCTGTCAGTTGTCTTCCCAATGCAGTCATGAAAAGGCTTGGATTTTCTCATCGAGAAAGTAACCTGCACCGAGTTGCTTGGAACTGTGGCATCGAGAGCTCTTGGTGGCGGCGTCGGCTCGCGCTGCTTGTCTGGGCGCTCGCACGGCCTGTGCGATTTTCGCAAACATAGCTAAATTGCCTTCCAACAAGACGCTCTCGATTCCTGGCAAATTCTAGGAGCTTATGCTCATGAGATATAGGCTCGCAAGTCTGGCCGTCTCTCAAGTCCAGGTCATTTCAAGTTGTCTTGAAACAATCCTCCTAACTGGGAACTCGGAGAGAGGCTGTGAATCGTGATTGTTTCATGGGACTCGACGTGCGTGAGTATGGGGCGCAGCATAATTATGCCACAGGAGCAAGCATAGTACCTATTTGCGTTGTATGCGCTCAGAGATGAGGCTGGTTTCATCCTTTTATCGACATGATAATACAACCTGTTACATGGCCAACAATCTTATCTGCGCTGCATTGTATTGGTAGATCAATGCGAAGATTCTCCGTAAAAGAACTCGCAGGTTTTAGACAGCGTCCGATCTTGCGTCTTCCTCAAGAGAATACTGAACCTCATGAGCAGCTTCAACTCACGGATGGCTGCTGCAGGTTCGCACTCTGGTCCTGGAGAATAGGGGATTTACTAGTTATAGATATAGATTATCAGCGGCCGATGAATATCGTAACAGGTAGATACATCAATGAATAAGAGCGACAATTTGGGCAAAGCGACCCAGGGATGCGGCCGTCACTGATCATGATCGATAATTAGATGGTCCGGGGAAAGGTTAAAAGAAGCGAAGCGGGATGATGTCGTTAAAATACGGAGGTCGTTATCAGTTGAAAAATTGGTGTGGCCGGAGCAATGTACAAGAGAACGGCATAGAACGGCATAATAATGGGGGAGACCAGTACGTCGTCCTCAGGCTTCCTGAGAGTCAATTTTACAAAGCAAATCATGGATTAAGGCGTATTACCGTAGGGGCGTAGAAAGTGTACTGTCATGTATATACCAATTTTCCGTAACGCGGCTAGATTTTTTTGTGGGCTTTGCACGTTTAGTAAGCGTGTGTCGAGAACCAATAGGGGAAATGCCTTTGAGATTTAAATAGCCGCCCACAGTCGGCATCTTTAGGCTCGGTAACTTCTGAAAAACAAAAGTTGAGAGTCAGGTTTACGAGTGTACGGCATTGAAAAGTTGGTTCGTGCTGAGTACCGCTTGGATCTTCACGCACTCTTGACCAAGTCAATGCTGTGGTCCTAAAGTAAGATAAAGATTTTTCCTGGGATGCACCCCCTTCAAGTTACAGAGGTCCAGTCTAAGAACATTGGCAAATATATCAACTCTGGGCAAGACCAAAAAAGTACTCTTCTCAGAGGTTGTCGAGCGTCTCCAAGCTCCCATACAACATTGGAGCTTGAGAAAGGCAAAATCACACAGCTCCCATATAACCCCGCCTCGCTCTCCCTGATGAGAGTTTTCTGCCTCTGCATGTCCCACCACTGTCAGAACGAGTTTTCTTTTCCAATAAGCCTATAAACTGTTCGATAAATTGTTAAAATATCCTGGTCATTCATGCATCATGCCTTCTTACCCTGTACCAATTTCTGCTTAGCAATTTCTTTGAATAGACCGTTAAAGTCCACTATCTATTTACCATTCACTCGATGCGCGAGAATTGCCGTCGTTCTCTCCCACTCATTTGCCTGTATCTCACCGGAAAAATGGTCAGCACTGCTATAAATTTATATTTTTCCGATCCAGACCTGCACGAGGCAACATTCTTTATTCCTTCGAAGTTCTAAATTTACGAGAGTTCACATGCATTCAGCAACCACATAGAGCATTGCCTGCGGAATCTGCATTTGCTACCGTATATCAGCCATGGACTTAAGCACCCATATTTCCGATGGGTAAGGCCTTTGGCTACGTAGCTATCAATAGGACCCAGACTATGAAATTCGCTTTGACTGGTACTGTATATGCAGCTGGTACTGTATATGCAGCTGAAGTTCAGCTGTTTAACCGACCAATATTCTCTAGCTATCCCTGGTATTTATGTAAGTACGATTTTTTCACCTTAAGACATTCACAAGGTCACATGCACATATGAGCAGATCATCGACATGTATTTGTTTACTTGCAGGGGATACTTCGACGTAATCAGATTGTCTACTCAAGGTACTGCCTGTACTCTCTGGAGTTGTTCTTCAAGCAAGTTATCGATTCTCACGACGGTGACTGTGTTCTACTTAGCCTATGCAACGCATCATCGGTCATACCGCGAATATATGGATGTAGCTTGCGAAAATGCAACAGCGTCGTTTTAATTCGTTCAGATTGAATGCATTGAAGAGCGAATGGAGTTGGAGATCTTCCGCGCCAGCAGTGCAGAATGATTTTCATGCGAACCACGGTCATGAAAATCGACACTAACCATTTCTGCATGCAGCGCTTCCCACCACCACCATCTGATATCATTGCTCGTAACTCGAGTGAGAGGCTAAGAACTGCCCCGCCCCACTCGTTAGGGAAATCTGAACATCAGCTTACAAACATGGTTAGCTGCATGAACTTGCTCCACCCTTAGCTCAATCGGAAGTCAGCAATGATCATGAAAAGACTTACCTTTGTCGTCTTCACCTGTGGGGATATGGTACTTCCATCGATGAGTCGTTTGAGCGAAGCGTGATACGTTTTTTGCGGAGCTTGCCCAATTCGCAACGCGATACCAGTGGGAGATCTTGGGAAATGCAAAGACGACGCCTGGCGCGTCGCTGCAAGAAGCCACGGTGATTGCTCAGGCTGGCGCCAATCGCCGCACGCAGTGGGAATCGACCAAGGCGCTCCTTTAAGGAAGTGCTCGTGATAAAGGAGGAATATCTCCAACTTACCGCGGGATCTTCGGGTCCTTGACAACACTCTGCACTCTTTCTTTGTGTTTCTTAGAGACTAGTCATCAGAATGCCGACAGGAATTGACCTCGCATGACGAGAATAGGCCCATATATGACATACGTCCACTGAAATCGGAGAAGGCCAACTGGCAGCCGTGCATGCTGGGAATTGTCGCAGTGACAAACAGTGCTCTAACCCAAAGTAAACGAATGAAATAAGATATCTAGTTCTTCCATCTGGAAGGGGGGTGAGCAAGTATCATGCAGGAAACCAAGAAAGCCCACGTACATTTTGACCGTTCTATCCCGGCCACCACTAACCACCTTATCGGCGACGAAATCTACGCAGTAGACTTCGTCGGTATGACCTGGTAGATCATTTTTAATTTTGTAGGTTTTGAGATCCCAGATCTACAACGTCGGTGATGTATCTTTCAATATTCTTGCTCACCAAAAACCAAACGGATAGAAAACGAACCTTCAGTGTACTGTCTTTGCTGGCACTGATTAATAGCCGTGAATCCGCACTCCATGCAAGGCGGTAGACGGCACCGACATGGCCCCGCAGAGTCGCAATGAACTTCCCCGTCCGGCCCTCCCACAACCGCACGCTGTTATCCCAAGCCGCAGATGCGACGAGTTTGCCGTCTGGGGAGAACACGACGTGCGAGATTTGGCGTTGGTGGCCAGTCAATCGCGCAACTGGCTTAGTGGATGACTTTTGCGTTTCGCCTGTTGTTGAAGGAGAAGACGAGGGGAACGGAGACCAGAGGAAGAGCGTGTGGTCGTCTGAGCCTGAGATGAGAAGCTCGGGTGTCGTCCGCAAGAAAGCATCATATCTTGCTTGCGCTAATTGTTGTGCTAGTATCCAAAAATTAGATGGTTGATGTGATAGGCTTAAGAACACATACCGTCTTCATCTGAAACAGGCTTCCGAGATGTATGGTCGAAGGGACCTGTGCGAAGAATGAAATCGGTATTCAGCGTCAATGTTGTAACCCAATGTGCATGTTCTTTCAGCGTATGAAGAGGCCGGCCCTATGGATAGCATTAGAATGAGCCATGCAGAATTTTTGAAAAGTAGAAATACGAACAGATTCTGCATCCCAAATCCTAACGGTTCGATCACTACTTGCAGTATATAGCACACCCTTCTTTCCACCACTTCCCCCCCATTTTACCACGTTCACGCTGGCTGAGTGTCCCCCGAGCGTATATTCTGCTCGTCGAGTAAGTGTTGACCACACGCGGACCGTACCATCCTTAGATGCAGATGCAAGACGCGGTGCAGTCGCGTTTCTACCCATTTCATTAGTATCAATTTCAGAACAAATCGAAAGATCACGTACAGATGTATTGGTTCCCAAGCAAGAGACATTATGTGTTTCGTATGCCCTTTTAGCGCGTCTCCAATGGCCTTGCCAGTCTTGGGATCCCATAATCTGACTTGACCATCATGACCCCCGGTTGCCAGTTTTCGCTCCATTGCCTCCCATTCCACGCACAAAACCCAACCCTTGTGACCTGACAGAACATGGGATGGAGTTTCGGTATTGAGATCCCATAAACGGGCGTTTGTATCTCCAGATCCTGTTGCTAGTAGGTTACCAGTCGGTGAAAAAGCAGCGCAGAGAATAGGCGATGTGTGCCCTGGAAAATACTTTGAGTTTTTGAGATTAGAGATGGATCGACACAATACTGACCTGATAATGTAGACGAACATCTTGTTGCAGGTCGTACACGGAAAACACTCTGCGGCGAGCAGTGAATGACAATCACATCTTCAGGAGTGAAATCTCCTGTTGGATGACCCAAGATATCTGCTTCGATGGATTTTGATATGACCACTTGCGTCGGTGCACCCGGTAGTGCGTTCTTGTCCTCTGGAAGTTTTACATGGAACGAGAATGGAACAGGATCTTCTCCCTACAAGTAATCTATTAGTTCGAGGAAGGATTGATGGAATTAACCAAGTATTTGATAGTCAGATAGATGGACTGACCTGATTACTGAGCTTATTCACTAGAGCCTCAAGCCCTTCTCTCGTTACATTCGCGGGTATCTGGACTGCTGGCGCCAACGAACTGCCATCTTCTTCGGACACAAATTGGACGACGACATTCGAAGTTGGTTCCAGTGGCTCTGGCTCTGGTGCAGTGTTTCCGTGGTATATTTTCTGGCGCTTAGGCGGGGGTAGTAGAGTCGCCATGATATTGTCTATTGGAGAGAGATATACGAGGTGCTCGCGGTCGTCGTTGATGTCAGCGCAGTCGTTTGCTCAAAAAAAGTTGGTCGATGATTTCGTCACATCACGTGGTGACCAATATTTAGCGTCCTTAAAATAGACTCAAAAGAAAAGCGAAGAACTTGAAGCGGTAGTACTTTCAACAGTTGTCTGTAGAGAAAAAAAAGTAATAGAACGACATCATAAGAATGAAGTCATACTGTAAAAGAAAAATGAAACGAGTCAAAATCGAATAAACGGAAGTCATGATGCTACGCTTTTGATACGCGGACGAACGACTCGGATATTGATGTCACGAAAATCTAATTTACCTCACAACGCATTATAATGCCTTGCAAGGGCTTAAGGCAGACCGGAATTAATAACGCATCATAATGGGTACAGAGTCCGATAATGATAGTTAAGGCTGCCTGTGAATCATTAGAACGTATCGTAATGTATCATAATGCTTGAAGCGACTCATTAGAATGCTACATAATGGGTACAGAGTCCGATAATGCTATCTAAGGCTGCGACTAAGCCGCATTGTGAGGCATTGTAAGGCTTCAAGCCTACTCTAATGGCATTATACGATCAGTCTAAAATCGTATTAAAAAAAAAACCAAATCCGACAATCAATATTTAATTTTCTTTCACACAAATTCTGATTATAAAAAGTAAATATATATTAGTACTACTACTACTACTTTCTTTCTTTCACTACAGATATCTCACATCATCCACTCCTCTTCAAATCTATTGAAAGGAGTCAGTTAACGAAGCCGATATGAAAGAATTGCCACTCACCGTCTATGTAAGGCCCGGACCGCTGCAAATTGTCACACATCAGTCACGTTCACAGAAACAATCAACGCGATCTGACAGGTTACTCACCTTGGACTCACCTACGACTTATGCACTTACCTTCCATCCCTATCCTCCCATCCTCCTTTGGCTTACCTCTCCCCTGAAGAAGAGGCCACCTACGTGAAAGAGGTCGGTCTTTTATAACTTTTCTATGGGCTGTTTGCTCTTATTTATTGGGTCCGGTCTCAATCTAGTCAACGCGCCTCGTATTTACCTCGACCCGCACACAACGTCGAGCACATTCCGCGCCCACGTGAAGACCGAGATGACGCGCCTTCAAGTTCAAGTTCCGGCAGAATGGGATAGGTGTTGTGGACAGGTGTACGGGGTCTTCCATGAATCCAGGGCAGGCTGCAGTGACTTGGAAGTTTGAAGATTTGACGCGTCAAGCATCGTCGCCACCCCTTCCTTTAGTGAGTCCCTTGTGTGCATTTATACCTACCTTCCAGCGCTCCAAAGCAGTTCTATATGCAAGACCTAGTCATCATGGCATCAAGTTCGAAGCCGCGACGCCCTCCTTGTGAGATTTTCATGAACAAGTTGACGTTTAAGGAAGGTCCAAGTGAGTCGTTTTCCTCCTCAAGTTCTCGTCGCCCCGATGCTGCCAACATGCTCAGACTGTCCGCTATCCGGCGCCATTTCCTAATCCTTCCTCATTCTTACCCCATCTCAATATCTCACCGCCTCATCCTAAGTTGGACTACACTCCCGTTATATTTCAAATTATCCTCTGTACTTTGAATTCTATCGAGAAGGTTATGATAACATTACGATTAAATTATAAGAGCATAGCAATATCTGAACGAGTATATAAGGTAGTCCCAATATTATCGATGAATTGCAAGAGCGTCGTAATATTATCGTAGCATCTTAAGAAAACCATAATATGATCCGACTTTTTATAGGCACTATACGACTCCAGCTAGAGGATGGAAAGGCCTCATAATGTACATTGAAGGCATCAAAAGGCATCTGGACTTCTTATATTGTATTACAGCAATGATGCATCCTTACAATGCATTTTATCCGTCTTACGAGTATTCCTGGATTCTTATATTACCTTGCATACCGATCTAAGATGGGCTGCCTTGCAAGGCAAAAAAGATTTTCGTGACAGATAACTTCAAGCAAGAACAAGTAAAATCTGAGGCTTGAATGAACGACTCGGATTCAGAGTCGTAAAATTAATAATTATGGAGCAAACGTAATTCTTGAGAAAACACTACGATGGCGCTTAGCAAGCGTCTAGGCTGGGTCGAGGAGAGCATCAGGATAACCATTAGCTTTGATGCTCTTCAGCAGGAAGTCAATAGGCGTGGCATAAGTAATTTCAAAATCATCCTTTGTGCCAAAACCACTGGTAAGGAGGCCACCAATCTGTCCTTGGCCATCGACGAAAACGGCACCAGAGTCTCCTGGAGCGGAGAAAACGCCCGATTTGTTGTCGTAGGGTAAGATTGCCCACTCCACCGAGGTCTGGTGGGTACCATCGTCGGAATACTCCCGGACGAAGGATTAATCCCACTGGCACGACCGATAGTTGTATTCGTGGTGCAGCCGTTTTTTTATCACCACCAAGGATGGTTCGCCATTCGCATCGAGGCTCGTTGGGTGACGCATCTCATCATCCGAGATGGTACCCGAAAGTTTCAGGTGGCGATCCCGGGGATACTTGAAGGGAGTAGCGTTCTTGGGGTGAGGGTACAGCTTGCATTCAAAGTCCCCGATTTTATTCTTCTTACCAACTTGAAGATAAATCTCGTTTCCCTTGAACATTTTCCTGTCGATCTTGTCACTGTCGATCTCGATGATAGCATAATCCTCTGTATACTGTTCACCAACAGAGCCGGCACCAAGGCGGATGGGAAGGGAACAGACTACGTGTCCAAGGATGCGACTCTCGGCAGTGGCCCAGTTATTCTCGACATCCTTGAGAAGGACGTAGAGGATCTCTACGTCCTTCTCCCCCCGCTTTATCTCGCGCTGGCATGTCTCGCGCTTTATTCGAGACATCTCGTCGCCCTTCCCCTTGATATACTCCATACACTCGTGTTGGTACTCGACATGCCAACCTCGTTCTCCAATCCGAGCTTTAATGGAGGTGAGGTAGCTGCCGTACGCCTGTTCGCTAAGGAGGAGTACATTGAAGCGATCCTGGCTCATATCCCTGCGTTCGTACTTGTCGTTGCTCAAAGCATCGTTCGGCGGCAGGACAACATGGCGAGCGGTGACGAGGAGGAGCTTGTCGCTGTCTCTGTCTTCAGCCATAAAAAAAACCACCGGTGCCCGTGATAGAAGGCGTGGCCTGGGCAGAAATGTGGAGCCCGAGTGCATGAGTGAGAGGGTGGCGAACCTCTGCAAGTGCGTCGGAGAAGAGGCCAGGGGAGAGGAGCTTAGGACCAGCCGACCGGGTGACTGCAGACTCGCGCAACTCGACGTTGACGTCGGTGATGTCTAAGGCTGTAAGGATATCGAGGCATTTAAAGGCCGCGGTGTTGGCGTCTTCAGTGGTAAGAGTCTTGGGAATTACACCAATCCAAAGAGTTGGGTCGGAGGAGGGGAAGGCTTTGACCTCGCCAATACGTACGATGTCGAGACTCGTCCATTTGACCTTTAATTCGTCCAGACACGCGATGACCTTGGGAGCCACCTCAGTCTCCCAAATCTCATTAAGCGTATGGTTGACGAGAACCTCAAGCTGTTTAAGCCTGCAGTATGCTTCCATGCCACCGGGTCTCTGCCAAGGGATAGAGCCAGTGCGCGCCAGCAGGCGTGGGTCAGAAGGCAGGCCAGCGAAGTAAATCCGGGCTTGGAGCTCAGAGGGAGTGGGCTCCGGCGCATCCCAGTTGATGGACACCGGAGTGGAAGGAGGTGAAATTCTTGCGAGTGCCAGGCACTCAAGGAGGATGGAGAATGGAACAGCTGGAAGAAAAGAAGGGGTTGAGCATGGGGAGGCGGCGAAAAGTGAAATGGCAGACATGTCATATTTCAGGCTGATTGCAACGAAACCGTTGGCTACGATATGATTGAGAGTAGCGGGTTGCTTAGTGTAGAAGTTGACCGAGACGCGTTTGGCGAGGGATACGCGAAGTAACTGTACGTGGTAGGCCTACAGGTTATACATGGGCGATCCTTCTTTATGACTCACGAGCACAGAAAAGTCATAGGAAAGCAGAAGTCGATGTCTCGGATTCAACTTGATGCCTCTCGGGTTCCGCGTTCCAATTGTTGACGCCTTTCAACCCTTTCGGTCGTTTCATTGAGGCAAACCTTTGCAGCTCAGTATCGCAGCTACGTAGAGGAGTTCCAGGATCGTCACTTGGACAAGCAATCAAGCATTCAAGAGACAAGTTCAAGTTGGATGAATGATACGTTCGTAGAAATCGTGGTTGATACACTCGATGTACACTTTTCCGGTCGGAAGGATAGATAGACATTACGCGTTTTCCTAGGCTATCTTATGACACGATTTGCATAATCTTTACAAGATGATATATCAGTACCAACGAAGACTGAAAAAAAGGATAACCACGGCGAGTCCATTGCTTACCTGTTTGATTTCCTTGGGATACGTCCGAGTCGGACATACGCCGTACGGTAAACTTCGTCAGTGTACATAGTCAAAGTGTAATTCAACAGTAATTTTCCTAAGTTCAAATTTGTTCAAGTCAGCCCACCGTGGCCACGTGGTCCATCTGAGCGTAGGGGATGGAACCTGCAATACTATTATGTTCAAGCTTGCTGAAAATTTCCATTCGGCGCATCTGAATTAAAGGTCTTTGTTTCGATACGCCGTTGAATTTTTTGGGGGGCTGCAAAAAATTTTGGATCTATATTTTTTGTTTACAAAATACAAGTGCAGCGTCTACTTCCAATAAAATATCAGAAGTTGGCGAGCTAATGCTCACAATACCTCAACAAGCATATTCCGATAACGCAAGAACAATCACGTCCATAAACTACCCTGCATCCAAGATTTTGAGACGAGTTTGAAAAATTGGATCTGTTCATTTGAAATTCTGTGTTGCTGAACAGGCTCATCAATTCCAAAATTGCGATTGGTGGGCCTTACGGTGGACCTTGCCATAGCTTCAGGAAAGGGGAGTTCATCCAGAATACGAACGGAATTCAGACTGGGGAGCAATGTTAACATTGGGAATGGAATTATCATCGTACAAAGGGTGATACAAATACACATGCCGAAAGAAGAAGAAATCTGGTGAAGAGATAGATGAATATCCAAGGAGCGGTGGGCTGTGAAGAAGAACCTATGCAAATGAAAACAGGACATTAAAAATAAGATATCAGACCAAGTATATGGGGACGGAGGCAATCGAGCGGAGTCCGATTCGATTTTGACTTCGAATGTTCAAACGTTCGAACTCCATCATCAACCACAACATTGTTCAACTAGGTTTCCGCTCTAGTCCGCCACCATCGTTAATGGTTCAGACCAAACGCGGTGGGTCCCGACGTTGCGCCTCCAATTGCTCATCGATGAGTTTTTGCTGTCTCTCGCGTTCCGCGCGATGTTCGGCTAATTTCTAGCAAATACAAAACTATGAGATGAGGATCCTGGGTCTCATGAAGATGGTACTCACGGCTTTCAGAGCTTCGGCGGTGGTGAGCACCGATTCAAGGGTGGCTTCCGTTAGCTCGACCATCTAATCAAATGATAATCGATAACCGGTTAGTCGCGCTCTAACAAAACGAGGAAAACCAAAGACGCACGGTATCCACAGCCTGGCGCGACACCTTCGCGACATGCGCCTTCTCCGCCTGAATCCGCTCGTCCTGTTCCTTCTCCCAACCGTCGAACGTGTTCTTGAGCGCATGGAATGGAGGCGGCGGCGGCGGCGGCGGCGTGTGGTCTACAGGCAGCGGGGGCGCGGTCGGCATCGATGATGGGTGGGGAAGCGGGTACCATCCTCCGCGCTGGAATGTCGTGGGCTCCGCGGGCGCGCCTTCGAGTGGCGCACTCAGATTGGCATTGGCGTCCCGCGTCGGACACATCCCCTCGACCTTTACGCGGCGGCACCGCCCCCACCCGTGCTCCCCGTGCTGGTGAAAGTACTCGGACTTCGCATGCGACTTCATGATGAGCGCGGTGACGCCTGAGCCGATGAAAAACCAGAGGAGGCGGCTTGGGCGTCGTCCATAGATCCACTGCGGGTACATGTGCGACCCGGAATGGTAGAGGCGATGGGTGAAGCGGAACATTGACATGGTGGCTGGCGCCTTGTAGGCTCGAAGGATGTGGTGAGTGTTGCTGGAGGGTAGTAATGGAGTCCGAGCGCTTTCCGAATGTATTTATCAAGGTAATAGCGGTGCTTGCGTCCTCCCTTCGGCTCAAGACGCGATTTCACAATGCAGCTGCGTGGGCAGTCGGCCATGGAGTTCCGGGCGAACCTGGGCGTATATAATGTACAAGTGAGTACGAAGGCATGATCACAATGCCGGTTGCTCTTGTCTTTCAAATTCGTGAAATCTATTCTAAGTATTCTATTCCTCAGCCGTGCGGCCACGTCCGTCCGGCAATTTGCGGCCCATTCAGCGTCGCTTCGGCCATCGAGGAGCCGTGCGCCGAGTGCTGAGGAATGCTCGAAATGCACAGGAAGTTGGAGAATCGAGGCAGTGGATGCCCATCAAATTGGCGAGCCATGACTGGAGGGTGCCGTTGAACCCAAGCCGCACTGCAGACGTGCGCAGTCTGCAAAAGAATAGAGTAAGATAATGCAAAACTCCATATTATCTCGAAGTACACCTATGGATACACAGTAAGAAAGAATCAATTGTAGAATTGTCTAGTCCAAATCAAACACAAGAATTTCAGCCGTCGAATCGCCCTCGTTCTCCACAATCAATGGATTGCCACCCTTTCCAACAAAGATATACGCCCCATCACCTTCGCGCAATGTCAGATCTTCCCCGCCCTTGGAGCTGATCTTGACAGTGGCGCCTCTGGCCGGACCCTCATTGTACCCACTCGTCTGCACCACATGAATGTATCCTTTCTTCCCCTCCAAAGGTTTCTCCAACGTCTTTCCCGCTCCCAAAAGCGTCGCGTACAGATTCAAGGGACTCTGCACGGGAGCCGGGCCTTCACCTTCTCTCGAAGCCAGAACACCTTCCGCGCCGACGGGAGCGACGATGCGCACCCACTTGTCCGCCTTCTCTGCGTCTGAGAAATGGCGCGTGAAGTATTTGGGTGTCAGGCGCGCAGTCGAAGGCAAGGACCAGATCTGCAGGAAGTGGGCCTGCTTGGATCCATGTGTCTTTTCGGAGTGGGAGATACCGGTGCCGGCGGAGGTGAGCTGGACGTCGCCGCGCTTCAGGACTTCAGTGTTTCCCATCGAGTCTTTGCTGGATCGAGATGTGAGTAGGACGAAGGAGACGATCAATACGCTACGTACTGCTCTAGCTCTCCTGAGATCACATACGAGAAAATCTCGAACTCGCGATGCGAGTGCGTTCCAAATCCGGTGCGGGGAGCGACGCGATCTTCGTTGATGACGCGTAACGAGCCAAATAGCTCATGTTTGCTGTCTTGATACCTTAAAAAGATATCAGTATCCAGAGACAATGAAGAAATATTTCACCGACGTACATAGCAAATGAAAAGGTGTGGAATGTCTTGAGCCATCCATGGTCTGCATGACCGCGCTCTTCACTCCTGCGTGGAACGAACTTCAAAGCCATAGTAGAGTTGATTGGTGATTCTGTGGACAAGGTTCTGATAGCTTGTGCACGTAGGCTCGCTTTCGCAAGTCGAAGTAGAGAAGACAGGTTGTTTGAAACTGATTGAGGAACGACTCCGAGGTACACCGCGACGCTTATATAGACCGGGACGAGTGCGATGAGAAGGAAAGGGCGATATTTGGGAAGCATGAGACAGATGCCATTAGAAATGCGTTATATAGCAGAGCATAAGGCGGATTTGAGGTGCTTCTCGTCATGGATGTTGGGAGTTATAAAGCTGGTTCCCTTTTAAAGGTTTTGGATACACACGGATCCACGTGCTTCTCATGCATAAATGGATCCTTATTAATATTAAGATGGCTGAGCTCATACGCAATGACGCCGAATTAACGCTGGCGCTGAGGGATGCATACAAAAAATCGACAAGCAACAAGTCGAGGGAGGTACAGAGTGCTGAGCGCTGATCTATGATCTAACGAGCAATTGTCGCTCTCCGAGCATCATCAGAGAAGGCATTCAAACCTCCGATAGAAGTGGAAGAATCGGAGCGCAAATCCTTTGCGGGCATCAAGGAAGAATCCAAAAACGACGGCATTAATTTAAAATCCAGGTAGGTAGAGGTTACAAAAGTTACAAAAGGTATAACAGTGCACATTGCAAAGGAAAGTATAAGCAATCATGTACATGAGAAATAATTCAATCCAAAAAAGTCCACGATCTACTTACTCAAGATCTACTTCTCTTTGCTGTTGATTTGCGACTCCACATCTCCCAATGACCGATCATCCTTCAGCTCCACCATACGTTCTTGCGTGGTAGAGGTGGCATTCGTCGAGGTTGCACCCAACTTCGTCGTGATATCGCTGAGCGGTAAATCGTAAGACACGCCCCCAGCAGTGGTCGCTTTGGTGTGTGCGAAGAGGGGGAATAGCGGCAGCTGCTTTTGCTTGGGCAGACCCATCATGCTGGTCGTCGAGACTTCCGTTTCTCTGATGAGGCCGAATCGGGTGTTTCTGTACACGCGGCACGCCATGATGTTCGTGAGCACAATGTTGGGCGTAGCGCACATCGATCGCATGGGAATTGGGACAGAAGTGTCGAATACCATGATCACCGTTACCAGGTTAGAAATCAGACTGAGCCTTTACAAGAAAATCAGTAACCGCTCATTACAAATTAAACACAAGGGAGCTTACAAGTAGTATTTCTGACCGTCCTTCAATAAACCCCTCGTGAATGAAGGAAGGTATTTCCCAGAAAAAGCGACGGCCACCCCGTCCTTGAACCCCATTTCCATGTGGGCATTCTTCACCAGCCGGTACGTGATAGCAACAAAAACGAGCGTGTCGTGAATTAGAGGCGACAGAATGGCAGCATATACAACGGTCGGGACGTCTGCGTCGATGCAGTATTTCGTAGTGCCAATATTAGCACCAAGGATAGTGATAGGCACGATCATCGTCGTCCCAAGAAGAGCAAGCCACAGAAGGAAGAAGAAGGCCACGACCAGTCGGTCCCGATTATAAATGGCGCGAAGTCGGATGAAGAAGAGGAGAGCGCTGAATCCAAGGGAGACTGGGTAGAATGCGTCTGTTATTGTTTCGAAGGCTTTACAGTTTCCTGTAGGTGCCGCTTGGAAATGAAATCATACCATCAATATCTCGAAACCTGAACATTGACTTGGGACCCACTTTCAAAAATATTGGAGGCGATGACATATCCCAGCGATCCGATCCTATATTTAATACGATTGAGCTTCTTCCTTCGAATTCATGAATAGAGAAGCGACACACCTCGAAGTAAAATAGACCAGCGTCGTAAACGTTATCCGACTCTTGAACAACAGGTTGAAGTCACTGGTGATGTTATCCAGCACATCCCAGATGAGCACCTAACATTCCGAGGAAGTCAGTCAACACTTCTTGCCAATCAAAGACTCGTATCACTGCTGCTGGCTGTCAATTTCCAATCTGACAAGCCAGCGCGCGCCTCCAAAAACCCAAATGCAGTACGTATGCACTCACCCCCAGCGAGCCGGCCAGTACATAGATCGACACAGAGGTCTGATACGCCGCCTGAGGATCGAGAAACGCCAGCGGCGTGTTGGGATTGGGGAGCGCTACGCTGGAAGTGTTGGCCATGGCGACGTCGATGGGTCAGGAAACGAATGAAAGAACTGCATGAACTGGCCGCTAGGAAAGCCCCTTCAGGGACCGTTATGTAGTAAGTGTGAAGTTTTGGGAGGCCAAATGGTTACATAAAGTCCTTCTTAACCCCGAAAGTTGGAGATTGTCCGATAAGTAGGATGTTGACATTTCTTTTGGAAAGACATGGCAGCGTTAGCCGTGCATGATGGATCTTAGCAGATCACAGCACGCCATGCGAGTAAAATGCCGGCCATGGTTGCCAGCTTACTCTAATTTTCCATAGTCCAGAGGTGTGCAAGTCGAAATAGCTCAACAAGTGCAACAAGCCCTCCTCCAAATCTAATGAAATAATAGTCTGAACGGGGCGCGCTTAATGATGAACTAATCGATTTATCTTTCCTACATACTTACTTATCATACTGACTCGAAATGCAATTGTTATTGTAATTCCACAAAAATAGCATCTTCCAACAGACTCCAAGGCGCAGTGATCTAGAGTACGTTCATTATCTTCCACCTGCTCTATTTTTCTGTTATGTACTGTGGCAATTTATTCCCTTGACTCGAGTCAGTTGCATTCTGTGGGGGAATTAACATGCCACCAACACCGACATTACCCCAGCCTCTGAGCAGATCAATCCTGGACCAAACTCAAGCTGGATGCATTCATATGGCGGCAATACCACCCCAGTCAATGCCTTCCCGATTCGAGGGCGGACAGCGGGGGCACTAGCAAGAAGACTGTCAACGAAGATGAAGGGGGCGTGCATCAGTTTCAAGGATAACTCGGAGCAGGCTGTACATACTGTCGGGGGAAGGGGACGCACGCTCGTCTGCTTCGAGGCCCATGAGGTGGGTGATCATCTGTTGCGTGCGGTGTGATTCAGAGTGGCATGTAAATGTTACAGCTTGAGAGTATGACGGCCTTCTCTCTTTCACTCTCATAGAGCTATTTTCAGTGTTCACTGGGTAGCATTGTACATGGAAATTCAGCGAATCAATTACACAACTCATTGACAGTGGAGTGGCAGAGCGAAAAAGAAAGGGGTACTCTGGGTAACGCACTTGGGATAGAGTGCATCCTCCACCCACCCGCGGAGAGATGGCACCTCATTTCGGGGAGTCCCTCTCCTCCGAATTTCACGGCCTCTAATTGGGTCTAGAAATCACAGTTAGGTAACGCCTGCAGGCGATTTAAATAAATGAAAACATGGGCGCTGGGCGCCGGGCCCTAACTCAAATGGTGCGTAATGTTGGCGTAAAGTGGGGCTGAAGCGCTGCGGCGCTTCGTCGAGCGCGCGCTTTCCAGAATTCAGGATGTGTGCGTGCACGCGCACGGTGGTGCGGCAGCGCGTCGGCATGATTGGCGCCGGCATGCGCTCGTGCGCCGGTGCGGGTGGCGTCATCGTACAATGTTTTCCATCACTTCTTTTTCCCTCCATTGCCCTCCTTTACCCGGATAATTCTATTCTGGAACCCCCTTTCTAGGGGTTTCTAAGTTGCTTATTCTGGAACCCGGTTTCTCAAAATATGAGGTGTACGGCCATCATTCCGATTTCAATACCCGCTCTCGACTGAATTCATGATGGAGTAAGCGCGTCGGGCGTGTGTTGCAAAGCCAAGGGGAATTCAAGCTCAAGATGGTAAACGATGGTCCCTATTATGTTTTTAGAGGCTGTCCGCTTCCCTCAGGTCATGCTGGACTCTTTGGCGGCCCAACTGAAGACGTTACTGTCCATCCACACTGCTTCCCGCTCAGCGCGACACTGTCCTTTGCCTTAAACTTACCGATAATCTCTGGCCATATTTTGCGCTCGTTGAAAAGATCTCACATGAGAATTTCTGGAGGCTTACGGCGCCATGCGAGCTACAGGAGAGTAACATCTTCAACTGCATCACTCCGGCAGACCACGCGGCATGAGATGCGGCAGAGGCGGCATCTTCTTTGTAAATAATATGTACAAATACTAGTTTGACGGGTTTCTCGTTAAAGTCTAGGCTCGCTACCATCCGGTTCTGATTCAAACCCCGAACGTTCTCACAGAACCGGCTGGGAGCAACAAAGCACGTTTTGTAGAGTCACACTTTGTCACGTCGGACTTAGCGAAATTTCAATCATTTACGGTTCACCTACTCCATATCCTCGTCGTCTGTGTTGGCCCTTTCGTCTCCATCGGTCTCCCACCCGCTCTTGTCACTCTCAATATCCACCTCCACTTCAATTTCATCCGTATCTAATGGAATATTGATGACTGTCAACTGCGGGGAGTGTCAGTTCCACGTCACCGTGCACAATGTCCTCGAGGATAAGTTTAACGTCGAATTCACCCGATTCTTTGACCTCGCCCAGCGCCAAACTCATATTTCCCATCTCTACTTCGCCCTCTGCTTCTTCTAGGGTCCCATCAAGATATCCGGGGTGTGGGAAGCGCCAGGTGGCGAGAACGAGGGCGGCAATGGTGGTTCGGCAGACTCATGGGATGGAAGGAGCAGGCCAGTCATCAGAGTCAATTTGGTTGAGATAGAAACAGGGCTCATGCATTGTCACTTTTGTAAGCCCTGGAATCCATGTTTGAACTCGCAAAGGAGGTTTATATTTCCTACAAATTTCCTATTGAGATCATAGATGTTTACTCACCTTATAGCACATATGGTTCTCCAGCTCATCCCCTGCAGTTCAAGCCCTTATTATTACCCATCTCTGGTCACTTCATCCTCCTCCAACTCCCTCGCACTGTTCTCAGGGGCCGCGAAGTCGATCTGATTCCGCGCTGTCATCTTCCAACTCGTAGATAGTAGTTGTCACGCACGAAGTTCATTTTGGCTCAAAAAATTGTATTTTTGTGATAGTGTTCAATCGAATTATTTTGCGAAACAGATGTGAATAAAGCTATTGTGAGAGGGACAAATTTTTGAACTGTGGTCGGCGAAGGCGAGCGAGATCAGCGTTTTCGTTCTAAGTCCCAGTCACAAAACGGCTCCTCTACAAAACTGCCTCGGTTGCTCCCAGTCCTTCGGTGGCGATGTTCGATTTCAACTCCCGCTTGATGTTTGCCCCCACAACAATACCACAACAAAGACCAAACAATCCTCTATGTCTGACTGAGAATTAGAAATTGAACATCCCACCGAAGGACTGGTAGCGAGTCTAGTTAAAGTCGTAGAAACCCTGGGTTTCTAGTAGAAAGGGGGTTCCAGAATAGAATAATCCCCTTTACCCTCCTTTCAACATTGCATATTGAGGCTTCTTTCCTTATCAGCCACCGTCAAACCCGAGTGCCCATGTTGTCTTGGGGACTTTCCCCGTCTGCTGCCCTTTATCTTACGAGGTCCACGGGCATTTGGAGGGTGCGTGCGCATTTTTGGGGCACGCACTCATACTGTAACATATGGCAATTTGAATGATTTCCTGATGCTCTGATGGAGTCGGTACCGCTCCTATTTATAAATGACCCAGAAAGCCTATGACCACTAAATAGGTTTATCAGGGTTCATCACGGTGATCTACACATCCTATTGACACTTACTCAAAGGCAGTACTAAGCTCTGCTATGAGAGGTCTTTTCTCGTTTTCCAGAGGCCCATTAATATAAATTATAATGAAGAGCACCGGGCCAGAAATCTCTATGTGGCTGCTCGCTCGTCTCGATTTAGCTTTCTGAATAACGCACCTTGAACTTTCGCGAAGGCGGACGACCACTGGCAGAAACTGAGATGCTATCAATGAACAAAAGGTCGCTTGATGGCCCTCCCAACTGTAAAAAAAAAACTCTAAATATACAAGCATTAAGTACACGCAGATAAGCAGTTAACTTCAGGTTGACAGAACTATGATTCTGATCAACATAACCCATCAAAAATCCGTCACTGAATCCTGAGCTTTCTGCTCGAGGGTGAAGGAGGAGTGTGGGTAATGAGCGGGTGGGCAGATCGGGTGGGCGACGAGCAGGAGAAGAGGGTGATATGAATAGGAGGGCGGAGAGGCGGACGAACAGGCAGGATGAACAGAGAGACATTGGAGATATGGGCTGGCGAACAGATGGATCCATGGAAGATGGAAGAACACAAGGAGGCGGGAGGATGCAGATAAAGTCGAACGTACAAGAACGAAAAGCAAACGAGGCGTAGTCGAACAGATGAAGCTTTGAAGTGCAAAGGCAATACCACGAACAACGCCTAGGCCAGATCGAGAAGAGCATCAGGATAGCCATTAGCCTTGATGCTCTTCATCAGGCAGTCAATCGGCGTAGCATAAGTAATGTCATACTCATCCTTATTACCAGAACCACTCGTGAGGAGACCCCCAATCCGTCCTTGCCCGTCGACCAAAACGGCCCCGGAGTCTCCTGGGGCGGAGAATGCGCCCGACTTGTTATCGTACGGCAAGATAGCCCAATCCATCGAGGTCTGGTGGGTAACACCATCATCGAAATACCCCCGGACGAAAGACTTGATCGCACTGGCGCGTCCGATAGTGGTATCCGTAGCGCAGCCGTTTTTGATCACCATCAAGCACACATCATCGCCATTCGCGTCGAGGCTCGTTGGGCGCCGCATCCCCTCATCCGAGAGGGGTGCCCGATACTTTCAGATGGCGGTCCCGGGGATACTTGAAGGGAGTAGTAGCGTCCTCGGAGTGGGGGTACAGCTTGGATTTAACATCCCACATTGAGATCTTGGTACCGAGGTCAATCACGTTTCCCTTGAACGTCGTCCTGTCGATCTTGTCGCTGTCGACCTCGATGATAGCATAGTCCTCCGTGTACTGTTCGCCAACAGAGCCGGCACCGAGGCGGATGGGAGGGGAGCAGACGACGTGTCCAAGGATGCGGCTCTCGGCCGTGGCCCAGTTCTTCTCGACATCCTTGAGAAGGACGTAGAGATCCTCTACATCTTTCTCCCCTAGCGCAATCTCGCGCTTGCATGCCTCACGCCCCCAACGCGTCGCCTCATCGTCCTTCCCCCTGAAAAACTCGATACACTCATGTTGGTACTCGACATGCCAAAAAAACCTCGTTCTCCAATCTGAGCTTTAATGGAGGCGAGGTAGGTGTCGTAGTGACGCCTGTTCCCCAAGAACGAGGACATTATCGCGATCCCGACTCGCATCCCTGCGTTCGTACTTGTCGGTGCTCGGCATCTCGTTCGGCGGCAGGACAACATGGCGCGCGGTGACGAGGAGGAGCTTGTCGCTGTCTCTGTCTTCGGCCATGAAAAAACCACCGGTGCCCACGATAGAAGGCGCAGCCTCGGCGGAAATCGGGATCCCGAGTGCGTAAGTGAGAGAGTGGCGAACCTCGGCAAGTGCGTCGGAGAAGAGACCAGGGGAGAGCAGCTTGGGACCAGCCGACCGGGTGACGACCGACGCGCGCAACTCGACGTTGACGTCGGCGATGTCGAAGGCTTTGAGGATATCGAGGCATTTGAAAGCCGCGGCGTCAGCGTCTTCGGCGGTGAGCGTCTGGGGCACGACACCAATCCAAAGCGTGGGGTCGGAGGCGGGGAAGGTAAACTTCGACCCTCCCCAATACGCACAACGTCAAGACTCGCCCACCTTGACCCTTAACTCGTCCAGGCACGCGATGACCCCACCTCCGTCTCCCAAATGTCATTGAGCGTGTGGTTGACGAAAACCCCGAGCTCTTTGAGTTTGCGGTAAGTACGCCTCCGGGGCCCGGGCCAGTGGGCCTCTGCCACGGAATAGCGCCGGTGCGCGCGAGCAGGCGCGGGCCGGAAGGCAGGCCGGCAAAGTACATCATGGGCTTGGAACTCGGGGCAAGTTCCGGTTGGTGGATGCCTGGGGGGAAGGGGGTGAAATTCTTGAGAGTGCGATGCACTCGAGGAGGAAGGGGAATGGAATTGCTGGACGAAAAGAAGGGGTTGAGCATGGGAAGGCAGCAAAGGGTGAAAGCAAAGGGTGAAAGGACAAGGGTGAAAGGACGGACATGTCAATGATGTCATATTTCAAGCTGATTTCGACAAAACCCGTTGGCTATAGAGAGAGAGAAAGCGTTCGGTGAGGGATATGCGAAGCGACCGTACGTGTGCGGGGGAGAATCCTTCTTTACGAGCACAGAAAAGAGACAAGCTGCGCAGAAACTTGAAAGGAGACGTCGATGGCTCGGATATTCAACTTGATGTCTCTCGGGTTCCACATTCCAACGAGCCCACACATTCCCACTGTCGACGTTCTTTCGACCTTTTTCCTTTCAACCCTTTCCCTTTCAACCCTTTTCCGCCTTCTCATAAAGGGCCGAGGCAGAGGTGAAGTCATTGCAGCCCAGTGTCGCGACTCGCAGCTTCGTACTAACGTAGACAAGTTCCGGAATCATCGAGTGATACCGTCACACCACTGCCATCACATAGTACGTTTCGTAGAAATCCGTTTCAATGGTCAATAGGTTGATACACGAGTCTACCTCCCAATCACGTCCAGAACCAGAAGAAGGGGTCGGACCAGAAGGAGGAGGACAAGCATCTATAGCAAGCATCCATAGCAAGCATCCATAGCAAAGTAAGGAGCAAGGCGCAAGGAGCAAGGCGCAAGGCGCAAGGCGCAAGGTCGGGGGCGCGTACACGACGACACCACGGTGAACCTTCGTCTTTCATTGTCAAGTTTATGGTGGTATTTGATTGGATGATGGATCCGGAACTTCGTCTTCAAGTCTTCAACCCAGGAGTGCTTGGTTGCGCGAGATGGGCGGGCGTGTTTATCGGACGGAATCTTATCACCGTGCGTGCGAGGGCAGATTGGACCGGTACCTTTGTGCGTGGTGCCAGGTTCCAGGGAGGTTGCGGCCCCGGGGTGAGTGTCTTTGTGCGGGAGCATCACCGTAAGTCAATCTCAGCTTTACATAAGTCTTTAAGTTGCACTTTTCCTAGGCCATTGCGACGGTCCGGTTCCTGGACACCTTCGTTTTGGTTTATTCTATGTTGTATTCCATACTCCATACTCCAGATTCTATTCCATACTCCAGATTCTATTCCATACTCCAGATTCTATACCATACTCCATACTCTATACCATACTCCATACTCCATACTCCAGAGCGATGAGAGCGATGACAGCAGGAGAGTCTAAGCAGGAGAGTCTAAGCAGGAGCGGGTATTTCACGAGTCACGAGCATGAACAAACAGATATCTGTATAAGTAGTAGTCTAAGAGAGAGATGTGAATTTAGAAAAGACATCGTCAACGAGTACAATGAAGAACGAGTACCATGGAGAACGGAGAACGGTGAACGGGGAACGGTGAACGGCGAACGGCGAACGGGGAACGAGGAACGGAGAACGGCGAACGGAGAACGGCGAACGGTGAACGGAGAACGAGTACAATGGAGAACGAGTACAACGGGGAACGGAGAACAGAGAACGGGGAACATCTAAGTAGATGCAAAGAGCAGGGATCCAAGGAGCAGAACAGCAATCAGTCTAGGAGGAAGATAGGCAGGGGTAAGTTGGTTGGTTGGTTGGTTGGTGTAAGGAGATTGTAGGTTATGCGCATGACGATGGGAGAATAAAATTTGAGAGGGCGCACGACGATGGCAGAATAAATTTTGAGAGGAAATTGGAGAGGTTTAGGATACCGAATAAGAAGGGAATTTAAAACGTAACGAGAAGGTGAATATAGAGGGACGTGCTGTGAATACAGTATATAGATAGAGTGCGTACAATAGAAGATAGAATGAAGCGGAGGGAGAGCGATCGTGTGTAAGCTGTACGAGTCTATGAAGGAGTCTATGAATGAGAAGGACTCCAGAAGGGAGGTATGTTATGGCACAACAACCAACATCAACAAAAAAGAAAGGAAAAGCAGGACGACAAAAAGAGGAAGACACCAACAGCCCAAATTGTAGAATAAAACCACCTCTCATCACTTCTTCCACCCACGTCCTAACTCCTCTGCAGATGCCACCCACGTCCTAACTCCTCCGCAGATGCCACCTACTCAGGCATGATAGGCATCCTCAGTCGCGACAGCGAGGGTGCGGCGCGGTGTGCTATTCCTGGCGCGGCAAGAGGGAGGGAGGTATTTATAGATTGGTGGCGGCGGAGGGGAAGAGGGGAGGAGGCGGAGAGGCAGGGAAGAGTGGAGGGTGGCGTGCTGGAGGCGACACGACGGAGGGCGGCGGGCGGAGTGCGGACGCACGGACAAAGGGGCGGATAGACGGAGGGTGACACGAAAATGCGCTGGAGAGACGTTGGGAGGAGGCCTTCTGCCTTCTCTCCGGCGAAAGGCGAAAGGCGAAAGAAGCAAGAAGCAAGACTCTGCGCATATGTCGAACGCGAGGGGACGTCGCCTGGTGTGTCCGTGTGCCGGAAATAGACGCGCGATGCGCGATGCGATGGGTAGTCTATCCCACACCCTCCTCCTTGCACCCTCTGCCAGACACAAGAGCAAGCCCACACCACTCTATCTCCACCCACCCACGCCCGTCCGTAGCAGGGTAACCCGCGCGCAAGCGCATGCATATATCCTCGCCTCCTCCCACTCCTCTTCCTCCAACTCGTGGTGGCACGGCTCAGCGCACCTTCGGCGCGCCTCGCCTTGCACCCACCATCGCCGTCGCCACCCACACCCACACCTCCCCTGCTCTGGCTCTCTCCGCTTCCTCTCCTCTTTCTCTGCCGCAGGTGCAGGTGCCAGTGCCAGTGCCAGCGCAGGCAGGCGATTCGGCACACCCCCCCGCGCTGCACCCCGCACCCCGCACCCCGCACCCCGCACTCATCCCACCAGACGCACGCTCAGGCTCACGCCTGCAAACTCGCACCACCACCCACCATACACCGGCGCGCCTCCTGCGCCTCCGTCGAGCACGAGCGCGGGCGGTTCGCCGTTACGTTCACTTTCACGCTGTTCGCGTTGAGGCTGGAGCCAGAGCTGGAGTTGGAGTTGGAGCTGGAGTTGGAGTTAGAGCTGGAGTTGGAGTTGGAGTTGGCGCGCCGCGGCGAGCCATGCGGGGTCGCGCTCTCTACATCCCCTTCCTCGCTTGGCACCGTCTGCGAGTGCATCTGCTCTGTGGAAGTCGTACATATCGATTGAGGTGGCTTTCGATTCCGAGGCGGGGGCGTGGCAGGGGGGCTGATGGGTATATGCGTGGTGTCTATATGCTTCATCGTCGTGGGCGTCGGGGTGGCTATCATCGTCTGTCCTTTCTCTTCTTTGTCCTCTTTGTCCTCCTTGGCCTCCTCATCCTCCTTGGCATTCCGTCCTCTCTCCTCCCTCTCCTCTCTTCCCCTCTGTACACCCTTCACCCCCTCCTCCGCTCTCGCCATCTCCACGCCAGTGTGCAACGACGCCACGTCCTCCTCGTCCTCGTCCTCGTCCTCGTCCTCCTCGTCCTCCTCCTCATCATCATCATCATCATCATCATCATCAAGCTCAATCTCCACATCATTCACCACAATGAAATTCCGCTTCCTCTCCTTCTTGCCTCCCTTTCCTTGAGCCGCCGCCTCCTTCGCTCCCACCGCCTCGCCCCCACGCACGCTCTGAATAGCGAACATCCCCCTCGCGTCGATCTGCTCCCTCTCGCGCGAGGGCGCCCTGCTACCAGAGGCCGAGGTATACCCAGAGGCGGATGTATACCCAGAGGCAGAGGTATACCCAGAGGCAGAGGTATACCCAGAGGCCGAGCCGTACGGAGAGCCCAGCGGGGTACCGCCTGCGCCCGCGCCTCTACCTACACCTACACCTACACCTACGTGCGCGTACGTGGGCGCGTGCATGGGTGCCCGCGCGTAGTTGGTCGTCGCATATCCATATCCACCAGGATAGCCATAGCCATACCCACCGACATTTCCATACCCACCGGCGTTCCCATGCCCGTATGCGTATAGGTTAGCATGCGCGTACCCCTTCCCACCACCGCTCATCGAGGACCTCGAAGAACCCATCGAGGATGAAAAGGAGGACGAAACAGAGGCGGAAACAGAGGAAAAAGAAAACGGCTCCCCCAGCGCCAACACCTCCACATCCCTCGGCTCCACACTCGAGGCGCGCGAGCGCGGGCTGCTGTCGAGCGAGGCGTCGGTGAGGGCGGGGGTGGGCGGGGCGCGGTCGCCGTCTGTGGAGGCGTCGGTGTCTTGGGAGGCGTCGGTGTCGGTATCCGACATTTCGGAGGCAGACGAGGCGGTAGTATCTGAGCGGGCGTCGGCGTCCGGGTGAAAGCCGAGACGGCGCGCCATCGCCTCAGACAAACTCCTCTCCTCCGGCGTAGGCGAGGGTGCGCGGCTTCCATATGTGCTCGCTACAGCACTCGCCACCGCACTACCTGCCACGCTCCCAGCCACACTACCCACCGCACTCGACGCCGCGCTCCCAGCCGCACTCCCAGCCACGCTCCCAGCCACACTACTGCTAGCGCTCGGCGCACAACTCGAAGGCGGCGTCTCCAAGAGGGGCAAGAAGGCGAACTTGGGCCGCATGCGCGGCGGCGCGGGGCGCGCGGGGAGGAGGTGGGCGAGGTGGGCGGGGTGCGATGGGTGGGCGGGGTTTGGAGTTGGAGTTGGAGTTGGAGACGTCGGGGTTGTTGGAGTTGTTGGAGTTGTTGGAGTTGTTGGAGACATTGGAGTTGTTGGAGACATTGGAGATGTGGTAGGCGCTGTAGCTGAGGAGGGCGACGTTGGGGTAGTCGAGGCGGATGTTGGGGTAGTGGAGGCAGAAGTGGACGTGGACGTCGGCGACGTCAGATTTGAGGCGCATGTAGGCGAAGACAGCGCCGAAGAAATATGGTGTGGACGCGGAGTGGGAGTGGGATTGGGATGCTCATGCAGCTGATGCGGGTGACCCCCCGCGTGCGGGTGGTGCACCGGGTTATGGCGCTGGTGCGGGCGCACGGGCGAGGGCGATTTGGAGCGGCGGAATTTGGGTGTGGAGGCCTGTGTGGTTTGTGTGGTTTGTGTGGGTCTTGTCGTCCGCGTCTCTTCATCGGGCGTTGGTGTTTCTGGTCTTGACTTCCTACTTGGTATTGAGGGCGCAGAGGGCGTCGAGGGCGTCGAGGGCGTCGAAGGCGAAGACGGCTCCACCGAAGTTGCCATCGTCGACACAGACATCGTAGACACCGATGAATCGGACGGAGACATCCCGCTCTCGGACGCAGACACACACTCACACAGGTGCGAGTGGGCGTGCACTGTCGATGCCACCGACGATAGAGTGGATGTCACGGATGGCGTGGATGTAGAAGAAGGGAAGGCGGGGAAGTAGGACTGCGCCTGCGGGTGCGGGGGGTTCGGTTTCGTCGGCGGCACTTGATGTGGGGTTGGGGGTGGGTGGTGATAGGGCAGGGGCGACGCGGGCACCGAGGACGCAGGCGATGGATTGGCGCGGTGGAAGTTCATACTCCACGCCGAGGTCGTCGTCGAAGACGATGAAGACGAGGAGCGAGGCGGGGACTCGGGCACCTCATCATCATACCCAAACCCAAAGCCATGCCCATAGTACCCCTTCTCCTGGGTATACCCATACCCCTCATCGCCCTCCCTCTCCCTCTCCCTCTCCCTGTCACCTCCCTCTGCCGAATTCGAATGCGGATTCGAGATGGACGACGAGGACGAGTAGGACGAAGACGCCTCGTTCTCGCTCTCCGCGAGCAGGGGGAGGAGTCCGATCGGGACTCCTGAGAGGTAGTGCCGTTGCCCGCGCCCGGCGAGCACGTCGGGGGGCTGGTTGGCGCGGGGGAGGGAGCGTTGGATTTCTTTGAGCTCGAGGAGGTCCCTGGGGTGAGGTGGTCAGTTGGCTGTTTGGGATTGGGGGATTGGGGGAAGGGGAAGGCAAGAAGCTGAGTGACCGGTTTGGAAACCGATGATACCGTGCAGGATACCGACCCCGAAGAATACAACACCGAAGCGAAAAAAATGACTGACACCACGCCGGAAGAGAAGATCATAAAAAAAAAGAAGATCGTAAAGTAAACCAAAGCAAAAGCACCAACAGAAAACGAAAACGAAAACGAAAAGATAACGAAAAGCGAAAAGAAGGAACTGAAGGAACTCACTGGTAAGTCAACTTCCTCGCCGGCTCCGTCGGTGTCCGATCCCACTCATCAGCGGTGTACACCTCCTCGCTGCCCTCCGCGCCAAACGCGACGCACTTGCGACTGTGGTGGTGTGCGTGGCATCCGCCGTCGGGCGTCGTCGCCCCGCTGCTCGGCTGCGAGGGCGAGGCGGCGGGCGAGAACTTCAGGCAGCCTTTCATGCGTTGGCTGCTTGCTTGGGCTCAGACTTGGTCTTGAGCTTGGTCTTGTGTGCGGAGGGTGCTGGGGGTGGTAGAGGTATGTGCTATGCACGTTCTATTCTCGTATCTCGTATCTCGTATCGGTGCTCGGTTCGCGAGAAGGCGACGCTAGGATGCCCGTCTTGGGTGGTGTGGCGCGGGCGGATTCGGGTGGTCCTCGTCGGTGGGTCGTGTGGGGGGTGCGGGCTATAGCTGCAACAGCGCACTACTGCGTGTTCTGAATCTGTAGGCTTGGTCGTGTGGTGGAGTCACTCTTGGAGTGTTGGATCACCGTGTGTTTTACTGGTTTGAAATTTGCGCGGCGCGGCGGCGGCTTGTTAGGGGGGCGGAGCACGGAGCGTGGCGGCGCGGATGCGGAATGACGCAAAGAGGTGAGTGGATAAAACACAAAAGATTCTTGCAAGTTCGTTGACTTTGGCGTTTGGGTTAGCGTTCGTTTTTCCGCTCGCTCCGAACCTTGCAAGTTTTTGTGTATCGAAAACTTCGGTGACGGTGGGAGTTGGCTCGATGATTTAAATATAGCGTGCCTGGAACTGTTGGGCGAATGGCGTAGCCACGGAGCTAGTAGTTGGCTGGCTGCTGCTGGCTACCTGGCTCGAAGGCGCTCGAAGGCGGATTGCTGGCTAGACAAAAGGAATACGACCGTCGATGCGTCGAAGGTTATCGGACTAGGTTGTCGAGCTTGGGGCGGGTGCTGTGAGCGTATCCTTCGGTGAGTGGGTCTCTTAAACAGCGTTGGGCCGATGCTCACCTGCCCGTCTAATTGCAAGATTGTTTTCCTTTCGGCCGTGTAGAGTTTCCTATCCGTTGACCCTGTCCTTGGGAGGATCAGATGAGCTTGGGTCGTAAGTCGTGTGCCGTGCGTGCGAAGAGTTGCGTTGCGGTTTGTGCGTTTGAATAGTGCAGGTATGCACGATTGATTTGGATTTCGACGGATTGACAAGTGAGACCCTTGCTTAGGAGGGGTTCCGGCCGCTAGATGGGACTGTGGGCGTGCTGTTGCGTCGCGTACGGTCTCAGGCTGGTTGGGCTGGGTAGTAATATATCAGTCGGATGAACGATACGAATCGAAATGAAAATGAACGCACATGATGATGTAGGGTACAGCGCAATAAAAATCTGGTAGACAAAAGGGGCAGTTTCAATTTGTGCTTGTACGTTGCATAGCAGGCGACTTGATTTACAGCGCCTCCCCGCGATTCCGTTCGGCCGGTCGGTGTTTTTTAATAACTTGTACGAGGAAGATTTTGCTGGTGGATATGTATCCTTGTATAGCTCTGCCAATGATGTCCGAGTCCTTGTAATTCCCCGTCAGCCTCGGATTTATGTAACGTCCTCTCCCTTTTGAACGCAGAATGCGAGTTCAGAATGAATGATACGTCGTCCTCGAAAGACGTTGGTTCTGCTCGGGAGCGTCGCCGATATTCATTGGCTCCATGATCCTGGCATCAGTCTTCTGACTCTGACGTTGAACGCGATGATCTCATTCATCCCTATGGAAAGCGAGAGTGGACTGCTCATTGTTTGGACGTGCCGTGCAAATGCCGAATCACTTATCCAAATTTGAATATCATTTTTGCAAAACATGTTTCTTATGTAATAACTTGCAGCCTAAAAATAGCGTAGCGCACCGTCGCTCGCTCTAAGTCCCAACGACGTTCGACGCGACGCTATGTCGCCCAAGACAGCGGCAAACAGGACAGATAAAATATAATACTCAGGTGCAGTGTATGTGCGCTCAGCGCGTGCCGGCGCCGGCCCCCAGAGTCGGATCTGATGCGACTTCAATCAAGCACAAGCCCACGCACGCCCGCGACGCTACAATGTTATCGCTATCTCGCAATGCAGCGCTGTCCAACCGCTGTCTCGCCCAATCCAACTGAAAGTATGTGATGTGTATAAAAATTGAGTAAATTAATTAGTATAGTCCCTATTCATTGTTCGATTTAACACTTTGCGCTGACGTCGCCGCATAGAAGATTTCAAAATGATTCAGACTGCAAGAAATCCAGTACATTAGCTCGACATATAAATTCGTCAGTTGAATTGTTTAGCAAGCTGTTATGTAGATTCAGTGCCTATTTACTAATGACGTGTTGTAAGGGGATGGCCGTGAAATATGCCATATGCCCTCCTCGCCCGTGCGCATGCATAGATATAAGCAATAAATATGTAGTGCTTACTTTCCCGGTAACTGTAAGACAGAAGAGAACTATACCAGTGAATTTATGAACAATGTTTAGAATTACAACTATCTAGAGATCTGCATATGGTAGGATGAGATTATCAGACCGTATTTAAGTAGAGAGTTGACAATACGTGAATAAGCGAGATTATAGAGAAATCTATACTTAAACGGGGAAACCTCAGATTTAACTAAAAGATGTAGCCTTGAATCGACTGCTTCTAATTATTGAAGAATGAAAACTGCACGCCTTTAATATATATGTTCAAATCTGGGACAGGACCGAGTCGGAAGGCAAGCCGGATACAAGGGCTTACTAAAGTAATTATAATTTGAAAAAGGATAATATACCTCACATAGCCAAATTCCTATGCGTCTATGCACCATGGCATATCATAGCTACATAATCTCAAAAGAAGATATCAGAGCTAAAGAAAATGAGGAGTGGTAGGCGTATATTGTGTCTGCTATACCAATCTTACATAATTGTCTATTCCACATAACATTGCTGGCCTGTGGAGAATATCAATGTATGTCTGTATTTATAGTGCTTAGCTTACATTTAATTGTGTCAGCTACACAATCAAGGACTCCAATGAATCTGAATAAAGAATATAAGGATGATATTAATGTATCAGTAAATCTCAGAACTGACTTAGCCTTTGTATTCTGATCTAATCACCGAGATATCCATAGTATCCCTTCCAATTTTTATAAGACCAGAGCATTGAAGTACATATATACGGATGGAGGAGCTATCAAATATCATTGAGTACGCGTTAAGCGCTAAGCGCCCATGCAGCGGCCTGCACCATAGACGATAACTTATAACCATTTTCCAGAGGTACTCTTCAGTGCATCGTCACCAGCATTTAAATAATTAGGTTGTAAGAAGAGGAACATTCTGACGGCTCAGAGTATAACTAACGTACGTTCGAATGCGAAGCTTGATGCATTGAGGCATAGTCCGCGTGCATTGGACTTGCGCGCGTGGGTTTGTGCGACTTAATCGAAGTCGCATCAGAACCGACTCTGGGGGCCGGCGCCGGAACGCGCTGTGCGCACATACACTGCACCTGAGTATTATATTTTATCTGTCCTGTTTGCCGCTGTCTTGGGCGACATAGCGTCGCATCGAACGTCGTTGGAGCGAGCGACGGTGCGCTTCGCTATTTTTAGACTGCAAGTTATTACATAAGAAACATGTTTTGCAAAAATGATATTCAAATTTGGATAAGTGATTCGGCATTTGCACGGCACGTCCAAACAATGAGCAGTCCACTCTCGCTTTCCATACATCCCACCTCCGGTGCCAAAAATCAATAAATCGCCTGATACGCTTCTGCTTCTGCCGCCGCCACCGTACGCCCTACAGACTAGCTATGGATCTTCATCGCATCACGACACAGGTTCGCGAAAATTTCTCGACATATTATGAGCCCCATGGCCAGCAGGAACAGTGACTTTCGCGAAGGTTCTTCCAATGCTAAAAAAACCTCAGGAAGCACCCCGCGTGAGAGACTCCAGCGCGCTGCGAGCGGCTGGTGAAGCAACTGCTGGGTTGGTGCTCCGGTACCGCACATCACGCATGCACGCGATGGCCTGCAAGCGATGGGTGGAAATCAGTTTTATAGTTATGAAAAGATGAACCTTGAGCTTGGCTGTTTGAACTCAGCGGCAGAGGCAGAGATGAGTGTCATCCCTATTTCTATCATTGCCGGGGCGTCATCGAAGTCGATTTATACTTAGCGCTTGCGCCACGCTAGATGCGCATGAGGCAGCCGAGTCTCTCCCTGTTCGTCTCAGTCTGCGATGGAAGGTTGTGCATGATCGCCAGGCGCTTATATCTTCCAATACAATTGACGACACCAGTTCGAATGGCTTCGAAACTGCTCGAAAAAGGAACTAGTTTATGACGGATCCCAAGGTCATCCGCGCATCGCCCGCAGTTCATGCGAGATTTTTGTACGGTTATTAGGTCTTCGTGTTCAGTATGTACCCATATATAATTATGCCTTCGAATTCAAGTTGATGCGAGTTCCAGTTCTCAGGTAGGCCGAGACAAACTACAGCAGGACCTGCTATAGATAAAATTACTGCGCCTTCTCGACGATTCTGATTCTGAAAAAATTATTATCAGTGCTGTCAATGACGAGGTGAATGGTCCAAGGAAAGTTCTTGAAGCTTGAAGGCCTATTCCTGGAGAGAACCAGGATAACGCGAGGCCGGGGACGAGGTGACCTAAGTATACCCTGATGAACGTCCGGCAGAATGCATGGAGTGCGGGGTGGATGGGGAATGACAATCCCCGCGGGGTCAGGGGGGAAGAAGATATCTGTCGGCTTGCATTGACACGCAAAAAATATCTAGACGCCACCTCTGTCGGTATATAAACACGCCTTCGGTCACCCTATATTTAGTAGACGTTTAAATTTCATTCAATTCAATTTGTACAAAGGTAAGCATCATCAACCAAAAGAGATAATGAAAACAAAGAAAATATAACTCATAAATCATCCAAGCAAAGCAGGTCAAAAAAGATGACTGCAAACATCGAGTTCGTGAACCAGAAAAGAAAAAAGAAAAAGAAACATCGTGTGTAGAGCCCGCATCAGCGATAAGACCACACGCAGCGTGAACGGCTGAGACGTCCAACGAATCTTTTATTGGATATTCTGCCCCACAGGTTCGTTAGGCATGCGCTGTTGCTCTTCATCGCTTGGTTCATCATTTTTGTCGCCGCCCCGTCTACGATTGACGTATGACGGCGCTTTGGGGTCTAGGATGCCTTGCTCTTCCGCTGAGTGGATATCATTATGGTGAGTATTTGCAAACGGAGAATGAGAAGAATGGGGGGAGAGGGAATAGAGGGGAGACGTACGTTTGGAGTGCCAAAAGTATGTGACCAGACCGACGATGATGACAGCGAAGGCGATGAAGTAGAGCCAGTACGGGCGGTAGTGCTATGTAAAAAAAAATCAGAATGGAGGTGGGGTGAAGTCGGCTCGCAGTTGGATCGGACGTACGTATAAGAAGAGACCTAAAACAGGCGTGTTAATCAAAAAGTTGAATAAAGGAAGTTACAGATGTGCGCACCGAATAGCAGTCCATAGAAATCACTTGAGAGCAGAGACAGGTTGAAATAGGCTGAAGAAGCCATGCGGTATAGAAGAGGTGCGACGGTATATAAGATGAGCATCGCTGTTAAAAACAATAAGCTCAGCCTCTTTTCTTCAAGGAATCTAATGAAGATGGCGTACCAGCGGTGTAAGCGAACAATAAACCAACTAAAGGATGATCAGAGGCTAGAATAAGAGGGAGTAGAAAAGAAACGCACTGATATCCCCAGTCCACGGTACCTCCTTCATCTGCTTCCACTCCAATCCCGACGCTTGAATTCCGTTGATAATGAATCCCCACATTCCTAATTGACCGATGACCTGCATACACATACACAATCAATATCTGCTGCAGGAATAGAGAGGCGGAGGCCTACCTCGTATAGAGGCCGCTTCCTGACGAAGAATTCCTCCGTGGCATTCGCTGAAAAATCATGCGCATAAGCCTCTAGGCAAATACCTTCTGCGCAAACACAAAAGAAAAGAAATGCTCACTGAATCCATAAAGCGTAGCTCCTGCAACCATGAACCCATCTCCCTTGCCCTTCGCGATCGCATCCCACGACTTTGACGTCAGTTCGTCCGACGCGACGAGCATTCCGAGGCCGCCAATGCAGATGAATACGCCCAGCAGTTGCGTCCAGTGGTATCGAGTGCGCATGTAGACCCAGGAAAAGAAAAGGCAGATGGGGATTGCCCAACTGGAGGGAAACGAAGTTGTGAGTTTGGGTGAGGTGTTTATGAGGTGGAATTTCGATCTTACGCATCGAGGAGCATGCAGGAGAGGAGGTCGGTGTATTGGTAGGCCTGGATTAATTTTCATGTCAGTTCAAGCTACATTGCGAACGATTGGCATATTTACGCACTTTGACGACCAAGAAGTTTCCTTCGACATCACAGGCGGCGAGGATGATATCTGGCGGTCATTGGACTAAATTATGCAGTCAAAGTCGTTGCAAGAATTTGAGCTTACATTTCCAACCATCGCGCAACATAACTCTTCCCCAACCCTTCCATCCGTCTGGCAAAGTGATCTGAGAATTGGAGTATAGAAAGTTGATGATAGAGGACATACATTGGTATATGGTGTATGGTGTATAGACGATGAAGAGCGTAAAATACCTAGATCAGAAAATCAGCAGAAGTGCAGGTAAAAATAAACGTAGAAAACGCACAAAAAGAAACCCTGAGTCGTTGACAACGTCCATCCTCTACCAACCAGCTCCGTCGTCGTCACGTTCGTACAAGTGATACACAGCGATACGACCTGTCCGGCCAGTAGCGCCATGATAAACGGCTTGGTCCAGACGCTCCTCCATCTTGCAGCGAAACTGTGAACGAATGCCGAGGGCGATGAGAACAAGATCGGCGGGCGACCTTCAACTACCAATGGGGACTGCGAACGGACGCTGACGCCGTCGCCGCTGCTCTTCCGTTTGAGGTCCTGATCTAATATTTCATCGATGTTCGTGGACATTTTTTGAACACAATCTGCATGTTCCGATGAGCACGCGGGGTCAAGATAACATAGGGAGCGTGCCCAGCATTCAATTTCGCAACGTACCTAAGGCCTTAACGTCGATTCTCTGGTGATGATGGTCAGGAAACAAGGGAATCAAAGTGGATTTCGAAGTGATTTGTATTCTGGGGAGTTACATAAGATCTAGGAGAGTGTTCTCAGCATTTTGCCATGAGCCCAGGGCGCGAGCAAGCGCTTTCTAAAATTTCAACTCTCCGTTTTCGGCAGGATCTCCGGATCAGTCCAAGGGCCGCGCCGCTCCTCCGCTCCCGCATCCAACTCCGAGGCCGCCAGCGCTGGCGGCACTCAACTAGCTGTCGTTTTTGCTATTCAGCTAGACCTTTGAGGGTCTGCAAATTCAAGGGGTACCTGGTCTTATCATAGCTGGCGGCCCTTCAGTAGATAGTGCTGTAAACAAACGTGTCAGAGTTGACATCGGCATATCACACGGGACCACAAGTTGACTGTATTGGAGCTTTGTGGCAGAGCCACTATCATATGGAAATGCAAGGTAAAATATATTCCTGGACGAATGCGTCTTTTCCTATTAATATGCTACAGGAGATAGTGCAGTATCCATATAAAGTACAAGAAAATATGAAAGGGGGCCTGGGAAAGGATTGGTTTGTGCATTACACTGCTGCGGTGGGCATCTATACAAAGATCGGAATATCCTTTGGTGCATGTTGAACTTTATACAAAAGATTTACCTTATGAGAAATGTGATTGGTATATCAGACCTTTTCCGCAACTTTTTTGTTTCCAAAAATAGCCAATTTTTCGAATAGGAAAACTTATTGTTTAGGCCTAAATAAATTTTTTTTTTTTGGACATTCGTGACATTTTTCAAACAATATACCCAACGAAGAAACAAACAGTTTTCTAATGCATTTTTCCTTTTAATAAATCTTTGAATAAAGTTCAACATGCACCAAAGGATTTTCCGATCTTTGTATAGATGCCCACCGCAGCAGTGTTAACATAAGTAATAGCCTTATTAAGCTTTAAGTATTATGGCATTTGATAATACACAATGAGATGGGTACGGTGCAAAGGGAAAAGAATACATATATATAAGGAGTCTCCTCTTAGACTGGCGTGGCCAGCGAAAATGAATTCTTGACCATGCTGTTGAGAACCCTTCGAATTTAAGATGTGGTCGCCAATCAGTTTGGTTATCATTCTCCTTGATATTATTTTCACAGCAGAGTCGGTAAGAGTCCTAAGACGAGGTCGGTGAGCCTCGGTCATGCGTTTCTCCACAAAATCATTCCCAAAATTAGATCACCAACGTAAGACAGCGGAATAAAGAAGTGCGGTCGTCTATGCGTGTGCTCTTGCTTTAATGAAAATACCTTTCAGAGGAAGAAGGGAATCAGAAAGCCCTCTGTATGTGCGTTTGCTGTCTCTTGATTAGAGAGATGCCGTTGCTAGCATATTTGACCATGGCGAGTTAGCGAATGAAGAGCGCTAGTCTCTTGGCGCCCCAAGGTTCACTCGTGCCCGGCGATCGAAAATAACCTGCAAAAGCGACGGCGAAAATAGTAGGTATAAACGTTGTATAAACGCGTGAACAGAATTAAAAAAAATTGCAGTTTATTCTGATTGCAAATGTTGAGAGTGCTGAACGGACATGGAGATGCACGGACGTACTTAGACCAAGGTACAAAGGTGGGCTGTAGAGAAGGAACGATGCTCGATAACTTGTTGAACCTCTAGTAAAATCGGAATAACCTCATAATATTTCAGCAACAAACGCAGCCGTCAAACTCGTCAAACTACAGCAAGAGGAGCAACATATGTTTCATCATCACAGAGGACCAGATGACGTGCCGAACGAGGCAAATACCTGCCTTTCGCCACAGGTCGCCATTGAGCAGCACACCAAAGCCACTCAACGGTGACCCCAGAAGAATCATCAGGAGGATCTGAAACGCATGTACCCCTCTTATGAAGTGGGAACGGTGTTCGTTCGTTGCTGAGGAGAGAGCTAGGCGCTGAGCTAGACCTGCCTGGGGGGGGGGAGAGAAGGAGCGAAAAGGAATGTAGGAACGAGACCAAAAGGAAGATGTTTATATATAATTTTTTGTGAGACATTCGGCCACTCGGTGAAGCACTGCAGGCCTTGTCTTCTTAGACCCCTTTCTCTCCAGAGCCACAATTAGGGAAGAGCAGAGCGAGACCGGCAGTGGCCTAAATTGATACTTAATCTCTCACAGAAATACCCGAATTTCTTGTCCTACTCAGACCCCTTTGTGAAGACCTGCAAATGCCGATGCGCAACGCTTGGAAGGAATACTCATAAACGGTAAGAATGGACGCACGATCAGTGATCCCTTTGTATCTACAATGCCTAAATTTGGTAATGCGGCGCACATTTCTGTCAATGGATCGGGAGACGTAAATTCCCAGCTATTGATTCGGCGCCGGGAACTAGGAGGGTGGAGGCTATCCACGCCCTTTTCAGAAGTGGCCTTGCGCTACGTTTGGTGTCCAACCCGAGATATGAAGCGTTTGATGTATTACCAAAATGAGCAATTCTCGATCACCATGCGGGAAAGGCGTGTAGTCAGTATCTCGGCGCCGACGTCTGTACCGAGGGAGAGATATACCTAAAAAGGTCATAGTGCATTGGATATGTAACAGGCTACATACATGCCCCATTGCTTACTGTGCAATTCAATACCTTGATTAGACGTCCGTATTTTCTTCTGATCATGGTTGAATTCAACTTCAGAAGATAAATACATATCATAATTAATAATGTACATATAATAAACAGTCACCCAGAGACGGTAGTAGATCTGATCGGGACGCCGAATAAATCAAGAAAGATACGAGAGCTTGGAACACCGCGGCAAATCATTTTGATACCCCACAGTGTGCCGCAGCTATCGATTGGGTTCTCGAAGACCCGACTATTATTGAGGATCATAACTTCAAGGCCATTGGACCTTCTTAGCTCTTCTTGAGCTGCTTCTTGCTTTGCTCTATGAATCTGTTCAAGTGACCACAGCTATGAGCTGGCATGGAGGGCGTGCGGCACTGACGCGTGTTTGGGTGGCACACGAGCCCGCCCTCTTAAGCGTACAAAGTTAGGCGCGCTTTGGATAAAGTACACTCGTCATATTACCCTACATTTAATTCGACCTCACATATACTCCCTCTTACAAGAAGAATGAATTTTTCGGACGGTAAAGTCGCCTACGGCGTTCAAGCACAAACTGACGTACGATACGGTGGGAACAGCAAGAAGCGTATGACCTGCTGTGCACCGCGCGATCCCCATGAGAGATTCATGTTTCAATGGCATGCTTAGGTCGACAGTACGGTCTGAGCTTGCCGGTATCATTGAGGATAATTATTTAGAACGAGGTTGATAAGAGCTGCAAACGCATAGCAGCGCCATTCACTTAGACTGTATCCCCCACTTCGACCACTAGGGCTCATCGACGCCTTCATATTTTCCGCCGGCCTTTTTATTCAAAGATACTATGGCGGTCGCAATCTCCAAAACTCAAGTGTTGCCTCCCAGGTACTATCAATACGTCGCTACACAAAATCGAGTGTCAGACTGGGTCAAGCAGACACGGTCGACCGAGTCGCTTCGAAAGCACCATCGACATGGCTCAAAAGCGATGGGCACTGCCCAATTTACTACAGCCAAGGGCTCTTCCCGTCGAAGGTCTTCTACGAGTACAAGGAGGACGAGCGATGGAATTTATCATTCCCCCAATGGCGGGGAGCTATCCTCCTTACCTCCCGCCATCGCGCTTGTCTCCTCGTCTTTGATTGTCTATGCACTTCTGCCATCAATTCTGGCAGTCTCAGCTTTCGCTATTCTACTAACGTTTGCTTCCATGGACAGTCAGGTAAGTTTTTTTTTACACCGATATACTGCCGAGGACTCCAAGGGAAATTGACACCCAATTTTATTTGCGACGCTAGGAGAAAAACACGAAGCCAAAAAAATCACCTACCCAAACGCGACATGGAACCGCGGGCCATAAAAGAACTTGACTTGCATTCATCGCTACCGAAAGAAAATTCTTTTTTTTAAAGGTTAGTCGGGATGAATAGAGCGCTACCAGTTTCACGTATTAATTCATCTGAAGTTATAGACCGGGCTTTTATTTACTGTATTACTTCGGTTTCCAGATTGGTGCCTTTAAATGTATTTCTACCGCGAAAATAAATATTGCAGACAAACTTTAGGTGAACAACGAGCGCAGAGTAGAGCTTGATCGGCTCCAAACTTGTCAACGTTTGCTGAACATTTTGACGTCACGAATATTCTAAGTGTCTCAGAGCACGTGTGTGATCATATTTGCCGGCTTTCCGAATCCTATGTTCGAAACTTAGCTCAAACGTTCAAAGATGCTCAACGCAACGGCCCCTTCTCGCTTGAACTTCACTCAAACCTTTTGAAGGAGTGCGTGTCTACAACGGTGTTTACAAGAACCTTGGATTCCGGAGAACCATTCTTCGATGAAATTTCCACGAATCTCTAGTACAATGACATGACTAGGTCGGTAGACCTCTCGGATCCGTGTGAGTCACCACGGTACCACCTTTGACGTTGCACATTGCGCTAATAAACTGCATAGCGCTCCAAAATCTACCATCCCAGACGATCTACACATTCTATACCTCAGACCGCGAACATCAAGTATTCAACCACACTCTATGGACGGCATCAACATCTCTTCACTCCGCATTGCAGAACCGGTGAAGGTGAGCCGGATCATCTATCGAACACAGCCGAACATTAGAGGCGAACTATCGTAGGCTTCTGTTCCCGCCAAATCGCGAACTACCATCAAGGCCAAAAAGAAGCAGGCCGCCGAGTCCGCTGCGGCTGCATCCACAAGCACCGAGAGCGCTGCGGTATCAAACGCGCCTGTGGAAATAGTTGCTTATTCACAACAAAGTCGATTCCATCGCGAGACATTCGACGCGTCGAATATTGACATCGATCTCAAAGGCGTCCATGTCAGTGTGAACAACAAGGAGCTTCTTGTAGACGCGCACCTGCGCTTGAAGCCCGGCGTGCGGTATGGAATGATAGGCCAGAACGGCGTCGGGAAATCAGGTATGCATAATCAATTTTTGGATGACGCCAAACTGATGGAGTTCACCAGTTCTGATGTCAGTGCTCGGAAACGATATTCTGGTGGGACTTCCGCAGAACGTACGTATTCTTCACATCGCGCAGTTGGAGGATGTCACCGCCGGCCGCACCGTCTTAGCTGAACTTCTGAGTGCGGATACCGGGCGCACCCGAATCCTACGAGAGGCCCAAGGTCGGCTAATTTGTCTAAGTTATACACTTGTAATGACTTTCTTTCAATAAGCTTTGCAAGGATATACGGACAAGTCAGCAGCCAGCGACGCGGCGCTGAATGCCATCATCCATGATATCCTCATCTCGCGCGCTGAAGTCGCCCTTGACCGCGCGCAAAAGATAGCGACGAAGCGTTCTGGACAACGAGGCCACACCGCGCGTCAGGCGCTCCTCGCCGCTGAGGCCGATCTCGAGAAGATCAAGGCACAGGACCCACAAACGTACATCACCGCCTCTATGGCCCATGATGTCATGAACGAGATTTTTAGCGCCTATGAAGTGTTGGATATCGAAGCGGACGAAGCCAGAGCGAATTCGATCTTAAGAGGTCTTGGGTTCTCTGAGGAAGACCTGACGAAAGAAGGCAAAGAAATTGGTGGATTGAGTGGTGGCTGGCGCATGCGGGTGATGCTTGCGAAGGCTTTGTTCATCAGGCCAGATATCCTTCTGCTCGACGAACCTAGTATGCCTTTACAAATTCGGATGCTGGAAAAGTTGCTAATGGTCTCGTCTTAGCGAATCATTTGGACCTCCCGGCTATTGTCTGGCTTCAGTCGTACCTGGAAAACGAGACCGAGGGACAGACAGTGGTCGTTGTCTCTCACGACCGCAATTTCCTGGATGCGGTCACGGACGAAACTATCATCTTCAGAGATAAGAAGCTTACTTATCATGCTGGAAATTATGATGATTGGGAACGCACGACTGAAGAACAAAGGAAGCGGAAGACCCGTTTAAAGGAAGTGAGTGTTAACGTCAATTCTTCAGAATTAATTAGGGCTTACATTCATCTCATAGCTTGAAACAAAGCGACGAAATCAGATCAATACTAGTATCCAGAGGAATGTTCAACACGCAAAGTCTACTGGGGATGATAAACGCCTTGGTCAAGTCGCGTCTCGTAAAAAGGTGCACCTCATTTGCCTTCACAACATAGCATTCATATAAATATCACGACGTCAGAAACTCGAACGAATGGGAATGGAGCGCCTGGAAGACGGAAAACGGTACAAGGAAAGTTATCACGGCTATCGCGCCGCTATTGTCGTGGATCAGGGAATCAAAACAACCCCCATCCATTTACCACCTCCAGAACCGTTCACATTTCCTGGAAGCACTTTTCTGCAGCTCTCAGAGGTGTCTTTCCGCTACAACCCAAAGCCCGAGACTCCCATGGTCATAAACAAGGTTTCTCTGGATGTTGGTCCTTATGCCAGAATTGGTCTTCTTGGCCCCAATGGATGCGGAAAATCCACCTTGATGAATCTTCTCGCTGGGGAACGCAAGCCGACCGTAGGCGAAGTCAAGAAGCACCATCGCCTTCGCATCGGATACTTTTCTCAGCACACGGTAGATCAACTCGACTTGAATCTCTCGGCACTGCAACAGCTGGCCAAGTATTATCCGGATGTGGTCATGACGGATGGCGAAGCGCGATCGCATCTTGGTTCTTGTGGGATTAGCGGCGACCCGGTCACTCGTCCGATCCGAACACTTAGCGGTGGCCAGCGCAATCGCGTTGCTCTGGCGCTGGTTACATTCCATCACCCTCATGTCCTTTTGCTCGATGAGATTACCAACCATCTAGACATGGGCACCGTAGAATCACTGGTGGAATCACTCTGCGAATTCGAAGGCGCGCTGGTGGTCGTCAGCCACGATGTCTGGTTTTTGAAACAAGTCATCGAAGGTGACGATGATGCCGATGATGATGACGACGACGGAGGCGGGCAGCCGAAAGGCGTTCTCTATACCGTGACAAAGAAAGGGGAACTCAAGCTCTGGGATAAGGGCCTAGAAGCATATGTGGAGAGGATCCAAAGGCTGTCGGCGCGGGCGATGCAGGGTACCACGAAGTCCTGACTGAACGCGGATGTTCATTTGCTTGAGAAGCAGCACGTTTTTTGTGTGGGCGATTCTACATTGAATTTCTACGCTCAATGCATTTTTTTACGTGCGACCGGAGGCGTGTAGGTCGCTACATTGACATTTGAATTCGCATCTTCTGATGCGTCAGACGACATACCATATCGAGTGAGTGCTATACATTGACTTATGGCCTTTAGGTCGCGGTGACTTCGATAACGAACGGTGGCTTTCGCTTCATTTGTACTGTGCCACCAGTGAGTTATAGCATGACTTCACTCTAGCCAAATGGGCCAACTCAGAAGATAATCTTGGTACTGCCACTGGGGATCAAGACCGAACAGAGGCTGGGTCCGTCCCATGATTCAGAGAAAAATCGGATGCCTTGAGGCATGTTGCGTTTTAGGCGTTCCCATTGTATTTTTGAATTTAAAAGTGTCATGAACATTGGCTTTAGAGTATACTGATACTTACTGTCAGTTTGTACGTTCGTTTGAGTTTTAGAGAATACATTTGCATTCCGGCACAGCACTTTTTGAAACCGAAACTGATAAGTCATTATTTATTGGGGCAGTACAGCCAATTCACTCCACCAAATTCCCGTGATTATGACCACAACTTAAGCCACTTCGGCAATTCTACCCTGCATTGTACCTTGTTATGATATGGGGTCAATTACTTACGCTTACTTAGAAGTCGGTACATAAGGATATCATCAGGAGCCATCAATTCGGTCCCTTCAAAATTGATCCTGTAAGAAAAGAAGTGCAGTCAGTCGCAACTTAAGTGCTTTTGGAAACCGACGCTGCGCAATCATTGGTTCGGATAATACCAAGTTGAAAAAATAGGGCTTCCTGAACTTTGGCTCGTCGGTCTACGGAGCAGGGACTGTTATAAAACACGGTGAGAGAGTGAGGAAAACACCGTTTGAGCTTTCCCTCCGTAATTGACAATCATGATGATGTCGCTGTTCAAGCTCCCCCTCCTCTTTCTGTATTCCTATTTCTGGCGCATCGTCTTCACGCCCCCCCAGCCGCCAGCGCCAAAAGAGGAACAATACAAGAGTAGCATGCTTGACAAGCCGGAGTCCATTAACTGGAGATTAAAGTTTGTCCATGTAGGTCCTGTTCCATTTCCAAAATGATGAAGAATTTCTGCTAACTCTCGTTCGCAGCTTGGAATCGATGTTATGTCCGTACTGGAAGCTGCTTCGATTCTTGCAACGACCTACCCATCCCTTCCGATGTCCCAAATGGTTCTCAAGTTTCTCTACCGTTTATTCCCAGCTGGACACCCAGATCAGCTTTCGCTCAACTGGTATTCCATCTCCGGATTTTTGTTGGTTGCCACAGGAGCTCTCATCCGCTTCCTCTCGTATCGAGCGTTGGGTCCATTTTTTCGCTTCGAACCTAGCATGCAGAAGAACCACCAGCTTGTAACGAATGGTCCGTACTCGCTCGTACGCCATCCGGGTTACACGGGTGTCGCGCTAGCGGTCATCGGCTGGCTTATTTGGGTTGCAGCGCCAGGATCCTGGCCTCGGGAATCCGGATTGTTGAATAATATCACCGCTACGATTGTGTTCGCCGCTTGGTCCATCCGCTTCAACATCATCATCCCGTTCATCCTGATCCCAAGAATCCCGATCGAAGATTCGGAGCTGAGGAAGCGCTTTGGAGTTGAATGGGATCAATGGGCGAGCAGGGTGCCATATGCATTGATTCCTGGAGTGTACTGATTTTTTTTTCGACCGCACTTTATGTTGTACCGACTCGTTGAGGGTCGATGTTTATCACGTATGTTTTACGAACGCTCAGCGCAACGGTGTATGTACGATGGTGCCCTGTGTTGTATATGTTTTTTGTGTATTCCGGTCATAGGTGGTGTTTTCTGTCGCAATGTTATCGAGCTGTATATGACATTAGCATCTTGTTACTCACACTTATATTGAAATTACGAGAATCAGAGGCCACTAGCCAGGGAAATCTTCTAGAGGATCTGTTGAGAGATTGGCCCTAGTCAAACGCGAATCTCGCATGATATTTTGGAGGGCTACATACCTTGCTTTTCCTCTCTATCTTCCTTTCCTGAGTAAGAGCCTGTGGACGATCAAGTTGATTAGGAAAAAATGGGACGACAAATGTATCTAATAGATTGCACCGAGAATGACAGAGCAGTCGCAGATTCTGGGGTGATGAGAGGGGATAACCCATCCACAGACAAAGATCTTCCAGCAATTATATTGAATTTGGAGACAACGTGGAAACAAACAAGATTTTCTCGAAGATTATAGAACGTGAAGAACATTTGCAAGAATTTACGAGGTTCAGAAAAGTACATCGGTATGCGGAATTTATTTTGGCGAGCTTGCGAGAAGGGACGCTTGTCAATTTTGCAATTCGTTGCCTCGCGATGAGAAAGACCAAAGAGAATCATGAGATGCGAAGACACGTTTGTTCAATGCATAGTCCCTTCAGAGGTATGCTCTACCAGAGCAGAAAGCTAACAAATGGCATCGAAACTGATCATAAGCGAATATTCAGCAGGGGAGACTTGGATGCAGAAATCCGCTTACAACCATCGTCACAGTTGCCTTCGAACCATTGCTTGACTTGGTCGCGCCGAAAATCTAACCGTGTCCGCGGTTGACGACGATTTAGCGGCTGTCCCAGAAACTAAACTCTGCACGACGAGTATCCATATCAATGTTGAAAAAAGTGCGGAAGCCATTGACAGGGAGCAGACTCTCATAATCGCATTCCACAAGAGTTGATAACCCAGAAAATATAGAAAAGAGATGATAAGAGTTGGCAGTAGTACCTTGCGCTTACAGTACAACGGTGGTGGTGGTCAACGAAGAAATGATGACTCCTCCGCGGATGCGCTGATATTTTTTTAATTCTTTACCCGGCCCGGACACTAAAACAAATGTGCTTGCGAACTTATTCTATTATGTACATCCTTTACTTGCACTGGCACAAATTCGGCTGGTTCAACCGGTCAAACAGATAATACTGGCCAAGTGTTTGAACTTCTGAATTGGCATAAAAGCGTCTTAAACAAATTCTCTTCAAGACTCTGTACATGGTACGTTGTCAAAAAAAAATTGACACCGGCTCGCAAAGAAAGCTTCCGAGGTCAACAAAGTATTGTCCATGGTGCACATAAAGTGCAGGGCGCTGCTAAAATGCCAAGGTAGATCGCAAACATAAATATTTATGTAAATGGTGACAGAACCTGCAGTAGGACTTTAAATCCCTAGAGCAGTTTGGACACTCCCTCTTGGAACAACAGGCAACGTCACCCGGAAGACTAAAAACTGGTTGTCGACGTCGGTCCCAGCATCAAAAGGAACCCCTAGTGATACACCATGTGTGCTGATGAAGTCGTTATCCGACTGCAAAGAGGGTTGTTGAGAAACTGATGCCTTTGAGGGAAGGCACACAAAAAAAAACTTACAGCGGTAATCAGGAAGTAATCGTCGGGATTTGCTGCATCGCCGACGGCAGCTAAGGCGAGCGATTCCCATTTTGCATCAATAAGGGTTTCGTCGTCGGGATCGCCTGGGAAGGAGGAAATAAGTAACGCGACCGCCAACGAGAAATTTCGGTAGAGTACTTTACATACCGTTATGGAGGCCAAACCTAGCCAGCTGAGTTTTGTCGGTGAAGTCCACAAAGGAAACGTAAGTAGCAGCGTTGATTCCTTTCATTAGTTTTCCTTTACTGGCGATCGGGTTTGAAGGATCGTCGAACTTCGTGCCGTGAATATCTGTAGCACCATTTATCGAGAAGAGGTCAGCTTGTCTATGATACGGAAACTAGTAAGCCACAAATATCTGAGGCGGTAAAAGAGAGTACCGGACTTATAGCTGGACTTAGTGTCATCTCCTCCTCGTCCATCTCCGTCCCTCGAGAGCGCCAAAAAGGTGCCAGAGCCCAAAAAGTGAATTTCGCTGCATGCTCTAGTTTTTCCTTTGCTACTTTGAGGGAGAGGAACCACCCATTCGCCAATGAGGGGCGCGCTGACGGACGGAGAAGAAACATCGTACGCGAGAAGACGAGTGAATCGTGAGGTGTCTTTATCGTCACCGCCGTCCTGTATAGTGGCAGACTGTAACATCGCATAGAGTGTGTTGGTGAGCGGGTCAATAGTCAAACCCTCAAACCCTTTTCGATCGATTTTCGTCATTGAGTTTTTGGTTAGGAAGGAGGGATAGACAATATAACGGCTCACCTTGGTTTCCTGCTCGACCTGTATCCGGATCATCCAAGGAAGTGAAATCCAATTTTCCAGAAATCATCGGAAGAATAGCACTGGGAGGTTGGATAGTTTGAATGAGAGCTCCGGCGGCGGAGAAGTGGTAGATGTATGGGCCGTATTCATCGCTAAGCCAGTACCTGTAGTCGGAAATTAGAGATAAGGTTATAAAAATGTAAGATTAGGGCTGAGCGCTGACTTACGATCCGTCTGCATTGAGAACTATCCCTTCGATGTCCAATGTCAGGTGTGGTTCACTGCTGGATGCAATAGGCATCTGGGGGTCAGCAGTCGGTACCGCTGGGAACCCACTTTGTGCTGGACGAACGGCAGCTGGGTCCAATCCGCTCGTCTTGATGCTGTTGCGTTCCACCTCGAGGATAGTGTCTACATACGAGATCTTGAAAGTTTGTTGTGCACTAGCAAAATTGAGATTCGCAGAGCTGGTGTATGGTGCCAGTGTGAACTGGAGTTCATGGCGGCGGGCTTGGTAGTCTACTGTGCCATCCCTATCACTTCGAGTCAGGACAAAATTATTGTGTGTATGAAAAAGAGGAGACGAACACGTTAAACCCTCGATCAGGATGGACGACCAAAGTGCCCATAAATGTCCCATCGGAGTGGCTGGTCCATGTCCCTGGCTTGATTGCTATTGCACTTCCAATCCCTCCGATCGTATCCCCCGTTGATTCGAGGAAGTCTGAAGGAATAAGGCCAAATCCTACCAAGCCCTGATAGAAACTGTCAGCGTTCACAACAAAGGGTGCTGTAAGGCAGAATATACCTTGTTGATAAATGTAGCACCATTCAATTTTACAGACACAGCTGCTGCCGCTGCTGAAGATGCTCGAGTCGTCAAGGGGGTGGAGACGACATGGCTAACGAGAAGACCCAAAAGAGTCAGGGACACTGATAAAGTATGCATCAGACAGAAGCCTTCTCCATCGACTCGAGAGGCGCATTATATGAGAGCATCCCTAGGGTGATGATCGCACGAAGAGGCGAAGAGCTATCAAAACGTGTGTAGATGGGTGATTGAATCCTCAGCACAATAATGATACATTGGCAGGTCCACGCGGGAGAAGATTGCTTAGCTTCAGAGGACCAAGTGGCGAAACGATACAAATAGACATTTCGCCAACATTCGCCATGCCTATTCATTCTCGAGATTAAGTAACATCGGCAACATGGACCCACGTGCGTCCTTTTCGAGAAATTATTGGTTAAAGCATGCATTATAATTAGAGTAGAGTCGCTTGTAATCTGTAATTGCTACGGCCGGTACGGTGTTAGAAGAATGAACGCGTGAAACGACAATCTCAAGTCACTTACTAGCTAGCTATACATAGAATTGTCGTGGTAATCGTGGGCGTTACGGCGGGAAGTGCTCACCCTCACTCCCAGACGAACGAAGTGTCGGCGGCTAACACTTCCTCGTGCAGGTCGTCAGTACCTGTTTCTGAACAAGGTTAGACGCTTCTCATATGCAGCAAAAGAGAAAAAATACCTAGTAAATCGAAGTAACTTGTATCCGCGGCGGACAACAAAATCTCCTTCAGGGTCATGCTCGGTGGATCGTCATCAAATGCATCTTGGTCAACTGCTTCGGTATCTTCGTCGTCGCCGTAATCGTACTCGTCGTTCCCGCTTTCGGTAGATTCTTTCGAACTCCGTCGAGGCAATGCCTTTTTTCTAGGTCGAGAGGTAGTATTGTTATCTCGTGCACCATCCTTGACATCGTCGGTGCCTGAGCTTGGATCGTTTTGTCCCATTTCCTGAAAAGAAGCAGACGAAACCGAAAAGGTGAGGCTAGGCAATCTCTGCTTGGGCTCGTCATTGAGGAATAGAGCATATGCAGACGACTGTCTGGGTGTTGCAGCACTCCTCTTTGCAGAGGCAGGAGTACCAGCGGTCCATATTCGATTGATTTTCTGCTTTCCTTTCCCTCTTGGCGTCTTGTACGGAGAGGCATCCTCGGTATCCTCGTCGTCTGTTGGGAAATCATGCGTTTCGTCTACGAGCTACCGTGTCGAAATCAGGATTTCTGCCCAAGCGTGAAGCTTAGATGGAAATATACCTTACTGACTTCGTCATTCACTTCTCCACTGAACACTCTGAACATCGATGCTCGCCCTGTTTGGCGTTGCGCCATCGAAAATCGAACCGATTTTCGCCGTTCGCTGCGTAAAGATTTTCCTGGGGACATCGCAGGAGGGACGGGGAGATTTATTGTGGGTATTGGAAGATTGTTGATCGACACCGATTTGGGAATGTGACTTGATGCAGAGGCCATCGACTGGGTTCGCTTTTGGTCAATGATGCTTATTTCCCCTGAGGTCGCTGTGGGTTTGAGATCGCGAGGTGGTAATCTCGGAGCTGATATATCTGGCAGGTTGGGATATGGCGGAAGTACAGTCTGGCGGATCTCTTCAATCCTCTTCTCCAGCGCGTCTTCATTGCCAGTATCCTGATCCAACGTCTCGAATTCAGCCTGGAACCCCAAAGAAGACATGAAATCTTTCCCAACTTTGGGAATACAATCAATGGACGTCGTAGGGGCCGATGAATGGGCCCAAAAACTAATCGCAGAAACAGGAGCGCTGGTTCCACTAGAATGTGAAGCCATAACAGCATCGAACTTCTCTTTTAACTCTAATCCTCGTTTCTCTAGACGAGAGAAGGCGTCCTTAAGGGTCTCGTAGGTACGGCTTTGAGCCGCCAAGTGTTCAGCCATGATAATTTTCGCATGTGAGCATGATTGCAGAGCTGGGACATCGGCGGTATTCGTTGATGCTTTGGTTTTGGCTGCAAAAATGGGCCGACGTAGGCGCTTCAGGTGTGTTGGGTGATGCGCCGCAGCTATAGGCAAGGGGGAGGGAACGGCCGGAGCGATCTGTTTTATTTGCGTTAGTCCCCGAAGAAAAATGGCACGAGTAGATGCTGACTGTGGAGGTCTTGACTTGGACGCGTTTGTCGCTTAACACAGATGTCGAGGACAACTTCAGCGCAGCTAATTCGATCACAAAAAATAAGGCCGTTTTGCCACTTTCTCCCTCCCATCTCTGTTGCAGAAGTTCTTGCAATGCCGCTTGTGCCAGTGCTTTCAATCGATCGGTCGTCATACCATCAAATTTTGAAGATTTGGCCGTCACTTGAGATTGAATGCGATCCTGTAAACACAAATGTGGAAAATCGAGTCAGTCAAAGATGATAAAGTCCCACTCTGGGGGGAGGGGCGGCGCCGCCAGTTTATTGACCTGTTTCCCTCTAAAATTGGGGAACTTCGTACCAAGATTTAAGGAAAACGTACCCGAAGCATTTTTAAATCGACCTGCGCACTCGTTATGAGAGAGGCAGACTTAGCCCATGCATGTCGGCTTGTTTGAAATCGTGCTAGGGAATTCGAGTATATTACCGGTTGAGAACGCAACAGCCCCTGGTATTGCAGTCAGTGAGATGTGCACTGCAATGGTCTATATACAACCTACATACGCTCATCGTATCCTGATTGAGGCCTTGTGAAGATCGCATCAACGTATGAGTTGACAATGATAACATGAGCCGTTCAAATCTGTCGAGAATTTTAATCAAGCCACAATTATCGTCAGGCAAGTAGAAACTCACTTGTCCCCTGAACATTCCTCCAGAAGCGATTTTCTGACGATGACATCCTTCCACCACCATGAATGGTCAGAATTGTCCGGGATTTCATTTGGTGTTTTCGACTTCGAGCTCATTATCACTGACCGTGCAGAGGTAGGATATATGCATTGGTGTCGGAGGTTTTCGAGATATTTAGTAAGAGTTGTTCGGAAAGCCAGTGATTCTGAAGGTTGGCTACATGGATATGATGCTAGAATCTATCTGTTTGAGTCAGTATTTCATGAAAATGGGATATGATGGAAGCAAGCCACGATATATAGCCAACGACCTGCAGCGGTGGGTCCGGTCGGCAGAATGCTTACAGTTTTAAGACCTTTTCCCACAAGCTTTCCAACCAAAAAGTAGGAGATATCTTCCATAGTTTTAGCGCGTTCGCGCAGTCCTCGTGTGCGTGCATTGAAAACATTATGATCATATTCAGGCCGATTCGAATATGGGTATTCCAATAGATGGAGGTGTACAAGCAGTAGAAGGGTGTTCGGAAGATAAAGAGTGCTTGCATTGGCTGATATAGACATTGTTGAGGTTATCTTCCAGGGTTGCAGAGCCTTGGCATGAAAGTCAAATCGTACGTCGACTTCACGTTCATGGAAGGGTCAGGAGTCCTTTCGTTCATTCGGAGTCCTGCGCGTTGAATCAGCGTGGAGATTGGAATTCAAAACTCCGATTCGACGCGTCTCTTAGGAGTCAGGTACTTTTACTCCTCTTCCACAAGTTGTGATTTTTAATTGCTCAGCTAATCTAGCTTTCTCTCCCCTCGTAACTTCATTATGGACTCTTATTCAAAACTCATCTTTAAACCCCCTTCTCGCAAAGTCGCTGCTGGAAGAAACACGCATTCAGATTGCACCTTACCATCGTGTTCGGAAAGGGAAAAACCTGGAAGTGATAAGTTTCCGGTCTGTGCGGGCTGTAAGCACAAACGCTATTGTGTAAGAGCAACTTCTTCTCGCTGGTTTCAGTCCTGAACTTAGTTTGGCATGTAGACTAGGGTACACCAAGTTCAGGACTGGCCGCGCCACAAGAAAGAGTGCAAAGAGTACCAAAAGACCGACAAAACTCTCGGGATTCTGGCAACCGAAAACAAGCTGACAGACGCTCAAATTATCTTCAACCTACTTGAGGACTTCGCAAGCCTGCACGAATGCACCTTCCAAAGAATAGTCAACTACGCATATCATAGCCAAATCGCAGATTCGGGAATCGACATGAGTCGTGGCTATGCTCGAGCAAACCTTGAATATCGCGCCGACAGCAAGCACAATCCTGCCCGAGCCTTCCGATTTATCACTCTTGAAATCATAGAATCGTCTCCAGGGAAGGTAACGCCCGAGGCGTTGCAATATAGGGAACACTTCAACACGAACCGTCAAAATGATCGTTCTTATATCGACTGCATAAGATGTGTCTGTGCGTAAAACATTGGCGATCCTTATACGTGTCTTCTTATACAACCTTTTTTGCAGTCACAATCGTCTCGGATGTTATCGAAGCCCAAAAGGAAGTATGGTGCCCGCTTCACCATGAGTCCATTCCAGAAAGGTTGACCTACGAATGGTATGACAAGCTACTCCGTTGCGTCGACAGAGGACTCGTCCTGCGCAAAATCGAGTCTCCAAAAGAAAAGAAAATGGTTTGGGCAGCTGGAGTTATGATTCAGGATGGATCAAGATGGGTCTGGAACGAGCGAACAGAAGAGCAGATTCGTGCTGCTCGGATACTAATACCATCGGTTGGTCTTTCAAATGAAATTTTTTTTCACTTATTGATTCCGGTGGACGTGCTCTACAGGTTGAAACTTGGGCGGGACCCAAATTCACATCTGTAATCTACTATCCTAATTCGAACAAGGTCCCGTACGTCGCGCCGGAAGGATTCATTTGGGAACAGTAAATTACGCCGCGCTCGCAATAATTCATGGTCGAGGCACAAATACTCAACGTATTTCCGGTCTTCCAATATCTTGAACTAATGTACAAGTATTTCAATAATTTATGTACCATAGATGTATATAGTCGAGCCTTTTAGCTCGAAAGACTACTCCAAAATGTAAATAATGTTTTCCTTTTCTTGGCTATGGACTTTGTGGACCGGGAATGGATCAAAGGATGAGTTCGCTTCTAGTATCTTGGGAGACAGACGTGCTAATAATAGTGGACAAGTGTAGTTCGTCGGTAGCGAGGACATCATTATCCGTCGTCTCCACGCTTAGACGCCTCATGTTCATAATCAATCTGCAGACCTAAAGAAACAAAAATTAATAATATATCGACGGACTATGAGTGTGCTTACAGTAATTGAAATAATAGATATTGGCCACCTGTTATAGACGGTAAGCTAAAGCGCCTTTTTATACTCAAATCGCACTTACACGAAGAGTATAAATGGATTCGCAGAGCGAGAGGCATATGAGTGTGGTATGAGCCCACTCACGAGCGCTGATGGCATTTCCCAAAAATGTCAGTTAGCGTCAATGAATACCGGAGCAGATGAAACAGCGGCATACCGAGAAGGATGACAAATGTCCAGAATCCTTCATGTACAACCAGTTTGACTAGAAGCGTATAAGGTCCTCTTCCAACGTTACGCTTGGCAAACGTCGCCACCCAGAGGGATGCGTGCGCCACAATTACTGCCACACTAGGAAGTACATAATATCAATTAGCTTCTTCTGGAAAGCACGAGGCAGGATGATCAAGATCACACACCCTTGTAGGACTGCTTCGATCTTTGGAGGGTTCCGAAAGTCGCATTTATAATCGAAGGATTTCTCTCGCAGGACGAACCAGAAGGTGAGCGCTCCGATCACGAATTGAACCATGATTGGGACGACAAGGATCAATGTTTTCTTGCTTTTGCTGTACAATGCATATACTGAGCAGAAGTTCAAATTAATGAGCGCCAATTACATGCGATAAATCCGATGATCAGAAATACATACCGCGTAGGAAAAGCACCACGTCAAGGGCCAGCATCAGAGAGCATAGATCCAAGAATAATACAAGAAACCATGCCCTGCATTTTTTGTCGGACACTGAGCCTCTGGCGAGAAATTTGTGCACAAACACATAATGTGCTCTAAAAAATGCCATAAACACACGATTGAGAAGAGGCTCACGCTCTGAATAAAGTGAGGACGCACATTAGAGTAAATAGAGCTGAATAGCGTGCCCAGATGTACAGGACACCTATAATCAGCGATGCGGCCCTCTTGAAAGTAGCTAATCTGTAAAGATGTTTACAATTCAGAGCAAAGTTGATTGTTGGATAGCATCAGATCTCCAGACCTCCAGATATATTGATATTCAGCTTTAAGCGTTAAGGCATGATCTGCGGTTAGGAATACGAGGGCTGCAACTGTTATCTTATCAGCTCCGATTATGCGGTGAAGAATGAAGAAAAAGTCTTACGCGAAGTGTAGTTGCGCACATTAAACGCACTCCGAGATAAACGTACTGCATCCGATGAAAAATCTTCAGCCATCCCTTACGGACCCCCTGGACCAAAATTCCGCGTGTTTCGAGATTGCAAGTGACAATCTCGTCCAGACAAGAGGGACTTAGTTGGAAGAAATGATGAGGGGTTTAATATATGTATAGAGCCACAGTCCTTCAGTCTACGTCAAATAAGCGTACTTGAAGTCTATTATAAGACTTCAGTATCGTCACATGCTGGTGGACAACGTTCGACATTTGGATTGAGAGTTACTCACGGCAGCCCAGCAAGGTTGTCTAGCACTTGAAAGTGTTAACGAAGTAAAGGTGATACAGTCTAAATATGGTTGCCAACTTATTAATAAGTTCGCAGTTTGAGCATCAAGAGTACCTTGGGGTCTGAGAGCGGCGGTTAACCGTCCACCTTGCAGAGTCGAGTGTACATGAAGAAGGAAGGTGAAAAGGCTTTGCGTTCTGCCGAATTTGCAAATGTCAGATTTTGTATGCCTGGGAGTCCGCAGATAAGCGATATTTCGCGGTGACAGTTACTGTGAGAGAAATTTCACCATAGAGCTGTTTTGCCAGGCGGTACAAAAGGTAGCTAGCTGCTAAATGAATGATGATGCATTGATGTCCAACTTTTTGATTCCGGCCGTTGTAGGATTTAAACAAACGTCCGTGATAATGAACGGCTGGGGATTGAATACTAGACATCCGGTACTCCCAAGAATCGAGCGAATGGATATCATTTGGAGACCATCGTTCGTCTCACTCCACAAGTATGTGGCAAATTGGACGTGTCGCTGGAAATTCATGGGTAAAAGATGCAGTCGGCTTTAGGCTAAGCGTGGTCAGGAAGAGCTGAGTGATATCTACGTTGCCCATATTTAGGAATTGCATTCGCTTGAGACGGGGCCGAGCTACTTCTATTAAGGCGGTACCGATGTGCCTCTAGATTGAAAAAAAAAAGATTGTTTGATTTGACAATCATTCGATACGTTGAATGAGAATTCGTCGTATCAACTCCTTTCGAATTAAGTGCCTGTCTTCTGCAGCTGTTCAACTGGAACTGTGGAGAATTACCGGTTTCGGGGAGGGGATCGTAAAGAATCTGACCATTCCGTACAAAATTGACATCGGCGCCCTCATATTATTTGCCAGACAGATTTAAAATTAATTTGACAACCTAATATGCTCGTACAATCTATCTCATGACTCGATTGCCTCTCTCAAGCAACTTTCTGCATCCTATTTTGTGTCATTTGTAAGATCTCCAGTAATCATCTCCTCGGTTTCCGCGACATGCTACTTGAGCTACGACGGTTATTTTAATTCTGTTAAACTGCAAAAAGGTCTTTGAGGGAGATCTATTAGTATTAGAGGCCTCAAATTAATTCAAGAAGTGCTTGTGAATTTCAAGATTCTTTTCTACACACGGCTTTTCAGGTGTACAAATGGGGCCCCGTGGTAATAGACCTCAGATAAGAATTAGCTCAAGTATCTGAGGGACTCTGAAAGGGTTTTACTCCATAGAATGTAAGTCGATGTCCAACAAATAGTGTGGACTCGACGAGGCACATGCATGTGCAGATGGTAAAGAGACCAATTAAACGAGCAATCGTCCCACAATGAGAGGTGAGGGCCCCAGAAAATTGTCAGTAATAAAATTATGCAAGCAGTCGCTTCCTACCTTCTGAATAAATAGTGTCTTGTAGACCAGCAAGCTCGGAAGAATAATCCAGATCTATTGCATTTACAGGAGCAAGTCCCAAAGTGGTAATTTATTAGAGTTTTGTGCCGACGTTCCCACGGTCTCAAATCATCCGTGCGGACTCAACGGAAGACGTGCCCACACCGTCCACCGACCCCCTTAGCCCAGGAATCCTCAAGCATACGACGAGATGGTGAGTTTTTGACCCCCGCAGAACACTTTCTATGCATGTTGGGCATCCAGGACATCAGTTTCAGTGCGGTTGGGCGATTGGAAGGGGTGGATGCAGGCGGATGAGTTTGGATGGCGGTATCGCAGGGTTGCAACATCAAACATCGACGATGGAATATTGGGGATGGAATCGACTCGCTGGCTGGATTCATAGGAGGAACCTAAGATCCCAGGGTGTCCAACAGTTCTGCCAATGTTAAAGTTGTGTGAAACGATGCTAACGAAAATCTCCCCTTCTTCGCTGGCCTTGCAATTTAGACGAAAGGTGTGTTCCATTTGCTGCATACATATTGGACAGAGTTTTTGATCAAGTCTTCCAGGTACCTCGTCCTTCGGGTACGTCTATCCACATTCCATTTATTCGAAGAGTGCCAAATCTGATTGCCTCACGAAATTTACAGTAAGAGACACACCAAGTCCCACACACTGTGCAGGCGCTGTGGCAACCGTGCCTTCCACAGGCAACACAAGAGTGCGTATACCACGAGCCTTTTCAAGTCAAAAATTAACATCGTTCTCTCTCAGCTTGTGCATCATGCGGATACCCCGCCGCTAAAACTCGCTCCTACGAGTGGGGCCAAAAGGCCAAGCGCAGAAAGACCACTGGAACTGGAAGGATGCGCTACTTGAAGGATGTCTCCAGGAGGTTCAAGAACGGATTCAGGTGCGTACTATAATGTGGCATTTTTTTTTCCTTGAAAGTTTACAGGATTTTACAGGGAGAACACCGTGGCAAAGAAGAGGGTCGCCACCAAGTCTGACGCATGATCCATCCATCACTCGACCACTTTCACCTCCATGTTATGCGACGTTAGGGCTTCCTTTTTTCATATCGCACCCCGAAAATAAACCATGATTTATGCTTCCTGCGATGTTTTATTGGCTACATGAGTCCAATGATGGTAACCTAACATATGTCGCAGGTTGCATGCACGTCCAGAGGTGTCTGTTCTCTACGAGACACTCCACCGTTTAGTCGATATGGAATTTTTTCAATTTGATAATTTGTACTTCTTGATCTCCCGCAGTCCCGTGTTATGAACAATCGTCTCTTGCCTACTTATCGACCTCCATCCGACTCTCAAAACTGGTCAGTACACCTATGCTAAACCCAAGAGACTGGCTCGTTACTCCCAGGGATTATTTTGAACCTTCGACTTGTCTTTATCGCGCTTTTGCTATGTCTCTGCCCTGTTGATTCGTTATCTTTTATCTGACTGTAACACGCTTCTGTCTGCCGATTTCTCCAGCGCAACCTGACATTTTGGTTGGGAGGCGTCAACGCATCTTGCTATACTTAGTCATTTGACTGCGGATGAAAGCTTCTTGGTCTAGCCCAGCGTCCTTACATCACTATGCTGCAACGTTTTCAATTACGTCTTTCTCGGAGCAACCGAAAAATCCTTGTCTTCCTGAACGGCTCTTGCTAACTGCCTTCATGATCTTGAGTCCCTTGAGATAATTTGCAGCCTTGTAACCTTCATCTGATCAGGCGTCTTTTCATCCCGTCAGATTCTGGGGAAAGTGGGGTAATTTGAAGTATCATTTATGAGTTTAACCCAGTCTGACCCACTCCTAGATGCATGTGTGCCGGCTCGATATCAGGCCTCTGCGGGAGTCATATGCTTGAACGATTTATTTTTATATTTGTTATTCGTGTTCTTTACAAGCTCACAACATTCATCCCTCTACAGGCCCCTATGTCAATGCCTTAGATGAACTTCATGAAGGGAAATATGTCAATCGTGATGCTCCGGCATTTCAAGTGTGTTCATGCATAACCTACAACGTGAACGGTACCTTCAACCTTGGGTGAGCTCGTGATATGATCCTTTCCATCAGCAGTCACCTTTTTCCCGCTTTTTGACTTGTCAAAAGTTGATGTAAAATTAATCTTATTATTGCGGATTTCTACGTACATAGGTAGTATACGATAACATGTAGAAATTCACGAATTGTCGAGGTTCTGACTGTTGTCCCAAAATAGATTCCCTGCGGCCCGATTTGTGGGTATTTTTAGCGCATTTTAGGGGAAAAGGAGGGAAATTTATGTAACTTTTTGCTGATTCGGACCTAGCTTTTTCTAAAAGGAGCTTTTCGGCTTTTAGGCCGCTTTTTCGACTTGCACAAGTCGAAAAAAGTAAAATGTGAAACTCCTGATGCTCGTCACCTGCTCAGCATGGGAAGTCTTTCATGGTCAGCAGTTAAAGGTCTATTGCACTGTGGTATTGGGGTGAAAATTGGATTTTCGAAGCTTGAGATTCAATAAAAGGTTCTGGCATAGGAACCCAGTAGGATCCGACCGATAGCGTAGTTATGGCAAGGGATTGAAGCTTCTGAGTTCAATTCCTAGCAGTTTTTCAGTTAGGCGTCTGCTTATCAGTAGTAACGGCAGGGCTTGAGGACGCCTAGATGCGATAAACTACTCTTGGATCCGATAAGTGAGCCGCTCGGAACATCAAATCTACGCAGTTAGGTCATTCGATGAGCACTCCAGGGTATTTTTGATGTATCGGATCGTGCTTCCGTTGTGAACAGCAGGCTACGAGTCGCAGGCCTCGAGATAATGTCATATTGGCCCTCAAAAAGAAATGTGCAGAACACCAAAGAATAGAAAGATTCACAGTGTCCTGCATGTCAAAAGTGATTGAGCAAGAGGGTGAGAGTGAATAGATACTTTGGGCGATCTTTCGTCATTCTTTGGCACTCTGAAGCAACTAGCCGACAGTGAATTCAATTATTCCAAATTTCTGAGCGTTGAAAATGTCCTTGAAACTTCCTTGAAACTTCGGGACCTGTCGTTGACAGAAACCCGATGTCAGTGTGAGCCTCGAGGCAAGATTTTTATAGAGTAGTACTGTAACCACCACAGCTGTCCGAACGTCCGATGCTGCGAGGTTGATTATCGTATAGCTCCAATCATTCCGCTCATGTTAGAAACCCAATGAAAGGGTGCCATCGAGGAATACTACGCCACTGGCACGGTAGTCACACGTTCGAGTTGGAGGAGTTTACCGCCGATGTGGTTTCCTAAGGTCTTCTTGAACCTCCGACGACGCCAGGCTTCCAAACACATTCCATCCTTCCCCAGGCCAAAGCACGGTGTATCTGCATTTCAATCCCCACTGACACCTTTGGAAAGTTTTTCTTTCAATACTCGTGAATCTCATCATTTTATTCAGCCGAAATGAAATGGTCATTCGAGGTAAGCGCTTTTCTCTGCACCGCCCAAAGTCACCGCGCGTTAATTCTACAAGAGATGAAATATTAATCTAGGGACTCAAGCGACTAATCTAGCCTTCTTCAGGTTATCTTACCGAACCTAGAAAGGTGTAGGAGCTTTCTAGAGAATCCCAATGAATATCCAGTAAAGAATAGTGGATGTCGGCGTCGGAGTGGAATCTAAACGCCTCATGTAAATCGCCTGGCGCTATATAGACAGCGAGCGCTTGTATCTATACTTAAAAGCTTCCATTCGAAGCCCACATGCCAGAGCATAGCTCAAAAAATTCACTGTTTGCCTGACATTTTAGCTCTGAGATCTATCGTCTGCGAGAGGCGAGGCGACTGTCAATGGGCTAGGGTAAGTTGTGTTTGCGAGTCTGAGGTTGATGAAGTTGTATATCATATGCGGATCGTGCGTTCCATTTTTCTAGCTTCAAGTTAGCCTCACTGTGCGAATACATGTTTTGGGGCCGACCTAAACTAGTAGAAGTAGATCTAATCACTTAACTCGTGGCGTACTGCAGGGTTTATGTGGAGGTGATAATGTTGATGATCATCGAACCTTGGTGTTGGCTTCGAGATTGTGGCCTTCACGTACCGATAAAATTGGAACGGATTTCTCCTTGTCTCTGATCCTACGAGACAGGCGTAGGAGAGCATCCGTTGGGCCAGGACTACGGGTACACAATGAACTTATCATTTATCAACTCCACTGCTTGATTCACAGCTTCCCTCCTCAAAACCATCACCAAACGTCAAAAGAAAGCTCAGCATGAGCAAACAGCCATGACAGATCCTCGGGCGGCGAATCTTATCAGTTTAGCCTCCTCCTTCAATCTGTCAGAAGACTTTATCTGGCAACGGCATGATCATTCAAGGAATCATCTGAATTAATCTTATCAGATAGCGTCCTTCCTATTGAGACCGACATCATGCCCAGCCCAGACTCTTTGGTTTATCCCATACCCATTAGCAGGTGTGTATCTCGGGCGCCAAGGACTCGGTTCGGGTGATATGGGGACTTATCCTCGAGGAATTATGGAAGCGATTTTGGGGGAAAATCAGAATTTCTTTATTTATACGTAATCGAAATTAACTAATTTGGGGCTTCATCATCATTATCATATCAGATAAGGAGTTTGATTGGCCCCGGGATTTCTTCTTGATCGGGTGGTTTAAGGTTTCGGATTCAATTTTTTGACTCCGGGGGAGAATCCTGCATTTGTCAGCTGAGTCCACTCAGATCCGTTTCCCCGTTTCGGGGTGAGTGCGCTTGCCTGCTTGCGTTCCCCAGCCAAACTCGCCTGGATGGGGTCCCGACCGTCGAGGCTCGCCGACGCCCTCCATGGGATTTCTCTCGAGGAGTGCGCTATTTATTGCGCTCGACGGTGGGTGTGAGTATGGCGCAATGCCGTCGCGCTGCGGGAAATTGGAATCGCTCTCACCGTTCGAAGTTTACTCCAGACTTGCACTCAGGACTTTGGCTCGACCGCCGCGGGGTTGTTTGCACTTTTGGTTGGATTCTCACTCGCCTGGCGGATTGCGTGCACTTTGGCGTGTGTCTCGGCAGGACTTGCTACTTAGCGACTGCCCAGAGAGTGTTTTAACTCTAAACGCTCCCGGAGGCGGAGTCGTGCGTAGCAGCTCAACGGGTGCCATGGACTCTAAATTTATTCTTGTCGTTCCCAACCCAAAAAAAGCGGTCTTGTTACACGGCGTAAGGTTGGCATTTTATGATTTCGGGACACAGGAATGGCAGAGCTAGCGTACTCCGCGAGTGAACTTTGATCTTTCGACCATCGACATCTCCTTAATCTAATCTTAGGCGCTCGATATTGTCAAGTATCTATCATTCGTTCATGGGGATATGCGGGTAAGTTTGTACTGAAAATTTCCTGGGGCGGCGTCTGTCGATGCGGTGACGGATGTGTGTTTTGCGGCGACCGACAGTGTAGGATCTATCTGCCATTCCGTGGTCAAGTATTTTACTAGGTGGTTATCTACATGTTTTGATCATTGATCTACCAAAGACTCTCATCAACGATCCGAGTCTATTCACTGCTGCGGTGGGCAGATATGCCTACATTGGAAAATCTTTTGACGCTTGTTGAGATTTGTACAAAATATATACTATAAGGGAAAATTCATTCGTAAATCACTCATTTTTCAATCATCTTATTGTTTGGTAAATGTTAAGCAAATGTGACATTTTCTCGACATAATTTGGCAGTAAAAATAGATTTTTCAATCTGGAAAATCATTTGTTTTTCAGAACAAAAAAGAATTGAAAATTTGACAATATAACAATAACATTTCTCGTTATGGTAAATCTTTTGTACAAATCTCAACAAGCGTCAAAAGATTTTCCAATGTAGGCATATCTGCCCACCGCAGCAGTGATTGGAGAGTAACGAAGTAGATCTTAGTACACAGCGTTGAAACGGGGATGGAGGTGGACTGTCGGCGATCCGTGCCATGCCGCGTACGCACTGCGTCCTTGGCGCGCGCCGAGCGCTATAGGCTATAGCAAGCGCACGCATCGGACGCCGTCGTCCCGACCGACGAACGTTTGCTGAACCGTCGAGCCCCGGACAAACTCTAAATTTTAACTTCGAGCTCGCAAGGCGGTCTAGCGCTGGGATTTGTATATCCTATGTACATGTAGTAGATAACTTCGCGAACTTTAATATGATCATAAAAGCCACCCAACAGAAGAATCTAATCTGAATCTGCATCAAAGGCATCAGGCTAATAAGTCGCTAAGTAAGAAGCAGGTACTTATGGTCGGGTAAGCGACAATCATGTCATTTTATCATTTATGTATATCGCTATCGAAATTAGGGCCCTCGTTTCTCTTGTGAGCGACACATGGTGGTCGAATCTAATTTATCCGTAAGGCGGCAGCGGTCGACGCGCTTGACACGGTAAGTGAGGCGAGAGAGTTTGGCGCAGACGGGGTGACTATTTGAAGCTTGAAGAACGCTCTCAAGCACAGCCTACAGCATGAGAAGAGCGTCAAAGCTGAAGAGAAATAATCTGTGAATAGATGTTCGCACTAAGCTGTCTTTAGAGCGATGTGGTTCTCGCGAGCAGTGGCGGGGCAAGACGCTTTTAATAGTGTTTCGAAATAAAAATTACGAACGTGGCCGTGACAATCTCGAAATCTTATCTCCAAGCACTTGCTGATCCTTTCTTGCAGGGTCCCAGTCTGAGAAGCGATAATTTTTTTTCGGAGAGCGGTGAAGTCGGCGAAAGCCTCCAAGCCAGCTGCCAACGCACGAGGTGCGCGAGATTAGACCAAGAAGGCGATCCCACGAAGGCTTTTTGCGTGCAACAGTGATTGCGCCGAGACGAAGGAAGATTTTATGATGCACGCAACGTCGCACGGACGATGAGCTTAGACTTTGAGGTGTTTGAATTGTCTGTTCGTTCATGGGTCCGTTGATAATAATGCACCCTGTCTGCAAGCGCGCGTTTGGTGAGAGGGACCCAGAACGCGGCGGGTGAGTGATGAAAGATTCGGAGGGCTCTATTCTCGCACCTCTGACGACTTTTCCTTCCCTCGGTGTGCAGGGGCGCGAGAACGGTTTCCACATCGGTGCGGTGATTAGATGTGAGCATGGGAATGCGTGTGGGAACGTATCCCTTGATATGATATGATGCTAAGAAGATATGATATGTGGGAGATCCGATCAGGCTCGCACCCGTCTTTTGTCCGGCGCCACTAGTGTCGTCTGAGGTTGCGAAGGCGCCGACGTAGGTGGGGGCGTAGACCTCAGAGGGCGGGGACGCTGGGGGGATGCGGGCGCGTGCGTGGCAGACGCTTGGGTGCGCGCGATAAGGAGAGGCGCAGGCGGGCGTTGGTCCATGCGGGAACGGAAAATTTAGCTGAGGCACTGATGCAGCGACCCTGGGACGGTGGATTAGATTGTGGAACCCCAAGGTTGCGCGTGGGATGATCCGGGATTTCGTGCGAGCGGCGCTTGAAAAGAGAAGAGTTATCTTAGACAAACAAGGCGGCGCTGATTGGCTGGCGGGGTTATCTCACTTTATCTTTCCCTGTCTCTTCCCCCGTCACATTCGCTGGCCATCTTGGTTTCGCACAAGCATCTCCGCCACTTCCACATCCCATCCCCCCCGCTCTCCTCGTCGTCGCACACGTCGAGCTCCTCATTCTCCTCTGTGAGTATTCTTGTCCCCCGTCGTCGCCACTTGCTCACCGCCCTCGTGGCGCCTCTCTAGCCTATTCTGCGACCCCAATCTCCCCAGCAGTCCTAATTCACACCTGGCGTCTCATTTCAGATAAAATTTATCTTCATCAGAGGCAATGTCCCCCGTCGTCCTCGAATCGCCCATCATGAGCCTCCCCATGTCTACCATGCCAAGGATGCAACAGTTCACCCCCAATGCTACGTCAGAGCAGAACCAAAATCCAAATCCCGACACGCGACCCAGTTTGTCTTGCTCGCCCTCTCTCCGTACTCAGCTGACCTCCTTTTCTCCCCTAGACAGTCAAGAAGACTTCAACTTCACTTCCAACGGCCTCCAACCGACCCGCCCACCGTGCGTGAACTGCGGTGTCACTGAGAGCCCCCTATGGAGGCGCGATCCAGACGGCAACACGGTCTGCAATGCTTGTGGTGAGTATCTCTTCCATTATATGGTCTGATTCCTTTGCTTTGCCCCCCGTTCCACATACCACTACGGGATGCATGGCCACGTGTCTCGCAGACGCGCCGGGAAATACGCTTTCTCTCGGCGCGTTCGAGTTGGGATCCTATGTGGGGGTTCGTTATTATAAATGCTATTGCGATCTGGAGGCGTGTTTTCGGGATCGCGATTCAAGAAAAACTGGCAGGCGCGTGTCTGGGGGCTGAGGGGGCGTATTTTCCGTGTTTGCACTTGTACTACACGCCCTGTCCACGCTCGTTGAAACCCACACTGCGTCGGATATGCCGAGGCCAATTAGCATTGCTCTTTGGATGATCATGCGTCCATGAGCCCTACACGTGTGTCCGTGTTATCCTGGGGGGTTGGGATTGCTACAATCTCCGCGTCCGAGTTTGCCTTCGACCTCCTTCCGAAACCCGACCTACTCTTTTGTTTTATCTCGAAGCCCATCTCAGGGATTGCGACGAGATGGGATTGGATACCTGCCACGCCGTTATCGCTTTTTCAAAATCCTCTTCACGTTGTCGGCTGTGCTTCTGGTATTTTTCATCCCATGAAAGGGCTGCTCTTGTGCCCGCTATCAAGATCAACATACGACATCAGAGTGACTTACGTTGAGGCCATTCCGAGCACACCAGCGTCCTTCTTTCATCATACACATCAGTTAAACCCAGCCCTTCACAGGGTGTTGTTTCCCATATTTCCATTCCCTTTCGTTGTTACGTTTCATTGTAACGCCCTTCATAGACACTAGACCAGACCACTCACTTGACTATCCTTCCCCAGGTCTTTATCAAAAATCAAGGCATATGCCTCGCCCTTCGTCACTCGGCCGCACTTCATCACCATCGAACAACACCCCTGCACCCTCCGCCCCTTCCAATCCTATCAGCACCGTCGGGCCTTCACCATTTGCTCCCAGTTCTTTGACATCATCTACACCCGCTGCGCCCTCCGCCCCGACAGCAGCAGGTAACGGCAAACCTACGTCATCACCCACCATGCCGAAGGCCACAGGAACTCCAGTGAAGGTTCCGCACACGACCAGTTCCGGTGGGACATGTCCGGGCGACGGCCGATGCGACGGTACGGGAGGTACCTCTGCGTGCTCGGGTTGCCCGACGTACAACAATGTCCTCGCTATCTCCGCGCGGATTGAGCTCGAACAGGCGGCTGCTGAGTCGAACGCCGTCGTTGCCGCAGGTGTCGCTGCGGCTAATGCGGGAGGCAGTGGTGCAGCGCCCGCGGCTGGCGCGCCGATGGAGGGTGTAGAGAGTGGGAAAGAGACCATGTCGTCACCGAAGTTGGACGCCGCGGCATCGCCCGCCGCGGTGGATAGTGATGCAAGCGTCGGCGCCACGGCGGCGCAGAACCGGAAGCCGCGTCCGGCGGTGGGCGCACTGAGCTGCGCGAATTGTGGGACGAGTACGACGCCGTTATGGAGGAGAGATGATGTGGGGAATAACATCTGCAACGCGTGTGGTAGGTCCTCTTTTCTTGACTTGCCTATCTTTTATTTTTGTGCATCCTTTCTCTTCGTTCCCTTCTTTCTCTCCTTCCTTTCCTTTTGGCGTTCGATCTTTCTGTCTGTTTTCTCGTCATACGTTCCGTACGGGGCGTTATTTGATGCCTCTGGCTGACACCCGAGATCGGCTCTACCTCGTGGTGTTTGCTGTAGAAATTCTTCCAATTGAGTTTCTATCTTCTGCATCCTTCCATTCGTCCACCCATGCGGCCCTGCTCTTATCCGACTAGATGTGGAAGGAGCGGATCGTGGTTGGAACATTTTTATCTCCACTACTGCGCGGTCATGATTTTTTTTCTTTCGCTTCCTGATGTCTGTTGTGCTGTGGCGTTGGGGTTGCATGGGGTATTGGTAGCCTCTTGGACATTGTATTGGCCAAGGGTATCCAGATACTCGTATTTGCTACGTGTCCTCAGGAGTGGGGTACCAGGGAGTTTAGGCTCCCATGTTTCCCACATCTTATCAGATATGGAATCTGAGCTCTGATTGACACACTTTGCCTACATTTCGTATCCCACGGGGGTGGGTTAAGCATCCCATTCGTGGCTCTTCGTGCTACGTCTTATCCACCTTGCGTTCGATGATTTTGGGGTTGCGCGGTTGGAACCGGCGAAGGAGGCATTGATTACCGAATTTCGGACCGCATTCATATTTGTTTTTTGATCGCGCTTTTCTCCTTCCTCTTGTGATGCTTGTTTGCTCCCCCCCAATTTTGGTTAGAATCGTCACTCACTTAATCTCATCGCCGCCACACTAGGTCTCTACTTCAAGCTCCACGGCACACATCGTCCCAACTCGATGAAGAAGACAGTGATTAAGCGTCGGAAGCGCGTTCCTGCCGCACCAGGTGTGGGAGGCAATGTATCAGGCCGCATGTCTGACCAAGCTGCTGCTGAAGCACTCGTCGCAGTCGGCCGTATCGGCGGCGTATCCCCGGGCGGCCCCGAAAACGCTGACGAAAGCGAGGGCGAGCCAGACAAGAAGCGTACGCGTCGCAGCACGAAGCGCACGCGCGCCGCCGCGGATAAGGACGACGAACTCATGGACGCGGACGAGGAGGAGAGCGCGAGCGCGCCTGCGGGTGGAAGCCACGCTCGCAAGCGTCGCGCTGTAGCCAATGGATGGGCCGACAGTGGGCGATCTACGTCGCCCCATCGCGCCCCATCGCGGAACCAGGACTACCGCGGGCTGCCTCCGGGCACGTTCCCTGGTGGGGTTCCTCCCTTCGAGCTCCCGTCGCTGGCGGGGCTGAACAATGCTGCGTTCTTGGGTAATACTAGTGCGCCCTCTAGTTACATCCGTTCTGGATCGAATGCACCGAGCCGGACTCACTCGCCTTTAGGACCTGCCGGATCGGGCCCCGGAATAGCCTACACGCTGCCTGGTGGTGTGCAACAAGGCCAGCAGCAATACTACGCAGGCGGATCGCCGCCCTCGGAGATGTCGAGCTTGATGGTCGCGGCGGGTGTGGCGCTCGGAGGATTGGGCATCCCGTCGTATATGGACCTCGAGCGGCATTACTTTGAGCTCGGCGAGCAGAAGAGGAAGTGGGAAGAGATGATGGAGCGAACGGACCGTCTTATGGCGGGCATGAAGCGGACGCTGGATGAGATGCGGGGGCTTGCGGCTCAGCACAACTCGCCGCCTCTCCAGCAGCAAGGGTCTCCTCAGCAGGCCCAGCAGCAGGCGGGTTCGGCGCACCAGTCACCCCAGGTCCCTGCCGCGCCAACCCCAGTGGTGGCTGCAGGCGCTGCTCCAGTAGCGATTCCTTTGAATCGCAGCGGTGCGGGTTCTGACCGCGAGAGGAGTTCTGTATGGCCTGTTGTAGAGACTGCAGGTACTACCTCCCGCGATTGAGATGCCTAGACTGTCTCGGCCGTTGCTGACTAGATCTACTCATCTTCCCATTTCGTGTCTTTCTTCAGACTTTTGCGCTTTGGACACTTCCCCCTTTTCTTAAAACCTCCGACCATCACCTTCAAACATTCACGCCTCTACCGTGCTCGTTTTAATCGCCTTTGGTCCCATCTAGCCATTTTATTCTTGGAATAAACCTACTCTATCGTATTTCATGTTTTTGTCCAGTGCTATTTCCGACCTGTCTCCACCACCGTCGTCCGACCTGCCCACCTGCGCATGTACCACGCCCACCACCCGCGCCGGGAATGTCTCGCGTCGATTAATATTCCGGTTTATGTGTTTATTGTGTACCAATTTATCATGCTTCCTTGGCCTTACTTCCCCTTTCCCCTTTATCTCGACCACCTCTCCATCCTCTTCCCTTTCTCGTCTTCCTTTCTATTTCTCCTGCGTATATGTTCGGGCGGAGGGATCGTTTCGCAAAAGGACGATTCCACTTCGGAATATCTATTTTCTTATTATTCAATCTGGCCGCCCTCTAGTATTTTTTAACCCATTCATACATCCTCCCCCCATTATTATCCATTGTAACATCTTTTCCCTTATTCACTTATTGACGCCTACAGGCAGGGGGCCCCGCTCAACACTAATAGCTTATCAGCCCCCCTTGCTTGATCCCATTTCCTTTTTTCTCCCTTTGGTATACATGCTTGCCCCTCTATGTTGTGTTTTCGTGATTGTGTCTCCCTCGACTGTTGCTGTGCCCTATTGTCTCTTTTTACAATGCCTCTTTATTACCTTTTTGCCCCCCGTCTTCCTATTTCCGCCTTTTGTCTACGATATGTCTATATGCCACCATTCCTACCTTCCGCCTTTTTCTCTGTCTGACCTTTTCACTTTTATTTTCTTCGACCCTTCCCATTTCTTTTGATTTTGTCGTGATTCTTTAGTGCTCTACCTGTTACTCGTATTATATTGCCGAGGTTGTGTCGAACACGCTTCTTGTTAATGTATATGTTTTTAGGTGCCTACGGGCACACCCACTTTTCTGATGCGCAAAAACGTGTCGGCCACCTTGAGAAATTGACTTGAAAATCTGGGAGAGATGAAATTCTGACAGGTGGCTGTTGTCGGCGTCGTTGGGGAAACCTCCTCGAGGCTTGCACGCTGCAGATTTGAAGAGACGCCATCCGGATCATGGCGGCTGTTGTGTTATTTTTATCGCCGACTATGACTTCAACCTCTTACCACCATGATCTCTTCCATTGCAATCAGTCATATGGATCGCCTACCCGACTTATGCTCTCTATGCCATGCAGGTATCAGGAGAAAGAACACTTGGTTATTTGTGTTTCATGCTGCGCTCGTATCCACACCTTACTTCCATGATAGATCATCTGAACATGACGAAGGTGCTTCCTCTTCTATTTCTTGTGAAAAAGAACCATTTTTATTCGATATACTCGTTTTCGTAGGTCATGAGTGATCTTTTTGCTCGCTTGAGCTTATCCCTCAGCGAAAGCTATGAGATAATAACTCGAATGGTTGGGGCGTTTGAGGTTTCATCTTCGTCTATTGGTGATACTTTGCTCATATGCATGCATCGTCTCTCTGAATATACGTCTGTCCTGCCAAACCCGATCTTCTCAACACAAGGGTGCAGATGAATATCATCTGTATCCATCGTGCGGTCATTTGACCATCTTTGACCATAGTATCTTCCTACGACTAGGATTCATAAATAGGGTCCTGATCCTATCGGACTGATCCCTTGACTTACTGTACCCTTGAGAAACGACAAAGGATGCGCTGTCTTTTACCCTGTGCTCTCGGACTGACACTTACCAATCCTTCTTTGGGACAAAACCTCAGCATAAATCCCAGCTGGAGGGTATGTTTGAAATCGTCTTAGCGGCAGATCTTTGCCCGAGGAGTTGTCATTTCTTGTTGAAACCTTGCGAACTTTCAGGAGCCATCTACCTCAAGATCTCTCGCTCAGCGCATTGCAATATCGCAGGATGCGATTAATTCGATGATGACGCAGCTCGGCACCAGCAATGGGCAGTTTGCAAGTGAGTTCTAACCCTCTCTGAATCGATGTTTCAATGGGAGATAAATTGGTATCTATACTTAGATATCGGGTATTGGCAAGCTGGGAACGTCTGGTCTGTGATGGCAATTCAAGACGAGCTTGCGGCGACGCAGGCAAACAAGGCTGCCGTGGTACAGAATTTGGACCTTGTTTTTGGGCTTTTTTCGAACTATGATCAATTTGGGTGCGTTGTGTTGATTTTACCCGGACATTTGACCGTATCTTTATCTCGCCGATTGATTACAGGGTAATGTCCCTTCACTGATATGTTTGCAGGACGTTTCTGATTCTAACGTGGTTCTGGAACCGTTTACAGTTCAACGACGATGCGCTGTATGTGTACTTTGGTTTTGATGAAGCTCGGGCTTGCCGATGACTGACGGTATTCTGCGCAGATGGTGGGCAGCTGCGTCCTTGTATGGGAGCAAGGCATACAATAGCACCCAGCTCTTGAACAACGCTGTTGCGACATGGAACTCTGTTTCTCGATTGTCAGTCTCCGCTACCATTTACACGCAACAACTTTGTTGAAGTGTGAAAAGCCAAATTACGCAGGCCGAAGCTCAGTCTGGATCGCATCCTTTGAAGAGCTTTCCGATCGAAGGAACATGCGACGGAGGTGAGTTCAGAGCCATTGAAATTGCTAGATTGATCTCATGTTTGCCGCCTGGAACGTTAAGTCACTATGGCAGGCGGAGTATTTTGGGTGTGTTAGGATTGTTCAATGATTCCCAGATCACTAAGGTTTGCTGAGATGTTATCAGCGTCCGACAAGCGAGGATACATCCGTGAACTCGATCACTACAGGGTATGTGTTGTGGCGTTTCTGTTCCTCCAAATGCGACTGAGTTGCTTATACGGGACGCTATATCTGCAACAGCCTCTTCATGACGTTGGTTAATGTTTTCTTCATCAACGACGTCAAAAAATGAAAACCTACCTCTCTTTGTTATAGCTTGTCTGCCTACCTCGCCGAACAGACCAAAGACCCCAAGTATACAAATGCCGCTATCCAAAGCGCTAATTGGATTAAAGCGCACAATTTGAATGCCAACAACATCGTGTTGGACACGGTCAGCGCTGCGGATTGCAGTCGGTCCCCATCTACGTGGATATTCACATATAATAGTGGCAAATTTATCGAGGGCCTGTCGGTTCTAGCGAATATCACGGAAGATAGTCAATGGAATAATCTGTACGTACCCCACAGCAGTCTCTGGTTTCGAACCGTTGGGTCATGCGGCTGATTTTTCTCGTTTTGAACGGCGGCAGAATGGTCTCTGTCATTGCTTCGGCTGTGGAAAATACGGCATGGCAAGGCAGCAACGGTATTGTCACGGAAGGATCTGATAACAGCCAGAATAACGATGGAATTGGGTTTAAAGGTGCGTCTATGCCCTGCTTTCTCGGGTAGATTTCTTGGCACGAGACTGAATATTGGGGGGCATGTTTGCCTGGTTTGTTAGCGGTGTATATCCGTGGCCTCCGCGAGGCATTCCGGAGGACCCCACACAACGCCCAACTGCGCACGCTCCTCCGGGGTTACATAAATGTCCAGGTGTGCAGTTTCGTCATACTTGAGGCAACGGACGATTGTGATGACCATGTATCCTTTCTTCCATTCAGTACAATGCACTTCTAGAATTGGCTGCGAACGGATCGTTCTACTCCGCCAGCTGGGCGGGACCGCAGCCGGCAAAATTTACGTCCTGGGGTCAGCTGGCGGCGCTGGATGTGCTGACAGCGGCTGTTGAGGTTAATTGAATGTTCATGGGAGGTCTGGGCTTTGGGGATTTTGGGCGCGCAAGAGAGGCAAGGCGACAGGAGACGGGTAACTTTGCAATCAAAGAAGACGAGGCAGGGAAATTTCGAGGGGAGAGGGACAAACAGTTTCATCGGAAAATAATTGATATATTCGATTTGTCGCCGAGATTCAGAGAAGGTAACGCAAGCATTTAGAAATCCGCTCACGCGAGGGGCCTGTGTGATTCCAAAGTCAAAAACAGGAAGTCATGATCTATTAAGTCGTGAGTATGCCCGAATAGAAGAAGGGCTTTTTCATACAGACGTCATCCAAAATCATACAACCAAAGGCTCAGCCACCATACCCATCGGTACTACAGGCGCACTTGTCGATGCCACCGGCCGCCGAATCTCTCTCCCTAGACCAGCGGCACGCTCTGACTCCTCGATTGTATATGCGGGCACGCGCAGCTCTTTAAGCCGCCGTTTGTGCACTTTGCTTTTCCAGTGTGATTGGAGTGCGGAATCGGTTTCGTAATATCTATTTGCAAAATAAGGTTGGATGAGAAATGCTGTTCCTGATCAAGGAGTAGTTTGGACAAGTTGTGCTCACTTTGCACATTCGACGCAGTAGTGCTGCCCTAGGCCAGGGAGTTCGTAGTTGATAGGTTGAGCTTCCAGCGCCGCACGGTTCTGGATATGATCTATGAGTTCATAAATCCTTCATGGAGGATTCGGAGCGTTCTAACGGTTGGGTCAAGGTCAATATCTTGGATCTGATCCAGGTGTCGAGTCATGACCTAGGGTGAAAATCTGTCAGAGAGGCAATGTTTCAAGGTTTATAGAACGTACTCTTGTCCTCGCGCCTCTATGGACATCTCTCCGAGCATGATGGGCTCTTGAGCGGCGTAGGCGACCCATTGAATTTTGAGTGATGGTGGTTCAGGGAAAAGAATTTATCGTGACCCTATTCTGGGGTTCGCCCCTTGAACGTGAAATGTGCCTATTTCATGCCACCTTTTACTCTCATCTGAGCTGGTTTGGAAAGGCCAAACCCCATACGAGGATGCCACCATTTCGTCTCTAATCTGTCACCGGAAGGCTTTGATTGGGCTACTCTCAATTTGGAGTTAAGCCGACGCGACATTCCAGAGTTTGGTTCGACCGGCGTTGACGTTGACCGTGACAGTGGAACCTGGGTTGCCGTTAGGCCTGCATCGCAGGATGCGCATTCTCACTTGGAACATAGTAAGTTTCTTTGGCTTTTGCAAATGCTGTTCTATGACCATGTTATCTAGAATGGCGTTCGAACTCTTCCGCAATATCACCCGTAGGTTGCTTCTTTCTCGTGTACACGACGCGTCTTATTCAGTGCATATATTAGATGGAGCACGCTGAAGACGTTCGACGATATTCTCAATCATCTAGAGGCTGATATCATCTGTTTCCAAGGTTCATTAATTTCCATTGAATAAATCAATGCTAATACCGAGCTAATACGCTACTGCAGAAATGAAATCCTCCAGACAAATATTGCCGAAACAAGTCGCGTTGCCTCCATCCTTCGACTCGTTCTTTTCATTTCCCATTAAGAAATCTGGATACTCCGGGGTTGCAATTTACACGCGCCGAGGTGCTGTCGTTCCGCTGAAAGCAGAAGAAGGCTTGTCAGGTCTCATCCAACCACGTCCCCCACTTAGCGACGAAGAACGCATTTCGCGACCTAGTTCCTACCCAGCAGAGTGCTCTGAAGACGACGATGTCGATTACAAAGATTTAGACAGCGAGGGACGCGCTGTGGTCATTGATTTGGGGTTATTCGTGCTAATAAGCGTGTATTGCCCCAATGACAGCACAGGAACCGAGGAACGCGACAAATTCAAGATGGACTACCACAGGATGCTTGCGATGCGTGTTCGGACACTGATCGAGGAAGGTAGAGAAGTCATGGTGGTAGGCGACCTCAATGCATGTCCTGCAGTCGAAGATCACTGTGAGGGAAGAATTATTATCGAGCGTGGGTTAGCTGAGGGTCTGGAGGGTGAAGAAGGTTTCTGGAGCAATGAATATCGGCGGTGGCTGAGGGACTGGCTGGTCAGAGATGACGGCACTGGTGGATGTATGGTCGACATTGTGAGGAAATTTTGGCCCGATCGGAAGGAAATGTATACCTGTGAGCTATTCTTTCCTCGTTGGAATCCAAGCGATTAATATGTACATGTTTTTTTAGGTTGGAACACCAAGATATCTGCAAGGGCGACAAACTATGGGACACGGATCGATTTCATACTCATCACACCTGGATTGGTACCCTGGGCCAAAGCTGCGGATATTCAGCCTAACCTGAACGGCAGTGATCACTGCCCTGTCTATGTTGACCTACACGATGAGATTACCAACTCTGATGGGTCAACAACTAAGCTGTCTGACGTGTTGGGAGCAAAGCCAACACCTGCTGGCCCCGCAGAGCCACCTCGGCTGGCGGCCAAGTTCTGGAACGAGCACAAGCAGAAATTACTGTCGACGTTCTTTGGGAAGAAATCTACGGACTCCAAATCTGATAACTCTAGTGTCTCATCGTCACAAACCCCGACGCTGATATCGCCCAAGGCGCTCAGTGTACCTGACAGTATTGACCTCACTGCTGGTTCATCGACCGAGAGCCCTGCTGACACACCAAAACAACCTTTGCTTACTCCTACTGCTACGCCACCTCCTATCAAACGCAGAATTGTCCCAGATGACAATATTCCTCCTCCAAAGAAAGCTAAATTATCGCAGTCCAACGAAGATACGGTAAAGCACCAGAGCAAGGAGAAAAAATCTGGCCAGTCCACATTGGCCGGTTTCTTTACCAAACCTAAAGCCTCCGGTTCATCCATGTCAAAAGCCAAAGGTAAAGCCAAGGAAGGATCTTGTAGATCAAGCTCTCCGCCACCTCGCGAGGACCTTACGGACGTGGACGAGGATGCGGATTTTCAACTAGCGTTGCAGCTTTCGCAGTCGCAGGACAATATACTTGATTTGTCCAGCTCGCAGGGCTCTGCGCCAAAAAACGACGACCAAAAGAAGAAACAGTGGACAAGCCTCCTAGCACCGACGCAAGCGCCACTGTGTACTGTGCACCAGGAGCCGGCGAAAGAGTTTACTGTCAATAAACCTGGCCCAAATAAAGGGAAGAAGTTCTTTACATGCTCGAGGTGAGTTGGGCTTTACAGTTTTCCCTTCTGCGTGCTGAGTATTGTTCGAAGGCCTGTTGGTCCTGGGTATGACAAAGGCCGCTCTGAACGCCTTAGAGAACATGTCGATCCGCAGTATAAGTGTGGTTTCTTCATGTGGTCGAGCGATGCCAGGAAGGAGATGGCGAAGAAAGCTAATGGTAGCTCTTGACGCAACTATTTCTCGGCTTTTCTCATTGCTTCTTGATATGCTCTACTGGGACACTCTACTGATACCCGTCGTCAAAAGCAGTCCAAATATTGGAGTTGCACCTTTGGACACTATCTATCAAGTGCTCCTTATTCCCAAACTTTTCACAATCCTCCCCTACTACCCAACATCCCACTTGTTCCAAGGACATTATGTCTCTTTTTCAGCATCCGATTGCTGTCCCATGGAACACTTTGTAAATATTCGATTGGGATGAAATTTTTCAAATGATATACGTAATTTTTGGTTAATTTTTGGTTACATTATTGCTAGTTTTTGCTCTCTCTCGAATCGTTGCACGTTCACGTTATTATTCTAGGTCCTGCTCGTAGATCTATACTAGATGCTCTTGTATTTGTACGATTCATGTGTATATACATCATATTTCATCCTTGCATCTATAATTTTGTTCGACATATTCACTAGGCTATTGACCTTGACGAACCTCTCTTGTAATTTGGACACTGGGTTTGCGAATCGCAGCGGATTCGCGCTACGTTGAGCCTCTGACGTGGCCAGGATTATCTTGGCCTATTATTAAGATCAGATCGCTACTCAGCGCAGCCAAGCAGCGGCGTCCAACAACGAACGCCCATCGTGTTGAGCGATTCTTTTTCTCTCGCTCTCCTCGCTTCGCAAGGCCATGCTGAGGTTCTCAAAGTGTGAGTCCATTTCACGGCGTCCTACGCCCGCCTCGAGAGTTGATGTCACCACTTACGCGGGATGCCCTAGCGAGACTCTTGGCCTTGATCTTGGCCACGATAATCTTGCTGACTTATACACACTGGGTAAGATTTATAGTAGGTCTGAACATGCAAGACGGCTTACGGTGTCCTATAGATTGATTTTCTGCACGTTCGGTTTCGCAAAGATGACCTCCAGTGGGACGATTCCGAGGATTGGACCGACGATAGCGACGAGTCAATACCCGGGACATCTTCGACGCCACCCCTAGCACATGAAGCGCTAGAGACGACGAAGACAACACCAAATCTTACAGCAGATATCGTGAAGCGAGACGCAATTGTCGAGGCTTTCAAGGTATGTGCATATGCACTCGTCTTATTTGCATACGGGTAAGCTAACTCGAGACCAAGCATGCATGGTCAGCGTATGGTGAGCACTGTTTCCATAATTCGATCAGGATGGCTTTCTAAATCCATTGTAGAGCGGGACGCGATGGGCGACGACGAATACCATCCGCTGACGAGGAAAGGATCCAATCTAAATCATCATGGAGGGGTGGGCTTCACTGTGGTCGATGCGATCGACACAATGCAAATCATGGGTCTGACAGAAGAGTATGAACGAGCGAGAGAATGGGTCGCCCATAATCTGACGTTCGAGAGGGATGGAAATTTCAATACATTCGAGGTGCGTATTAGCTTTCTATTCTATCGCGTTGAAAGTCGTGAATTTCCCGGGCTGGCTAGACCACAATTCGGGTACTTGGCGGGCTACTATCTGCATACCATTTCTCCAACGAAGACCCTATCTTCCTAGAGAAAGCCGTGGACCTGGGCGATCGTATCGCAATGGCTTTCGACACCCCTTCAGGCCTTCCGCTATCTGATATAAACCTGAAGCTCCGCAAAGGTGTAAAGGGTGTCGCTCCGACGAGCACCGCCGAGGCGTCGACTCTGCAGCTTGAGTTGCGCTATCTGAGCGTTGTCACGAAGAATGAAACGTATTGGAGACAGGCGGAACATGTGAGTTGGATTTTGAGTTTGTGTAGGTTGGGTTAATTAATCTTGTTGGCGATGATGCAGGCTATGAAAGTTATCAGGGACGCCAAAATGCCGGAGGTTGTCGCGCCTATCTTCATGAAGTGAGTGCAGACCATCCAATAACTAGTACATATTTGAGTGTTGACTGTGAACTTCTAGCGCTGACACTGGTCAATTCCAAATATCGGAGATACGGCTGGGCTCAAGAGGGGACTCTTATTATGAGTACTTACTGTGAGTTATAACATCTTCCGCCGACTCTCGTACCTGAATTAAAATATGCGCTACCACCAGGAAACAATATCTGCAGACTGTAAGAACGTGTCTGGAGACCGTTTCCTCAGCCAAATCTTATTCATATTTCTTTTCTTTTCATATTCGCAGAACCAAAAAGAAAAGGTCTACCTAGAAGTACGTTGAAATTTATCCACACAATAGCTGTAGCTGACAGAAATGTTTCTTCTTGAAAGATGTACGAAGAAACCATGAAAGCCATCCACACAAAACTCGTCCGCAAAGGTCTAGTTAACGGCCTGACATACACCATCGAGCTTCTTCCAGAATACAGACCGCAGAAACAAGTGTACGACCTCTAGTTCATCTCATACAACAATGCAACTGACAATATTTACCTGTACCTCTAGAAATTGGCAAGAATCACACAAGCAAGACCATCTCGTCTGTTTCCTTGGCGGTTCTCTAATGCTGGGAGCAGCCACGACTGGGAACGTCAGAGGCTCGGTATCGATCCCACCCAAGAGGGAGGAGCTGACCGCTGTTGGAAAAGATGATTGGAAGCTGGGCATGGACTTGGTTGATACGTGTGTGGATACGTATAAGTCGACTGCGACGTAAGTTTTTGCTCTCTCCGTGCGCAGGTGTTGTGGTTGACGTTTGTGGTTTGGTAGTGGGCTATCACCTGAGATTGTGTATTTCTGGGATAAAGACGCGAAAGGAAAGGAGCGGGATTGGTATATCAAGGGTAATGGGTACGTTCTAGGCAGATACTTTTCGTCATTGACTATTAATCACATTCGGTATCCGGTTTCCAGCCGCAACGGGATGCCCTCGTACGACGCTCGCTATATCCTAAGGTAAGCCGTGTACCCCTCCCCGATAGTGCATGTATTGGTCTTGATCTCTTATACCATTTGTAAATTCAGACCAGAAACTGTAGAGTCGCTCTTCATCGCCTTCCGCCTCACATGGGATGCCAAATACCGCGAAGATGGATGGCGGATCTTCCAGGCTATCGAAAAATACTGCCGCGTGCAAACTGGAGGGTATGCATCGGTGCTGGATGTGGATAACGAAGAAACGGCGTTGATTGATAAGATGGAGACGTTCTTTTTGGTGTGTATCGTTTTTCTTGTTGAAATATTTTTGTTGGCGGCTGTGAACTGAGGCTGATGACCGTTGGTTGCTCCCTGCAGAGCGAGACACTGAAGTACTTGTATTTGCTATTCTCTGATGCGAAGGATATTCCTCTAGATAGTGAGTCTTCTCGTTGGGTTATTCAGCCTCTGTTAACTTCATCGTATTTTTAATCTCTTCAGAATACGTGTTTAACACTGAGGTATATAAACAGCCCTACTACTCTACATACGATAGAATACTGATCATAAATGATTTTACAGGCCCATCCACTACCCATATTCAACCCTACAATTAAGACTGGCTTCTAGCTACGACTACCGCGGCTTATGCCGTCTGGCAAAGTCTCCAATCTGATACCCAGCTTCTGTACTACTCTATAGATAGGAAGGATGGATGTATTCCTTGTTACCGCTCTGGGGAAATGTGTGCGCGATTGTATAGTATTAATATGCATGGAGGCCCCAATGCCACTATCGTTATCGCCGTAATGTCTCTTGAGCGCTAAGCATCAACCTAAAGATCTGGCAGTAGTCCATCCTCTAGAAGTGGTATAGATAACGCAGGGGATAATCTAGATAGCAGATCATCTTTGTCATGAAATTGCGCGTGAAAGAGTGGCTAGCGTCGTGTTCGTTATGCTGGAGGTCGTGGAGGTTGCGGCGGGCATCGGCGCTTGATTTGAGAGCCAATGGCGGAATGCGAAATAGGATACGCAGGCTAGAATGGCAGCGAGGGTTGCTATCAGTCTGGTGCCAACTAGGGATGTTTCTTGCTCGGTCTGGACAATATTTAGCAAGACTAATTCGGGGACGAAAGAAAGCGAATTTCACGTACCACTGAAGTGAACGGCGAAAGGATGGGTATCGTGAAATGCGAAGCTCCAATTGCCGACCACCATCGCTCTTGCTGTTTAGACTGCATCAGCAACGAATGACGCGTGTAGTGCGTCGCGAGATAGATGACCAGCAGAACTAGGAGCGCGATGAGGCCTAGGAGAAAGATCTGTCTTTTGGTCAAAATAAATCTCGTAGAAATAGCAGGTAAGGGTTGGACTAACTAGGAGTTTTTCGAGGTATGCGTGCTTTTCTTTGTATTCTTTAGCTAGTGCATTTAGTTCGCGCTAAATAGTCATTTCAGCTTTAGAAAATGAAGATAACAGGGGCTGGGAAACGTCCTGACTTCTCGCTTCATATCGTGCGCCTCCCCCATCGTCTGCACTTCCTTTTTGTGCTCATGCTGCGCTTCTAAGAGTGCCTCCGCCCGTAGTGCTCGCGTAGCCCAGTATTGCTCCGTCGCAGTCAACGGCCGAGGCTGGGGAGGCTGAACTGTCGATACTGCGGTTGGCGCCGTATGGAAATCAGTCGTGGCGAGAGCCATTGTTCGCGAGTATGACATTGGTCGAGAATTCGGTTGATCGTTAGTATAGTTGGCTTGAGATTGGTTCCACCGCGGTGATTGTGGCTTTTTCAGGAAGTTTGGCATTGGTCAAGCATTGGTTCAAGTCGAAAGTTCAAATCTAAAGGAGGAGGCGTAATGCTCGGTAACGTATGGCAAAATGCTGTGCTATTGCTTATAGTGTAGTAACTAGTGTGTCCCTCTTAGCTCAGTGGTAGAGCGCGTCACTAGTACACAATCAGTGTATGACGAGGTCAGTCGTTCAAGTCGGCTAGCGGGAAACATCCGTTGCATACAGTGCGCAGTAGTTGCGCACTGTATGCAACTGGTTAATTTTTTTCCAATCTATTGCTTAGTCCAGGCCCAGCTTCAGTTCATGATTCATCACATAGCACTTAATAAGTGCATTTAAGTTTCGTCGTTCGACCATAATTTTTGGCCTAATAAAATTTAAATAAATACCCAAAGATTTGAAGCTCGCTTTGGACCGGCGCTGAAATTTACGGGAATTTCCATCAACGTCGACGACACTCAACTTTCAAGTCGGTCTCCTCACATCAATGATCATAAAGTCATCATGAATCTCAAGATCAGACTCTCACTTTTTTCTTCTGGCTCGAATGCACAAGGACATCTAGGAAACGGCACTCTCGACGACTCTCGCATATTCCAAAAGTGCTCTTTCCTTGAGCAAGCACCGCGTACTTTGCCCACTGGAACGTCTCTCGTTATCGATATCGCAGCAGGATCCAACCATACGTTATTACTTCTCGAAATTGAAGGGCGGAGGGAACTCTGGGGATGTGGAGATAGTCGGAAGGGTCAACTTGGGCTGGTATTTCAGCAACCTTCCACTCGTTTTCGCAGACTTGAGCTAGCTTTGGATGAAGCTAACTTCAACGGCTTTCGCGTCAAATTTATATCTGCCACATGGGAAACGAGCTACGTAGTGCTATCCTGCGACGGAAAGGGAGACGTAGTGCTATCTATGGGGTCCGACGATTATGGTGACCTCGGTATTGGCGGTTTGAAGAAGGGCCAACCAGCTAAAGACTTTCACGTTGTCCGATTCGATCACATTCCTATGCTTTCAGATGGTCTGGACGTCCTAGGGATATACTCAGGCCAACGTCATGTCATTTTGCGCGTCAGGTCTGCGACTTCGTCTTCACCGATCCTGGTAGGCTGGGGAACCTGCCGTCATGGTCAACTAGGAGAAACGGCCGTTAAACCATTCGCATCTGTACCCCAGGTATTATCGATTCCTAGCGCCAATATCATATCTTTGGCTCTCGGGATTCACCACACAGTAATCCTAGACGACTCGAGAAACCTCGCATGCTTTGGCTCCAACCGAAAAGGTCAATTCGACGTCGCACAGACCCTTTCCACGAATCATAAAGAAATCCAAGGCGTAGGGTGCACCTGGAATGGAACATATGTCGTCGCCGAAGACCAAGAACAACGATGGACGGTATATTCTTCTGGGAGCAATTCACATCATCAACTGGGATGGAAGGACAAAGAAAAGGACAAGGAGACCGAAGGCACTCCCCGTCCCGTGGGCCAAGTCAATTTCCCTGATGCTTTGGATCGCCAGGGGGCGCCACCCAAGATCGTTTGTGGAAGTGAACATGTCCTCTTGCTCCTGCCTCCCCGGTCTGGGACTTCGACATCCCCGCAGCTATGGGGGTGGGGGTGGAATGAACATGGTAATCTCGGGATTGGTCATATGGAGGATGTGCCTGTTCCCATCCAACTCTGGACGCCTCCGGAGAGTGGGCGTATCGTTGACGTGTGGGCTGGGTTGGGGACGAGCTGGATCTGCATCGAAGAAAGTGGACCCTAATGTCTTCGGGAGAAATCATTCTTCTGGTGTGCCACTCTGTACCGCTCTGTGGATGTGCATAGTATTAGACCACTGAGTGAGTCCGTGGTACTTCGTTGTATTTTTTTATGGTGTAGCTAACCGATCACTACTGATCAGGACTTTCGAAGCCAAGCTTAGGAGCTACGGAAGGTCAGAGCTGAGCGTTGGATCCGACGTCATAATCCGGACTCGTATTTCGCATCTATCGGACTACCAAGCTCGTTTGTGGCACGTCTGTCCGTAAAGATGGATGTACTCGAGTACATTTGGTACGCTTCTTTCCGTACCCTTCTCTGACTAGAATCTTAGCTGACCAGACCTTATTTACGATTTGGGCCATATTTTACCTGGGTAGAATGACTACTTTCGATCAACTTTTCGGCGAGATTTCTTCGCAGATTCTGAACCGACATAGCGTAGGGTGCTGTTCTGAATCCTTATTATGCTTGGAGTATCTAACCTAACATTCAGAATGAATTCGAGGTCAATCTGGTATTGCTAACCACACGTTAGACATGTAGCCCGCTAATACGAGTATTGAGACCATTTGAATCGATAGAAGCCGCTGACAATGTCGCTTTGGTCAACAGAAAATTTTACAGATGTATTAATATTACTCCTAAGTATTATCAATGTCATCGCTCATTCACTAAAGGCTCCAGGCATGGTTGAGGTGGCACAATCCTAGTCCCTGAGCATAATCCATAATCCAACTCGAGCTGAACGAACTGGTATTATTACTGCAGGGCAAGGAATTTCAAGGCGTTTCTTGAGGGTGAACGACGAGCTTCAGCCTTGAGAATTGGCTGGACTGCATCTTGGCCAAACCCTCTGGAATCGCAGCCAAACCTCCAGGGAGGACTTCGATGTTGTTGGGCTAGCAGGAGACGCATCAGTAACTGAATCATTGGATAATATAGGTATAAGAGATGCACCTTCAACCATCCCTTCTCTATGAAGCCAGAGATGATATCGTGGTAAAACGTTGCAAGAAGCTCAACGTTCGGAGGGGCCCTGGGGAGACCAAGGGCGGTGATGATAATTTTGCCTTGTTCGGCACTGAGAGTAGGTTCAAGAACAATGATAAGGTGTCCCTCCGGTGCAAGAATATCGTGACCTGTTTTCTGAGTGCTCTCGGAAGAAATAGCGTCGAAAACAATCTTGATCGGGGTGTCGGTGAGCTTGACGATCTCCTTGGCGAGCTCGGGAGTCGGGAGATTGCGATCGAAAACTGCTGTAGCTCCCAAACTTTTGAGAGCATCAGCGTTTTTGAGCGATGCAGTAGTGATGATGGGCGAAAAGCCGGAGATCTTCGCCAATTGGATAGCTGGGTAAAAATCAATAAGATATTCCGATATGCTTGAGCCTTGGAGAAATAAATCTACATACCATTTTGACCTACCGAGCTGGCTCCTCCGAGGATAACGATAGGGACACCACTGTAGATGCCTCGAGTAGTCTCGGAGATCGGGGGAGGCAGTCCAATTCCATATGGATGCTTGTTGTACAACCCAACGTAAGCGGCGTTCAATGCTACTGGGAAGGTCGAGGCCTCGTCAAATGTAGTGTTTTCTGGAATCTAAACATTAACAAGGTGAGTCAATACATAATTTCTAGATAAGATATGTGCTTACCCTAGCAAGAGTCGCTGCCAATGTGACAGCGTACTGCTGGAAGCTGGCTCGTTCATTGATGATTTGGCCTTGAGTAAAGCTAAAGAGAAGTCATTCCACACGTTCAAAGAAAACCATGAAGTTGGAACGTACACTCGTTCCCCTTTCTTGAATTCCGTAACACCTTCTCCTACTTCTTCGACCTCTCCTGCAATGTCCATCCCAAGGATGGCCGGGTAATCCTCCAAGAACACACCGTACTTCTGAATCTTCCAGTCGACAGGATTCAAAGATGTCGCTATCACCTTGACCAATACTTCTCCTGGACCGGGCTTGGGGATGGGTACTTCGCGGACAACAAAATCTCCGAACTTCTTTGTGAGGAGCAGGGCTTTCTGAGCGGCAGGCATGGAGTTAGTTCAGCGGATGTGCGGGTGAAGAGTAGATAGCTTTGAGAAGAATGAATATGGTCGAGATTTGGAGAGACCACTTTATATATACGTCGTCCATGAGACAGACTCGAATGTGAATCTAGTCTCGGAAACCCAGCCTCTTTCGGGCCTCCATCCCCAATTTGGGTCCAACTTGATACCTTCTTTCAGCACCCCCGGGAAATCATGAGCTCGTTCCAACACTCCGAGTCCAAGGCATTCGAAATCCCAAGATGTGAAGGCCTTCTGTCGAGGATGTCCGGGATTGTTGAGTTTGTACGGTGTGTATGACGGCATCTTGGGCTTGGATTCATAAGGTAGAGGCCATTCATCTTCGGTAAACGTCACGTGAAGACTGTGACACGGACGGATTAGGAAAGTATCGCGCTAATTAACAATAGATATGTCTTTTTGAGCACAATGAGCAACCCTGCGTGGACCAATGGACCTAACTTCTGTGCATATAATATTTTGACACGTAAACTAGCAATAATTTTGCCCGAATGTGGAGTTTTCGACGACGAGTAGCAATGACACTGAATCACGCCGCATCCCGCGTCAATGCCTCCAAAGAACGCGTCAATTTCCAATTCCTCGCAAAACTAAAAGAGCTAGTCTAGTGCCAATAATGGAAGGGGGAGAGGGTGGTGGGACAAAGAGGACCCAGGAGTCAGGATCTCGGGTGGGCGAGAATAGACCTGCTGCCTGCGAGGCGGCGTCTGCCGTCGAGTGGTGACAACGAGGTGAATGTGCACAAATGTGTTGCTGCAGTCGACAAGCGACTGAGTCTTCTATAACCAACTTGATTTCGGAAATATGGAGAGAGACGACATGTCGAACTAAATAATTAAATAATTCCAAGATTGTATTCCTGTTTTACTTTGCAAGGGTTTCCATCCTCAATCATTGCGTGAAGATCATCTCGAAAAGTATACAATAGCCGCCCTCGAATCTGTTCCTTTGAAGTCAATGCGGAGATGTGTAAATCGATCATTGCATGCGTATGAACGGGGCTTGAATGGGCGGCAAGCTGCAATGATGGCCCATGGGCTAAGCATGGGCAGGAGGAAATGTCGAGGGCACTGTGTACTTCTGCCATGGATCATGGATATTCACAGGATGGGAGTGTATTAATTTCTGTGCATACTAGTATCTTTCCCATGTAGATATGTAGAACGTTCACTGGCATGAGAATCAGAACTATCAAGACAATATTTTGAAATGCCTAAGGCTCAATGAAAAATGCTTCAACAGCCCCAAAACTTGGCCAATAGATACTTAACTAGTGTACCTATGTGAACTAGCCCTGTAGCCCATGTCTACTCTCTATCACAAAGCGGGAGACTCATTCCAGTGTTTCTCCGCGCAATAATTTCCTAATTGGATTCAATCATCACACAAAAGTAACGCCACGTGACGTTTGTCGAAGATGAATGGCCTCTACCTTAACCGTTTCGATACATTTCACATGCCTTCTGGGTTTGAAAACTACGCTGTGGAGTCTTCATTCTAGCCAGACATTGGATGGCATCTCAGTCTGTGGGAACAACAGGGGCGTTGAAAGAGCTCTGCGCCGACGCCGACGCCGACCATCGTTGAATCGCGGTGCATTCATATCTATAACAAAGCCCAATCCTGATTTTGGCATTTCTGCAGCTGTCATGTTACAGGGTCTTGCATAATTTCGTGCAGTTCATCATTCGCGCGAGGCTATTTGGTTGAGTTTGCACATTACCAGATATGGCATGCCCTGTTTGGGATGGACTTTCAGCTGCAAGTTTTTGCGTATCATGACACCCGGAGAGGAGCCAATTCAACTAGGAGAGCATCTTGCATGAGTTCAGGCTCAAATATTGGGGTTTTGAAGTGCCCTTCGAGGAGTCGAACATACGGTACTTCCTGTTTTGGGTCGGTGCAAAGATGCGCAAATAAGAGCGACGAAAATGATGAACTGCACGAAATTATGCAAGACCCTGTAGTCACCCGAAAACAGGCAGAACAACTCGGAAACGGTACGCACTGAGTCGCAATAGTAGACTACTTTACAATAGTCCTCCAATTCAGTGGTAGAGAGCGCGGCTACGCAGGGTTTGACGGATAGCAGAACATCGCCTGTCCTGATGCGGGCTGTCAGAAGCGATACAGGAGGCACGGGGCATTCAACTTTTGCTCTTTATCCCCCGTCCTCTTTCGTTGCTTTCCCGGACATCTAGGCTCTGCGGAATGGACGCGTAGAGGCCGTTGAGCTTTGCGCTGATAGAGGACGTGGTAGGATGTCCATTTTCAAGGCAGGATCTTCAACAGCATTGTCTGGTGGTGGTGGCGCTGATGATGACGAGGGCTGATTGGAAGATGATGCGCTGCTCTGTGCACTGGGCGTGGTTCCGCGACGAAAGAGCGCGTTTCTTTGCTGCACGCTGGCATTTGAGAGTCCTGATCTCTGTTATTCTGGCCACCACTTTACCTCACGCAAAGCTTCAAGTTCTGTCCTAAATAGAACATACACAAAGAATCAAAATATTCAGCCATCTTTGGGGATGATGGTGGAAATTGGTGTCACCCTCGCCCTTCTCTCAGCGATTTGCCGAGGCCACCAGAGCATTTTGGTTGGTGTTGTCTCGGAGCAACGTGAATATCCCCAACGTTCGAGTCAGTAATGCATTACGTTTGTCGTAATATTCACTCTTGCTTGGCGGTCAGCACACCATTCCGAGGTCCGTTTCTTGAGGGCAGTCATAAGGCCGACTTCATCTCGTTGTTCGGAAGTGTGTACACTCTCCCATCACCAACATCATGCTGGATCTACTTTCTCTCCCTCCAGAGCTGCTCGAGAAAATCACAGACGAGGTACTTCATTCGAGGCTGTTTCTCCATACCATTCGCCTGCTTATAGATATCGCCGTATTATCTACAGCTCGACGGAATCTACAAAAAGACGCTCAGGCTCACATGCAAGCACCTCAATGACATCGTCGAGCACCAGCTCTTCGCCAACATCGTCATCAAGTATAGCAATTACCAGCCGGATCTCATTTGCGAGCAACTCGAGGCGCTGGCAGAGCGCACAACCACTGCTCGGCGCCATGCGCAATCGCTTGAAATTAGGGGATTCAGCGCAGACTCGCACTTGGGTGCCCGATCGCGATCCCGCTCCGTTGAGCGCGCCAGGGGATCCAGGTCACGAAGTAGGGGTCCCTTGGCGGAGGCACACCAGTCCAACAAGGAAATTCTCACATATCTGGGGCAAGCTATCTGTTCATTGACCAAGGTTCGCGAGGTCTGGTGAGTTTTTGTTGTCCGAGGTCGTTTGGATTATACCCAACGTAGATTTAGGTGGCATATTGGTGTCAATGATCCGCAGTGGGCGCAGATTGTCGTCATGGACTCCCTCGTTTCCCTCCCTTTCCTAGAGGTCCTGCAAATATCCCTCGGCGGTGCACCGGCGTCCTCCTTAAAACTAGAACAGCTTGCTAACCTGCGCAAGATCGTCATTGCTGGATATTGTGTCGATTATCGGGCGGACATCGTAACAGGCCTCGGCAAACTCATCTCGAATTCTCCACAATTGACCCATCTCGACGTTGGCTTCAAGGGACGCGCAAACGGGAACGACCTCTCGACGCTACACGATCTTCTTGGTTCCGTCCCTCCTGAGTCACCGCTTGCATTGTCACATCTTGCGCTACAAAATTGGGGCGTCCGCCTCGACTCGACTATTGTTTCTAACCTGCGGTCTTTGGACACGCTCTACTTGCACCATATTGTTGATACGCGAACCCACCCACCGGTCGATCTGGAGGAAGCAGCTGTAGAAGAGCTCATCGCGCGCACGTCGGCATGCTGTTCGTCAAACGACGAAATCTGGGACGCGCTGCGCGAGGAGTGTATTTGGCTCAAGGAGATCAGCACGGACGGTGTCACGGCCGCCTTACTGGACTACCTTGCGGCGTATTCTGGTCTCCAAAAGCTCACGTTGTGCTCGGCGCCTGTGAACGATGGACTGGCTTCGGACAGTCTTGCGATACAGTTCTACGATCAGGTGCTACCGCGACATGCCTCCTCTTTGGTTGCGCTTGAAATCACCCCCGAATACGAGGGTAAATGGTGTTTTGGTCGACATAATTGCGCGAGCTTGCTACAGTGCACCAATCTAGAAACGCTCAAGATTCACATTAACTCCGCCGAGATCAATCGCACGAAGAAGCAGGATGTAGTCGTAAGTCGGCTTTCAGTTCCCCGTATTTTTATGGTTTGGCTCACCAAGTCGGCATAGTGGACACTACTCGAGATTGCCGACGACCTGCCCCACCTCTCTCACCTCACCATCGCATCTGCTGACTCGGAGAGCAACCGAGGAGGCCGCAGCGGGAACCCGTCGATTGGGCACATCTACCGCGTCAATAAGGAGATTACGGAAAGCGTCACTACTTTTGGTCCTCTGGACGCATCTGCTATCTCAAAAGTCATCACCACCCCAGCCCGCGACTACGTCGCACGCTCTGACCAGAACGCCGGCGAGGGGCTTTGGTATCGCTCTTCCATGAGCGGGGGTAGTCACCTCGAGTTGTAATTTTTTTTTCCGGATCGATCTTGGGATTTCGTTCTAGGACTTACGACGTGTCAGTCGAGCTTACACGCAAGTTTCTGCGGGGCTTCTATTTATTACTCTCGGAAATCATGGACAGTGTATATTTGTAACATCGGGTGTTTTTAGAACTTGGTGACGGCCTTTTGAGGCTCAAAAATACACAACTCAGTTGATGTCTACATATAGCTGCTGTTGTGAGTTCCCCACGCAATACGTTGACCGTTGCCTACAATTGCGTCCGAACTTTTAGTATGCTTGTAACTCGCCACGAATTTTATCATAATTTTAAATAGACAAGAATCACATTGCTGCAAATGCATATCTTGTAGGAACAAGGCCAGAATGAGGGTACTCAGAATAAATACTTCTTGCACCCTACTAAATATTGCTGTAATACAACAACGAATGAAAACAGCGCTGTCGAAAATGGACAAGGCGAAGGAGGAAGTGGTTTATCGTAATCCGGGATACATCGCAAACCCGGACCAGATGGACCCGCTGACTCTGGTGAGGTCCCTTGGTTTTCGTCGGCTACAATGCTATGCATGTCAAGCCCGAAAGGATGCCCAAGGTCCAGTTCCGGGATCATGAAAGATGGGGGAACAGCGACAACAGGCTTGGTTTTCGCGATCGTTTTGGCTTCCATCCTGCCAATCTCTTCGGCGAAAAACGAAATTATGTGGTTATCTTTCACTGATTTGTATAACTGGTGCAGAAATTGTTGATCTAGAGTTTTTTGCAATTAGTACATGCATTCGCTCAACAAGTTCAAGTTCCGGAATGGAGCTCACCGTTCGAGCTCTCTTTCTTCGAAAGTGATCTACGAGGGTTGGTGCTCCATCTGAACCCATCAGTTGAGTCGACGTAATAATGTCGTCCGATGTCCCAGTCATATTCTATATGGACCATGCCAGACAGGTCAGTTTTGCTCTCTGGATCCTGTGTTTCGAGAAGACATTAAGACAAGCGCTAGAGACCTCCAAAAAAAATTGGCTCACCTTCTGATGGGCGAATAGCTTCATTGCCTCCAACATGGCGCTAGTATAGGTCCACCCCGCCACTGCGAATAGTAGTCGACAAGGAAAGTTTAAGTTCACGACCTGCTATTATAAAATGATGGCGTTGAGTGTTGCCTGTAATTGGGGATTGCACGAATGTCAAGCTGTAAAACAATTCCTTTATATATCAGCGGTGTGTAGAGGGAAAGTCGTAAATTGAAGTTTCCACTATCTTTGATTTTCTCCCTGTAGTGAGGCTCAAACGCAGTGACAGCATTCTTGCGCTTCATGTCGCTCGAACTTGCTGGGAAGAACCTTCTGAGCTGGCATCTCTTTTTGACCAGATGTAATTAGAGTCGTAGAGAAATTTGTAGCCAAAACACAAATTTCAAAAGCCTAGAACAGATGATAAATGAAAGAATCGATGGACGTGGATGGGCATTGGGGACGGGCAAAGTTGGCAAGGCACCAAATTAAAGCCAGCGGAATTAGCCGCGACGTCTCACGTGATTTATTTTTGCTCGCCGTCGTTCCAGCGGTGAGCAGCGCCAACTCCCGAACACGAACAGCGACGAGGTGTAGTCCTGCCCCTTCCTTTTTCTTGTTTCTGACAAGGTAAACAATTATAATAACTTCTTCTTGTGTCTACATTATTGGCTAACTCTTTCTAATTAGATGTCATTACTCGCCGCTGTTTCCCGACCAGGCCCCTCAGCAAGCTTACCACGACTTTTAGCGCCACCTAGCTCGGTCGAATCGAGGAGATACAAAAGCGTCGCGAGGTCCTCAGGCGGTGCTGCTGGTGCTGTCGGCAGTAGGTCGTGTCATTGAAGCTTTCCGGATGTGACTAAAAGCAACCCACAGAGGCGGGATATCTGCAGAGGAGAGGTGTCGAAAACCAGAATAAGAACCGGCAGAAGCTTCCTGTAAGTTCAATTATGTGGCAGCTATATTTTTCCAGCTTACCATCTCTTCTATAGATCTTCAAGCTCCCTCCTGTCGCGACGAATATGGCGGAAAAGACGCATCCTTTATTGACCATCAAGAGAGCACCATTCGATGCACCTGCATTCAAGTCTGTGAGTGCAAATTCAGAACTTCATTCAATTATTCCCTCACTCACACGCGTCTAGGCCGAAATTTTGGATGAATCAGCGGTCGGTCAAGCTTTTATCGTGAAAGCGCACCCAAACGACCCTCACCGCGCCTTCGGTCTACCGAGGAATTTGTGGTTAGAGGTACGTCCTGCAATCCATTTCAAAGATACTGGTTCTCACGTCTTGTACCTATAGTTCAGACTGCTGTCAAAACCTTATACTGTTGTCCGGGAAATCACTCAAGATGTAGCCATGTTGTTAGAGACTGCCCAGCATAAATCAAGTCTGAAAACCCGTGTCGTATTCAGTGCGTTCTCTGCTTTTTTGACCAGTTCTATGCTTATTTTACTGAATTAGCTGGCCGGCCGGGGTGCGGAAAGAGTTTCCTTCTCTTTCAAGCTGTGGAACAATGCCTTCAGCAAAAGTGGATCGTCATCTACGTCCCCCGTGCCGTTGATTTGGTCAACTCGACAACAAGCTACGCCTATGATATCCGCACCCAAACATACCTCCAGCCGTTTTACTCCTATCAAACTCTCCTTCGCATGCTGACTGTCAACAAGAACGCGCTACACCACGTTAAATTGCAAGAAGACTTAGTTCTTGAGAAATCAGCGTTACCGAAGGGAACACCGCTCACTACTGTCATCGAAACGGCCCTGGCAGAGAAGACTAGGAGTGTCGCACAGGCTCCTGTGTATTTGGAGGCCGTGATGAAGGCGTTGGAACACCAGAAGCAGTGAGTTTCTTTGGTTCCGTTACGTAGGATGCGTTTCAACCTGCTGTTTAGGTATCCTGTTCTCCTCGCCATTGACGACATGCAAACACTGTACGGCCAGACTGCATACCGTGACCCCCACTTCCTCCCCATCCATTCCTACCATCTTTCAGTACCAAGGATGCTCTTAGAGTTCGCGTCTGGAAAGCGAGCATTCGTATGTTTCTCTGTTATTTTTCCCGCCGCTTCTCTGCTGACTTTCTGCATAGAACAAGGGTGCCGTATTGGGCGCGATCTCAGCATCCCGAACATCACACCCTACTCCTTTGGAGTTGCGTGATGCCCTTGGTCTTCATACCGAAGAATACCCCGTCGCGTCGCCGTACGACAAGCGCAACAAATTGCTTCTTGAATATGCTGAGGGTCTCAAAGCTATGGCGGTTCCTGAAAAGTTGACGCTGGAGGAGGCCATCGGAGTATTTGAGGTCTGGAAAGAGCAACGGGTATTCGGTCGAGGTAAATCATCACTATTTCCCCCCATTCTTAATTGTGGTTGCCCAATAATCGTTTTGCTGACTCTGTCATCCTTTAGATAATTATTTCTACGACGAAGCGTTCATGGGAAAATACACCGAATCTGGTGGAAATGCGCGGGACTTTGTGTGGAAGGGGCTACTCGCTACATTGGATGCATAATGACCTTTCCATTATTTCCTATTATCCGTGTATCTTGTGAGTAGAGAAATGCGGTACTAATTTTAATGCTTGCAAAAATACAGATCTGAGGCCGAACTTCTTCTGATCTTGGATACGCCGAGAATTGCAACGGAAGACACTAGGTATGTGGAAATGGACAAAGGCAGGAGACCCAGTGGTTTCACGTCGTGTAGGCAAAGGTAAGCAAGAATTCGTACTTCTCCGCAGTTGGGGCCTGTCTCAACTCAATTTGGCCTTTCAATCCCCACAGCGTTGCTCGTAAAGGTAGATGTGAACTCGCGGTTGTAAGCGTCCAATTGCGCTCTGGCGCTGACTGAAACGACCTACATGATAAATTGGTCCTGGTCGCGACTGGCAGGCTAGACCGCGTCCGGAAGCTGGACCACGACGATATGACCGACCTTCCTACGCCATTTTATGCAGAAGGACGGCTATGTATGACTACTGCTCTTCGTAGGTACTGACGTTAATGACGCATCAAACTCGGAAAAGGTGAAATTAGCAGGGGCTCCTCATATAAGCATATGAGGGCTCAAGTCGGGATTTGCGTGCTTTGAGTGCGGAATTTATCGAAACGCTCAATCGCGCAGTCTTTCAGCATTGTCCCCCATCGACACCATGTTGCTTGGGCATCGTTTCCCGTTGTTTCATGACGTGACAGACAGTGTCGATGGTCATCGGAAACTGAAGAAGAGACCACCCTATTCCCATTATTCTGCACCTGTTAGGCCTCCATGCTCTCAAAGGAAAGGCGTAGCAAAGTGTGGAAGTCATCGTACGTGATGTTTTGTCTCATAACTCTCTAGAGATATGACATGCTGAAGTTATCCACATGTTTCGGTCTTCAGGCGTTCTCAAAAAAAGGCGTAGGTCTACGGATGGCCCTCGACTCAAGCTCCCGATAGAACAACTACGTCCAATATCCTTGGCTTCCATGGAAATTATGCAGAAGCCGACACCGCGTACATCGCTGCCTCTGAGCACTTCCGCGTCGAAACATAACCCTTTACTCCCCAGTCTACGTATGGATTCCCTGCGGCTAGCCACGCCCACGCAACCGTTGAGGATTTACAAGAGCTACGAGTCCCAGTCGACGTCAACTCATATATCATCTGCTTGGGGCAATAGGCCTGGGTCATATACCATTTCCAACTTCCCTATACTCCCCATTGGTGGAAATATCCCGTCCAGATCCATAACATACAAATCATCTCCTTCCACCCCGGTGGGAAAGTTACCTTCTGGTACAGATGCACAAGTGTCGACGCCTGCATTCAACACTTCTATCCATACCGGCCTTGAGACACTCATCGCATCGGTTGAGTCGGAATTCCAAAACGCACAACGCCCTTCTCCGTCGCGATCTGCTTCTGTCGCTACGTCGCTCTCGGTCTATAGCCAGGCAAGCGCCGCGTACAGTGTGCCCCCTGAACCTCGGGGATTCGATCAAGGTTCAATTACGACTTGTGAAGACAAGAAGGATGGAGAGCACTCCGACAAGTATTCGATCCGGTCTGTTGAAGCGGTACAGCTTACCGCACCTCAAGACACAAATGTGGATAAATCTCAGTTTTCTATTTCGCCTGATGTGATCCATTTCAATGTCGATCCGCCTCGTTTGAGCACCTTGACGTCGACGTTGACGGCTGCCAGCGATATCACTACTCCCACCCTCGTCGATCCTGATACACCTACACTTAGCGAGGACGAGAAACACCTCGAAAGCACGAGGCTCAGTCTTCAGCCCTGCCCGAATCTCGCCAGCGCCCATCGAATTCTGAGTCTGAGCGACTTACCTCCCAGCCATGATGCACCCTCGCCTATTGATGAGAATACCTACCGGCGCTATGAACACGAGGGTAAATTCGATTCCGCATTCAATGACGATATCAACGCGGATTATGACTATATCTACTCCAGCGACGTTGTCACATATGGTGCGCGGCCTTTGCCAGATGTACCTGTGGACATTGCGCGTCATTCTTCAAATCGCTTTCGTTCGAAACAAGAAAATTCGATCCGGCATCGAGGCTCAGACAGAAGGCCGGGCCCAGCGGCGAAGAAGACAGCGCACACAGACCCACCTATCTCGTTTAATCAGAAACTAAGGAAGAACAGTGTCAAGGCGGATTTGCAGACTCGCGCCCACAAAATGGAAGGAAAATGTGAACGTAAAGTGCAGGAAGAGAGGAGATCCATATTCTTTCAGGTCACACATCTCTTTGGCAAACCCTCATCGTCTGTGCATTGCTGATGATGTTGAACGATCAAGGATAACTTCGAGCTATATATAAGCTGTATAACGATGGTTCTAGTCGAATCCCCATGCCCTTTAGCACAACGTAAAGCTTTGAAGATTGTCGCACATAGGATCGATCATTTTTCTAAATACACTGCGAGTACTGCCTCACACTTATCTACATCAGGATATTGACCTAAGCATCATATAATTGTTGTCAATAGCCATCCTGATCATCTTGATCATCTTGATGGCCGCATAGAGGTATCACATTTGCAATTGTCCATGCTCGAAACCTGCGGCAGTCCAATTTTGTCCCACCTCAAGAATCATGCGCGGACCTTCGAAGCATCTGCGATAATCATTTCCGGATGATATGGCATAGCCTCCGAGGCGAACGCGATCAGTACTTAATCAAATAAATAGCGCTGAGCGCCCACTGTTTGTCCTTCCTTCGACCCACATTCCATCGCCTACCGGAATATAGTTTCTTGCGCTGTGGGTAATCTGTTCTGTTATGTGTGCGATATGCCTGACTGACCTCCTCACAGCTTATAAAAGGCGCGAAGCCTCCATAATTTGATCCTCATCCAGCCACTCTCATCACAAAATGACGAAGAACAAGGACAAGAAAAACCGCAGAAACCTGAAGGACATCGGCTTGAATCTCGGGGACATCGCAGCGTCGTTTTCCAAGATGCATTTCAAGGATGCCGACGAGACACCTACCACGGCCGCTGGACCTCGCAAACCTAGGCGCGGAGAGAAAGAGATCAAGGACTCTTTTGATCCTGTGCCCAAGGAGCAAGCGGGACTTCTCGTAACAGGAGCCTTGGAGGAAGCGCTGGCCGAATGCAAGTCGAAAGTGGAGCGTATCGCCAAACAGTGTCGCGCTGCGAACCGAAAGTTTAGGTGCGGTCGTCTACCTTGATCGAATGGTCTACGAAATCTGACTATGCAGAACAGAGATATCGAATTTGATCTCGAAAAAGATCAATATCTTTGCCGATTTGGATTATCTGGAAACGAAGAGGGGGAAACTGATGCAGCAGTCAAACGTGTCACCGAGATCTTCGATAAACCTGTGTTCTTTGGGCCCGACGGTCCCAACGCTAGTGATGTGCGTCAAGGTGAACTGGGTGATTGTTGGTTTTTAGCGGCGTTGTCTGCTGTATCCACGGTTCCTGGCCTTGTGGAGAAATTCTGCGTTGCGGTGAGTACTGATGGAAAAGTCAAGGTATTTCAACTGACAACATTTTCTGTTCTCAGCGTGATGAAGAGGTCGGAATTTATGGCTTTATTTTCTTCCGCGACTGCTACTGGCAGTCCGTCATTATTGACGAGTAGGTCCATGTCTATGTCAACGATAATTGCTGTTATTTACTCGCACTCTCAGCCTCCTCTTCTGGTCGCCACCAAAATTCGACGAACTCACTCCAAGTGAGAAACAACTTTATCACAACGAGAGACATGTATACCATCAAGTTGTCGAGAAGACTGGCAAAGGCCTCAAATATGCCCGTTCAGGAACTGTAGGCGAGACTTGGGTTCCCCTTATTGAAAAGGCCTACGCCAAATTCCACGGTGATTACGCTGCTCTTGATGGTGGATACCTCTCAGACGGAATAGAGGACCTCACGGGGTGAGTTCTTGCAAAAGAGGAATTTTTGTATCTGATAATTTAACGCAATTCCATTTTCATAGTGGTGTCGCCACTTCTTTCCAGATGTCAGATCTCCTCAGTCCGAACAAATTCTGGAATGATGAACTCCAACACGCTGACCTCAAGACGCGCCTCTTCGGGGTCTCCCTCGATATCGACGAGGCACGCAGTCAAGTTGAGCAGCCTACAGTCCAAGGCCTCTTCCCCGCACATGCATATTCGGTTCTCCGGGCTCGCGAGTGCAAGGGCAAACGTTTTGTGGTTGTCCGCAACCCTTGGGGAGAGAGCGAGTGGACAGGTCCCTGGGGAGACGGGTCAAAGGAATGGAAAGGAGAATGGTTGGACGTACTCAAGGAACTCGACCATGAATTTGGTGACGATGGACAATTCGTCATGGAATGTAAGTCAAGTCTAGAGGAATATTCGGACGCCTGATCTCACATTCATTCGATTATTTCTAGACTCCGATTTCTTGGAGGTATTCGGCCAGGTTGACCGCGCGACGTTGTTCGATGCAAGCTGGGTCATGTCCTCCCTCTGGCTGCGCATTCCTCCTCAGCCGGCTTTCCATCCGTGGACATATGGCGATGCGACCTGTATGTTATCAACACCTCTACTTTGTGTAAATTCACGACAAGTCTAATTAAACGTTCTCAAAAGTTTACTTCACCCTCGACAAGAAATCGTCTGTGGTTGTAGTTCTCTCGCAAACCGATCACAGGTACTTTCAACAGCTAAACGGTCAATATCCGTGGTGGCTCCTCGACTTCCTTGTTTTCAAGAAAGGAACGACAGAGTCCATTGCTATGTCTGGTATTAGCTTGGGTAGCCAGCGCAGCGTGTCCTGCGAGTTATATCTTGAAGCTGGGGATTATGTTGTTTTGGTGAGCATATCACTCATTATTGGTGCTTCAGCCTATGTGCTGAACCAAAAATATCAATTTGTATAGCCTAGGGTGGAACCGAGGAACCGAGGGGTCGTCGTGAGTAGCTTTGGTTCAATGGCCCTCAGAGAATGTATCTGATATAATATTTGACCTATAGACGGTTGGAGAAGATGAGTCGGATTGGAGCATACGCAAGCTCAGCCGCATGCTGACAGAGAGGGCTAAATCTCGATCGTTTGCGGCGAGTAAGTACCACCATTTTCTTTGCTAAAGAAAGCAGAGGCATATTGACAAACTTCTTGCTTTATTCGCTAAGATTACGATTTAAGGTAAGATTTGTTTAGATTCACCACGCTAATAAACTGAGTTAACGATACATTAGCCAAGAGATCGACTACCTCCCCATACCCCCTGATGTTGCCCTCTCGATCGGTCTTGATTCAATTTCGGATACTGCCGATGCAGAATCAGAATCAGATGACGAGCCTGAAGATGCCGGTAAAACTGAGGAAAAACCCAACGAGGACGACGCCAAGGAAGAGGCCAATGCGAAGGACGAAGGAGACTCTGACAGTGAGGCCGATGCGTTGGACTTCAACCCCGCTGACGGCCCGAAATCTCATCCACTGTTCCTGGGTCTTCGTGTTTACACTCAGAATGGAGCGGTTGCCACCGTCAGTGGTGAGGTTAAAGAGAATTAAATCCGGTTCTGTGGCATTAGAATCCAAATCCTGTAGTTTGAGTAGTTCGCAAAATGTGATGTGTTGTATGAAGATAGACTCTCGGGAGGGAAAGACGCCATATGCGGGAATAATTACCATATCAGGATATACGGTGTAAGTATGTCATGACATACCTTCAACATCCGATCCACTTACAATATAAAGCTGTTGAGGAGGTCATGATAAAAATTAAAGATAAAACTTCAAAAAAAGAATGTATAAGTGACTTTTGGACGCCAATATGTAGACGCGACCAAAGAAAGAAAGAAAAAAAAAAGGAATACAAAAGTGATATCCATTTCAATTAACCGACGTTGCATAGAACCACATCCGTAAGTCCATCTCATCTTCATCTCTATCCCCTCGATCCGTAAAACTCTCTTCGGTATATCAATTACTCACCCTGAGCACTCAACGCTACAACAGAACGAAATCCTTCGACTCCCAGATTTGATTCAGTCAGACACCGCGCTCCCACTAGGGTCAGTCAGGGTTAACCCACCAAGTTGGTTCACAAGCGGCGGGAAGTATGATCCCTCGGGGGCTGCTCCAGGTCCCTCACGCGTATGCACCGACGCAGGTCCAGTCTTCCTCGGCAGGACCCAAGAAGGGGTGGACGACGTCTGTGTCGGGCTGTGATATTCACCACTACCATCGCTGTTCTGGCGCACAGGTCCTTGAGGACCATATGCCTGAGTTGACGATGCCTGCTTTGGCCCCAGATCAGCTTGTACGGGTTGTTGGTAGGCGGCATTGTATGTGGGCTGGTCTTGAAGTTGGTATGAAATGGGCTGCTGCTGGGGCTGCTGAGTGACGGGCGACGTAGCTCTAACGCCCGACGCTGGACCGACGCCGTATGCCAATGCATTATTCTCAGCAGGCTGGTGCATCTGCGGTTGAGCCTGAACTTGCGGTTGCGCCTGGGTTGACTGCCGGCGGTTCAAGTTTTGCTGCAGCTGCTGCACTACCGACTGTTGATGTTGCTCTGGACTTTGGGCCCTTGGCTGAGGCGACGCCTGTGCATCAGTGACACCTGGAATCGAGATGAAGTACACCGCTCCAGCCAAATCCTTCCCGCCCTGAGCATAGTACTGCGCCCAGGCTTGTACGTTTGGATCTGCGTAGGTATAAGATGGGTTATACGCGTATGGAGGGGGCCCGGATATAGGTTGTTGCGGCGCTTGTTGGGCATGGGGCAGCGGTTGAGGCTCTGGTTGAACATGAACCTGAGGCTGAGGTTGAGGCTGGGCTTGCAGCGATGAAGCAACATGGGCAGGTTCCGGTTGGGCTTGTGCCTGAGGTAGCTGTTGTGGAATCGGTTGCTGGTGTTGCTGAACGGGCTGTTGCTGGATGGGCTGCTGTTGGATGGGTGGTTGTTGTTGGTGTTGTTGGATAGGCTGCTGCTGGACAGGTTGTTGCTGGAGTTGTTGATTAGCTGGCTGCTGGGGTTGTTGAGTAGGCTGTGGCTGAAGTTGTTGGAGGACAGGCTGCTGCTGTTGGATAGGCTGCTGCTGCTGAGTAGGCTGCTGCTGCTGAGGCGGTGGCTGCTGCCCCTGTACTGGGTAAGGGGTAGGGCCATGCTGCGAGTACGGTACCCCAGGTTGCTGTCCCGCATAACCTCCCTGCGGCACCACTCCATATCCACCAGGAACCCCCTGCTGTGGCTGCTGTTGAGGAGGTGGCTGCTGTGGCTGCTGCTGCTGCTGCTGCTGCTGCTGGGGGCCGGATCCCTGCTGTCCATACGCAGCAGCTGCCGCCGGATCAGCATAATGCGCAGGCTGTCCTTGGGACTGAACTGGCCCCTGTTGTCCAAGCATTCCTGGCTGCCCAGGACCACTTCCAGGCGAACCGTAGGGACTGGTGCCCATCATCTCCGGCGCAGGCTGGCCTTGCATGCCATACGCACCTTGGGGCACCTGGGCGCCCGGGTAGGCGCCGTAAGCTGCGGGTGATTGTTGCTCGTACACCGCGGGCGGAGCGTTCCAGCCGTATGGTGCTTGTGGGAGGCGAGCTGCGGGGCCGCGAGAGTGAGGACGGCCTTGTGGCTGGCCATATTGTGGAGCACGGAAAGAGGGCTGGTCGTATACTTGAAGAATCAGGAGAAAGAGAATTAGATTCTGAACCTGGTAGAATTAGTATAACTGATGAAGGCTTACCTCCGGAATGCCTAGCGAGACTCTCTTCCATCATCCTGTCAAATATGGTTCGCGCCCGGACAAATGTTTCGTTCATTGAAACTAAGTCAGCTGTTGATCACCAGAGTTAATAATCAGAAGAAAAAAATACTAAGGGCACAGAAATAGAAACTGACCTCGCTTTTGACTATACTTATCAATAAGCTTCACTATCTTTGGACGTAGGGCCATACTCGACCGATATAATTCCTATGTCCAATTGGACGTCAGTATCAAGCTGGTAACTCAACATACAGTAGAAAACACACCTGAATTTCCTCATTATCAGCAAGATTATCCTTAGCCGGATCCATCGCGCGAAGCATGTTCAGTAATTTCTCCACATTAACTGCTTGAGCGAATACCGCTGCTTCTTGTTCTGCCTCTTTTGCCAGTTCTGCTGCGGTCGGCTCTGGCATAGCTTCCTAGAACGCGATACCAAACAAAAAAAAATTAGTGAATTAATCTAACACTGTCCATGTCTTCGGCACGACAGTGCACTCACCACGTAATTAACAGGGAAAATTCCGGTGCGCCCCTTAAGCTGTCCACGCCACCAATCCTTGTATCCGCGATCGACGACCTTGATAATATCACCCTTCTCGAATGCCAATTCGCCTGGTTCCGTGGGCTCGAATGTGTGCAAGGCCCTGACACGGGTGACGATGTTCATGTTGGTAGCCACCGATGATGGCCCTGAAGGCGTGCTGCTTGACGACGCGGCCGCAGGAGCAGCCGCTGCTGCGGGTGTACTGGCAGGTTCAGACGCAGCAGCAGCAGGTACGGTCGTGCTGTGCTGCTTCAGCTGGGCTTGGTAGTACTGTTGCTGCTGGCGCTGCTGCTCCGCGACGGTGTTGGGCGAGGGTGTTCGTGCAGGGACGTAGCCTCCACTAGAATATTTGGGAGTGGCGAAAGGATGCGATGAGCCCCCGCCGGAGGATGCTGCGGGGGCTGTTGTTGTGGTGGTACGATTGTTAGATCCTGAGCCTCCAGCGGCGGCATTGCCACTCGGAGAGCCGGCAGCAAGACTGTAGTCGGACCACTGGTTGCGGCCACCCCTATCTTGCATGGACATCTCAAGCACGCGCTGGAGCTCCTCCTCTTCCTTGCGCCGGATCTCGTCGTCGACTGTCGGGGGAGGTGACTCTTCTACTTGCTCGAACTTATAGTCTAGAATGCGCAGTAGTAAATATCAGATATAATTAAGATAATAGATGGAAAACTGGATCGCAGTACGTACTCTTGGCCTTCAGGTTATTATAGCAGTCCTCCATGATGCCTAATGTTTCGTCTTTCTCGAATTCTGCTGTCCATAGCGCTATCAGCCCCAGAGCACGTCGACGAACTTTCTCATGTGTATTCTGTGTTTTTGGAGCTCAGATGAGGTCAGATAGGCAGTCTCGAGCGAATGACATACCCGATCTGTAATCAGTTTCTCCAGGCCTTGAGTGAAGGCTCTTGATGCTAATTCCCGATGAACTTCGATTCCGGTGTTCTTGCCCAGCGCCTCGGTCAATGACAGCGCATATAGTTGCACATTGGGATTCCGGTGAGCAAGACGCTTGAGAATAGCGGCAATCGCAGCATGAGCTCTGCACGATAGAGACAATATCACGAATGCTGTATGACAGACCGAGGACTGCAGTAAACGTACCCCGTCTGTCCCTCGTCTTGCACTTTGTCACATAGGTTCAGTATAAGTTCCCAGTTCTCGCTTGTCAGATTCTCATCCGTGGTCTTGTCTGAGCGTCGGCGTGAGCATAACATGCCTTATATCACAAAATATGGGGCAGTCTACTCACTGACGATGTCCTCATATTCTGTTGACGAACTGCCGCCAAACATTGTAGCTTGTGGATCTCAGAGAGACTGTGGATGGCTGAAAGCGATTTCGGAACGATATAAAGAGCAAAGAAAGGATAAAGAACTGCGGGATGGCTATGCTGGAAAGAGCGGCGTCACTTGGTATGATGGTGTGGCTGTGACTCAGCGTTACTGCTTTGCTCACCCACACCATCCGCAATGGCCAAAGGTATTCAATCCCCATCGTCGGCGTTCCACGGCCTCTGATTCTGCGCGATCTAGTTCCTAGAAATTTCCGGCTTCTCGAAGAACTCGAGAAGGGCGAGAAAGGCATCGGCGATGGCTCTTGCTCTTATGGACTCGAAGACGGCGACGATGTGCTGATGAGCAACTGGAACGGCACAATCATCGGCCCAGGGCATGTAAGCATCACTATCGCGCTCGATATCTGACTTACGCTGAAGTCATTGCCCTTTTATTTCACTATTTTCTGCGACAGACCGTCCACGAGAACCGTATATACAGCCTGAAGATCACCTGCGGTGCTTCGTATCCTGATGTACGACCCGATGTTCAATTCATCTCCCGGGTGAACCTTCCCTTCGTCAATCAGACGAACGGTGTCGTCGATTATACCAAGCTTCCTGTGCTCGCGAACTGGTCTAGGAATCTCAGCATCGAGAATGTGTTGGTGGAAATCAGGAAGTGCGCTATCTTATCTCTATTGTCTCCTCATCAAATTACTGATCGCGACGCTAATCTAGGGAGATGGCTTCGTTGAGCAACAGAAAGCTACCTCAACCACCTGAGGGCTCGAATTTCTAATGAATCATAGCATGCCCTGTATTTTCTACAATCGCTAACTTCCAAGTGTTCTCAATAGTCGTTATCAATCAATCAATCGGACATTTATAGTCCATTTACGCTGATATTCGGAATACGGGTGGTCCAAAACGCAGCCTTCAAACATCGCGAAGCACCTCGGCCCAGAGTACCTATTACGGCCAAACTGCTTCGGCTTACCCTTTACGGGGCCAAAAGTTGCGTCCACAACTATCACCCATTCTCTTCGCATTGAGTTTGTGAGTTTATAATTAAAATCCCTAGATCTCCGAGGTCGTATTCTCCATATATCTTTGGTGAGAATTCACCCATTTGATGTCGACACAAGTTCTCGTACTGGGTCGCCTGCACACCAATGATGGATTAGAAAAAATAGGATGTTCTCCCTCAAGCTAACTACATTACTTGTGATGCTGTTGACACTTCCCCATGCACCACAACCACCGCATTCCGCTTAGTATATACCTTCAAACCCAGGAATAGAGGCGTCTCATCTTCGTCATCCCCAGTCAACTCCACCTTTTTCTTTGCGTCATCATCCTCAGGCGTACCGAAGTCGTAGCTGGCATGTGGAGTGCTTGGTAGCTGGGGGTCGTCGTTTAAAAATGTCATTGGGAAATCGGATGTACGATGTAGTGCTTCTGCTTCAACGTCGGTAGCGATTTGATCTGATGCAGGCACTTGTTTCTTTTCGGGTGGCGAGGTCTTGGACTTCTTCTCCTCGACTACGGTTGTGGTAGTTATTGTCGTCGTCGTCGTCGTAATGGTCTGGTCGCCTTCTACACCCTCCTCAAATTTTTCCGGAATTGGTGGGGTTGATTTTGGTGATTCTTGCTCGGTAAGTGCTTGAATTGACAGTGGAATAAATTTCTTCTTTGGTCTAGAGAGTACGTCAACGCAGTGGATTTAAATTTGCTGTGTTTTGCTTACCCTAGTTTATAATCTGCGGAGAAGTAGCAAAGGTGGTGAGGGATTATTACTCCTAAAAATAGTGTTGTAGCTCACTGGATGCAATCGCCCTTCCTTTGGTACGTTCGGTCAACACGCGTGAAAGCTTGCGTTTACCCCAAAGCTTGACGCCGTCATCGAAATATCCCTAGGGGAGGAAATCAATTAAAAACTGTGTTGATAAATTTGAGCGCCCGTGCATACCTTCTCCGATACACCGAAGATCATATCAATCCTTGGCTGTAAACGGGCTCAGTGACGGTCTCATAATTAAATGGGATGCATAGCTCACATAAACAATATATTCTCCTTCGTCTAGGTCCAGTTCACAGCAGACACTCCGCTGGCAAAATATACCGGAGTACGACTCTCCTTTGATATCTTTCTCCCCACGCTTGTACACCACAAAGTCTATATTCGACATGGACGCGGTGCCATCGATAAATTTGAAGTATCGACTGTCAAGCTGTGAGAGAACAATAATAGTAGGCGACGCTTTTGGAAGGGTAAACTTGACTAAGAACAACGATTAGCAAAAGTTGCCATTTTAGATGAACTAGATAAACCTACAGCACACGTCACCGTGCGTCCATGGGTGCATTGGTGGTGGCGGCGCAATAAATACCCAATCTGACGACATGACCCAACTAGGATCAAATATTCGGGTGCGTTGTACCACCTCCCAAGTTTTTAAGAAGTCGGCATCTTCAGAAACGCAAGTCAATCCACGAGATTAACCTCCAACGAGGTATCACCTACACTCCATGACGAATTCTCCATCATCTCCAAGGACATGATCCAGCTCTTTCAGCACCTCAATCCACTCCCCATTCCACTCCTTCGATCCATCCGACCACGGGCCTTGCCATTCGGAATTTCCCCAGGGATTCCGGAGCACAATGAAGCGCTTGCCTCTACACTCCTTTGCCCGCAGGATGGAGTATGCATGTCCTCCGAACAACCCTTGGACTGACTGTATCGGTGATCCACGCCGCCCTTCGTCGAGCCCGGGGAATGACACACCGAATAGATGAGTTTTATTGTTGGCTTGCATGAGTTCTTCTGACCAGAAACGGTCGGGGTCGAGTATGTCCTGCTCAGGCCATCAAATCAAAACCTTTTTTTAAAACACTCTTTAGGTACATACAGATATTTTGAGAGCAACCGAAACACCTCTGAATCACAAAAAGTGCATTTGAGCCTTCACATCGACACCAAATATCATCTGGAGAAATAGAGTTTACCCAGTGAGGTCCTCGATCCCTTCCGACGATCTTCCCCCCGCCAACGAGGCATAATCACCATGTAATTTCGCGTATGCCTTCTCAAATAAAGGAACCCAAGTTTCGCCTGTGCTCCCAGATTTGGCGTAGAGAAGTCCCTTGCCACTTTTTCGCGTCAACTTGTTGTACATATCTTTGTCGTCGTGGTATAGTTCCTGTTCGGCTTTCTTCAACTGTTCAAATTTGGGGGTATTGCAAAAGAGTTGGCTTGCAGCAATCGGTTAGACCTCAGATATGGGAAGGTAGATACTATAAATAGCGTACTCATCGACGATAACATTAACCCAATGACTATCCCTGAAGAAAATGAATCCGTAGATTCCGACATCCTCATCACGCTACAATGGAGTGTAGTCAATTTCCAGCTTTAACATAAATTTCAGCTTGTAAAATTATCAATGCTCACTGCGATACATAGTTTCTCCAATAGATCGGGCGCTACCGTCAGTGTCGAAAGCGCAGATAAAAACCAGCAATCTCCCAGCGCTCCTTGTATAATATCATTCGAACTCGGTCCTTCCTTGAAGAATTTCGGGTTTTCGAAGATCTCAGTAATACGTTGGACCTCTGGCGCCTTGGCACTTCCGTCGGAATAGAGCCCATATTGGCATGTATTGGGGTCATTTCCGAGGTCGAATCCTATATCTCTATTCTAAATTCAGCGCCCAGCTTTCCGACATATTACCCAAACATTACCGAGCGCTGAAGTGCATTTGCGATTTACTCACCTGAATTTCTTATTCGCAACTCGATATTGCGTCGCAATGCGTTCGACCTTTTCCTTGCATTCCCTGAGCGCCTGTTCTAGTTCATCGTTTACTAGCAGTCCAACTTGGGCTTTCGGCGCCTGCCGGGAGGACGGCGCGAGGCTATTGGACTTCGTCGGCGTGGGAAGGACAATGCGTCCAACCACCACGTTCCTATTGTGCATGTCGCCTACTGATGCGAAAGTGGCTGCCTCCGCTGAAGTTTCCAAAGGCGAAAGAAGTTGTACAGATCGCTGAGGTTCAGTATCTTCCATTGTTTCGTTGGATTGGGGCTTGTCAAGTTCACGGCCAGTACCCAAGTCATTAGCCTGAGCGCCCACTGAGTCATAAGTGCCTTTAGCCATTGTTGTCGACAGGTTTCGATTTCGGAGGGATTTCAAAGCATAAGCAACAACGAGAGCAGATAGTCCCAAAAAGGTGAGGTATTCAGAATGTTCAAAGTCAGGAAAGGATGCCATATGCATGGGGTGCTTTATATCCTTTGAACCGAAGTCAAATGATAATCAAATGATAGTGGTAAGAGAAGTAGCCGTGAAATTTGTGATCAGAGCATTCATCATGACGCGTGGTGTATATATATTTGTCCTAACGACAAATGGGCTCTCAAGATCTCTGATCTCACCATCTCCGAGGTTTGAAAATACTAAGATTCATACTTAAATTTTAATCTACAACGATGGAAACTATGTCACAAAATGGAAGATATAAAAGTAGCAGAGCGGGGATTCAAAAAAAATTTGATACAAAAGATTCATGTTTAAGTCCATAGGTTCAAACTTTTCAGAGACATAGTGGTCCGAGTCGTAGAGAGAAAGAGGAATCAGAAAATAGGTACATACAATTTACTCCGCCACAGAATCATCATCGGCGGAAGCATCTGGCTTCAAGCGCCCAACGACAACAGCCGGAGCATCTTTATGAGTGTACACCCGCAGACCCACATATACAGAATCCGGGTCGTCGTGGGGTACAGCAACTTTGCCTTTCTCTATCGTCGCCGCGTCTGGAGAATCGCCATAGGCATCCCCACCTCTCGGAGCCATTTTACCTCCGGACCTACATCCACGCAAGCGATCGGTGGAAGAATCTGGGGTATTGGGATCATCAGCGACAGCTGGAGTGACCGTCCCGCTGTTAGGCGCCGCTGGTTCGGTAGGAAGAGGGAGTTCGGTGGTCGGTTTAGGGGACGCAAGCTTTTCCGCAGGCTTTTCTGTGGGTTTATCTTTTGCTTCGGTTGCAGCGGAAGCTTCTTTCTTGACAGCCTTCTGGACGACTACCTTCTCAACTTTTGTTGTCGTGGTGGTGGTGGTGGTGGTCACGGTGCCGTCTTCGCCTACAATTTCCTCGGTAACAACGGTGGGTGCTTCTTCTTTCTCCTTTTTCGCTTTCTCGTAGGCTTCGAGGTCTTGTTTGATGAGCTCACCAAGCGACTTCGGTAAGTACTTGGATTGCTCCCTAAAACATCTGAGGTGAGAAGAAAGGTCTCGAAACTTATTTAGAATACACCTACTCGGCCTTGAAATCTAATGAAATTACTTTAGTTTGTGTCCACGCGCTAGATATTGAAGGGACTTACTAGATGCTATTGATTGGCTCTTTGCCCTTTCACTCAGTATACGCGACATTTTCCGCATTTGCCATTCAGAAATGGTGTTGCTATCCTGGAAGTCCGTTCAGTTCAAAAACAAGTACTTTTGATAGACAACCGTTTGACTTACCTCATTACGATCCAACGTACGATCTAATCGAACATAAACAATGTAATCACCCGCCTCCAGTTCAATCTCGAGATGTACACTTCGGAGGTAGAATTCCGAATGTGCCGACTCTGCGAGAGGTATTTTCTCTCCCTCCTTGACGAGCGTGAAATCCATAGTCCACGAAGCCCGTCCAGCTACATCACGATAATACCGTGAATCAAGTTGAGAGAGAACGATCAGAGTCTCTGAGGGGCGCGGTAGAGAGAATTTAACTAGAAAAGCAAATACTGTGAGATAGAAACGAAAATGTCGATGAGGCGGGAAACGGCGTACATGAAACGTCTCCGTAGGACCATGCGGCGGGTAGAGGCGGTGTCGTTACAAGAAGCCATTGGGACGACATCATCCAATGCGAATCAAAGAGGATGGTGCGATCTATCTGTGCAAAACAATCCAACCAATCGCTATCTGTGTCGAGAATAGCTATCAGCAACGACAATAAGTCAAACGCGAGCAAAAAAAAACATACACTCCATCACAAATTGTCCGTCATCTCCAAACTGATGTCCAAGCTTCGGTAGGACCTCCAACCATTCCTGTGTCCACTCTTTAGAACCATCAGACCAGCGGCCTGTCCATTCGGATTTCCCCCAAGGATTGCGCACGACAACAAATCGTTTTCCGTTGACTTTGACCGCACGCAGGACAGAATACGCATGCCCGCCGATCAGGCCTTGCACCTTGATATCGCCGGCAGTTCCACTGCGCGTGCTGTCGAGCGAGTTAAAGGAGCATCCGAAGAGGCGGTCGCGGTTCGCACGGCCGAGTTCTTCGTCCCAGAAACGATCAGGATCCAAAATATCCTAGACAATCAAGGCGGTGAGAGGCAACTCCTGCAGGCATCAATACACTCGATCATACCTTGCTTTGCAACACAGTCGAGACGCCACTGGGGAAACAAGGTTCAGCACATAATTCAAATCTGAAATGAGCCGCCACACACCCCGTGAGATCCTCGATTGCATCGCATTCCTGTCCGGCGAGGAGATGGGAATAGTTTCCGTGTAGTTTTGCGTATGCTTTCTCGATCAATGGTACCCATGTCTCTCCTGCAGTGCCAGACTTTGCAAAATAAAGCGATTTGCCGCCCTTCCGTGCTGATTTGTTGTAAATGTCCTTATCGAAGTGGTACAGTTCTTGCTCGCTTGTTTTTAGCTCTTCGTATTTCGGAACACGTGTATACAGCATGCTGAAGGGGAATCAGAGTCTAACTGGACGAAATGAATAGAATGCCACGCACTCGTCGATTACCACCGTCACCCAGGCATTGTCTCTGAAAAAGATGAATCCATAGACTCCAACTTTTTCGTCTCGCTGAAATTTCCTTGAGTCGTAGGTCATCGCAAAAAATACATATTTGAACGTACCGCAACGCAGAACTTTTCCACCAGACCAGGAGCTGTTGACACCGTAGCGAGCGCTGATAAAAACCAACAGTCTCCCAGCGCGCCTTGGATGATGTCACTTGCGTGTGCCGTTCCCCCTGCAAAGAAAACCGGTTTGTCGAATATTTGCGTTACACGATGCACGTCCGCCGGTGCGTGGTTTTCTGCGGGCTGTGTGAAAAGACCGTACAGGCATCGGTTTTTGTCATTCTCAAGGTCAAATTCGATGTCTCTTTATGGTCGTCGGCTTCGTCAGCTTACGGCTTTGAGCTCAAAGAGAAGACATACCTGAATTTTCTGTTCTTCGCTCGACATTCCTGAGCGATTCTGTCCACCTTCGCTTTGCAGTCTTCGATGGCCTTCTGTAGTTCATTTGTGACAAGTAGCGATGGTTCATCCTTCACAAAGGACACCGTCGTACTTTGCGGTGGTACTGTTACGGTGGTCTCGACGGTGGTGACTGATACAGTGGTGCTAGCCATTGGGTATTGATGAGGGCAGAACGGAACAATGAATGTCGGTAAGCTTTATATATGACGGACCTAGGCCGACCCTACGCCCATCGCGTATCGACGGGGTGGCGATGATGAGATCTTGGGCGCTAATTGGTTGACAACTGGGGCATTGTGGGCATGCCCGCCCACGATACTAACTCGAGGTAGTTCGAATGAAATCACAGAATTGAGATAGAAGTATTATGATAGACTGGTTGCCACATTGAAGGGCCAAGTTTGAACGATTTTGCAGACCAATTGCAGACCCCAAAGATAGTCTATTTCTGTTCCCCGATGAGGGCGGTGATATGGCGCTGCGCTTGACGGTGTGAGTAGAATACACGTCATTTGGATACAGCATGATTTCTGCCTACCTTGGAGGTTTCGATTCATGACATATGAGGCCGTGCCTTTGACGCCAATACCTGATATCAAGCGCATCCTGGACGAAAAGCATCGATGCGGGCGCTGGAACTCAACTGTAAGTCTTCATATGTTCTAATGGGAAATCGGCGATGACAACGGCACGTCGGACACAACAATCCTCTTTCCGTGAATGCCGTAAAGTTCCTGTAAATTTAGTAAGCTTAATCTGATACCATTCAAAAGAGTAAGGGAATGGACGCTTTGCGCAAAGTAAATACGCACTTTTTAACGCATTGTGGTGATGGCCATGGTGGTGTCGGTCCACAGTCAACATGATGGCGGAGGACCCGCTTGATCGATTGATCGATTGATCGTTCCAAATTAGTTCAAAACCTTTGTAGGTCAACTGTAAGTATGTAGGGGTTGCTCATAAGTTCTCGAAATTTCAGCTAACAATAAACTTGAATGGACTAGCTGTCTGAAAAAAAGGAAGAGGAGGTGCTTTTTTCGAATATCACCTTTACTAATGACTGAAGAGGTGGAGAAAAGGCGAAAACTCCAACTGACAGACAAAACATCTGGCAGCCATTGGAAGGTTCGGACACAAGTTACATCACGACATCCGGGTTGGGATAAAGACATAGCAGGCAAGTTGTTCTCAATTGCCAGGATGTTTAATGTCCGAGGAGAGAAATTCACACAGAATGTAGAAGGGAAGGGACGAATCGATCATCGATGCACCGCAAGGTCATGGTTTTAAATTCCACGGATTCTTGGTTAGCTTCGAGATAGAATCTTACTAGAGAATAGATCACCTTAGGGAAAATTAGCGTGATTTTCCTCCCTGAAAACATTCAAACCTCATAAATGAGGGGTGCCAATGCTAAGACCGAAATGTCGCTAGTAGTAGTAGTAGTACAAATGACCGACCGGGTTAAGGACATTCAGAATTTGTTATTCTCATCGAAGAGCCTGCGTCCAGACGTCTTACCACACAACCCAATTTTTCCCACTTCGACTCGGATCTGCTTCCTAACCAATCTGTAAATACTCAAGTACTCGAGACCACCACTGCTTCCGAGGACCGATGCAACAAGCCAGTGATCCTGTTTTTGAAAATTATGACACACGTTGGAACGTGTACTCTACACACGCTAGTGCAGTGTCCTCTGTGTCGGGAGACTTCCTTATAAGAAAACGAGAATGATAGTACACCCACAATCTTGTTGACTGTGACATGCGATATCGGAGACAAAAGCAGTTATGCAAGACCGACAAAGAGGACAAAAAGTGTTCTCCCCACTCAAAAAAAGTGAATAGACCTTGATAGAAGTAGTGCAGCTGTCTAATACTGTCATTGTCAAGAGGTTAATCACGTTAGTGAAATAAGATTGGCAAGGCAGGCCGTCGGGTGTACGAAATTCTAGTTCTTTGAAAGATCTGACATGTTTGCACCTTCTTTGCGCCCTCGTAGAGTTTCTCAGGATGGAAACCAAAGACTGGGAACAGATGGTCTTCGCAAATTTCTTGGCGTAGCTCACGCTGATCCTCACACCCTACCTTGCTGCATGAGAACAAGGGTATATCTGCCGTGAACGCTATTACCGGTTCCGCCCAAGTTCTACGACAACATCTTTCAACCGCGAATAATAAAAATACTTCTTCCCATAGGCATCCTCCATTGACCAATCCTAAGCCTGCAATTACAGCCCCTTTATCCTGGGTCTTTGATATGACTTCTGTGCTCTCAGCCTCGAAACTTGCCTAACTTTACCGGTCGTTATTTTTATCTCGCATTCCTAATGTGGAAAGTATCGCAGTTTCAACCACACTGTTTGCATCCCAGCGACAACCACATCCTTGATGGAAACCCCTCGGTATGGCTTTACCACCTTCAAGATAATTCCACAACTGATTAATGGCCTTCACACATTAACATCTCAATCCAATACTCTGGATGTGCATACTTCTAAGCAGCTGTATTTTTGGACAATCTTGCGGTACCTCTGGGGTTTCAAAGTATTATGGCTCTCATGCCCGGAAACTCGTTTCGACCTGGAATTAGTATAAAGGCTAGCACTGTACCTCCAAGTCCTTCAGGATCTTAAAGCCTCTTGCCTCTCAACTGCAGCCTTATTTTCACAACAATGGCTTTCATTCGTCTTTCAGCTCTTGTTACTCTCGCTCTCGCAGCGACCCAGGTTGCCAACGCTGCTCTCACAAAGCGCGTCACTTGCGCATCTGGCCAGGTAACCGCCAACGCCGCCTGCTGTGGTTAGCAATATACTCTCTTTCTGCTCACATGATTTTTCTCAACCCCCCTGCTTTAGCGCTGTTCCCAGTTGTTGATCTCTTGCAAGACGAGTTGTTCGATGGCGCCGAGTGCGGCGAAGAGGCTCATTCTGCTCTTCGTATTGCCTTCCACGACGCTATTGGCTTCTCTGTCCGCGGTGGAAAAGGGGGAGGAGCTGATGGTTCCATCCTCGTCTTCAACTCCACCGAACTTGCCTTCCACGCAAACGGAGGGTAAGTAGTATCATATTCTACCTTACTGTAAAGTATGGCCTGAGACCTTGTTTTGCTTGGCTTCTATAGAATCGATGAAATAGTTGAAGGCCAATTCCCATTCTTTAAGAAGATTGGCTTCTTGTCTGCTGGTGACTTGTTAGTATTTCCTTTCTTCTATTTCCTTGCTAAAATGTGCCTAATAATATCCCATAAATATAGCCTTCACCTTGCAGCCGCTGTTGGCACTGCCAATTGCCCTGGAGCGCCCCGCCTTCAGTTCATGCTCGGTCGCCCCCCACCGGTGGCCCCCGCCCCAGATCTCACTGTCCCGGAGCCCACCGACAGTGTAACCGCAATTTTGCGACGCTTTGATGATGCCGGCTTCTCTCCGGAGGAGGCTGTTGCTCTTCTCGCTTCGCACACCATTGCTGCCGCCGATGTTGTCGATGAAACCATTCCAGGAACACCATTCGATTCCACTGTCGGCACTTTGTGAGTGCAACGAATTCAATTAACTTTGCAAAACTGACTTTGGCTATAGCGATACTCAAGTCTTCCTCGAGGTTCTACTTAAGGGAAATTCTTTCCCAGGAAACGGTTCTCAGGCCGGTGAAGTCCTCTCTCCCCTAGCTGGTGAGATGCGTCTCCAGTCCGACTTCCGCCTCTCCCAGGACTCAAGAACCGCTTGCTTCTGGCAAGCGATGGTTAGTAAGTACCATCCGATTTTTTTTTTTTTTTTTGACGCTCAATTTACTTTTACCAGACAACCAGAACCGCATGGTGACTCAGTTCAAGGCTGCGATGGCCAAGCTCCAAGTTCTCGGGCAGAACACAAGAAGGCTCATCGACTGTTCTGATGTCGTTCCTGTACCCCCGCCCTTCGCAGGTCCCATTAAATTCCCTGCAAGCTTCTCCAACGCTGACCTCCAACTTGCTGTAAGCTATACTGGCCTATGATGAGTGAACATTTCCTGACATGTTTTTATAGTGCCCTTCCCTTCGCTTCCCCAACATCCAGACTGTTGCCGGTCCCGCCCCGACCGTTGCACCCGTCCCTGGCTCTTAAGTGTAGGGTGCTATCTAGGAGACTATTTATTATGCAGCTCAGTAGATAGAGATTGCGAACCGTTGTATCCAATTCCGACAATATCATCATCTTTCCCTTCTGCTCCTTCATGATTCCGGCCCGAATTGATCCGCAAGAACTGGACTTAAACAACATGAAGGGCAAATCGAAAGGAATTCAGAAAAGCGAGGTTAAGATCCGTGGAAGCGACTTCAAAGGTGAGAATTAACATCGCAATACGTTAATGCTACAGAGATATTGTCCGAAGAAATGATAAAGCACCTACAGAACAGGCTCGATGAAAATTAAACTTAACTAACCATACCTCGTAGCAGCCAGTTTCTCATTCCCATCCTTCAATCTCCCGGTGATTACTGTCGGCGCCACGCTCTTGGTAAAAATCTTTAATCCAACCACAATGGAATTATCATCCTCTAGCACATCTGTGGGGAGCGAAAAAGGTGGAGGCGAGACTGGACGCGGGATGTCTATTGGTGGAGGCAGGAGAGGCAATGGGGTGTATGGCTGCAACGGTGGCGACCCGGGAGGGGATGGATTAGGGTGCATCGGTGCCTCCCGCGGCCATCCTGGCTCTATGAATCCTTGCCTATTGGATTGAGGGGGATATCCACTCAAGAACGGTGGACCGGCGCTAACTTTATGAGGCCGACCATGGCGGCTATTTGGATCGTCTTTAGCTTTACCGCTCTTGGAGATAACCTGCGTGGTTGTTGTAGTCGTAGTGACCGTGATACTTTCACCGGGATGTACGTATCCTGCGTGGGTCCTCACAGCATCGATTGTCGATTTGTCGGCTTTCATGTGTTGGCTCCGGAGAACATCTGGCACTGGAGTGACGAGAAGCTCAGGACTGAGATGAAAAGAATTAGTCAAGCAACTCCCGCTCGAATGAATTGAAACCGACCTCGGCTTAAAATCTGTCGTGTGGAAGCCATCAGTGGTTGTGAGCTCTGAAAAAGTAGTGATAATTACTTGACGCAATGGATTGTCCTTTCGCTCGTTCTGTCATGATACGCGCCAGCTTACGTCTATCCCATCCATTTGCAAGGCCCTTCTTGAAATAATCCTGACGGTACAATAGACATATTAAAATGAAGTTTTCTCTTCGTCACATAAATAGACCTACTTTATCTCGAGCAGGAGTGGGATCAAGTCGTCCCTATATAACGCCCATCGAGTATTGAACCCCACTGCTTTCAAGAGCTTTGGAGAAAAGACTCACCAAGACCACATAATTTCCTGGTTCTAAATCAAGCTCAACATTAACACCTCTTGTATAGAAGAAAGAATAGGAAGATTCCGCCAGAGGTTCCATGTCTCCTTCCTTCGCCAGTATGAAATCGAGATTCCATATGCATGGGCCTTGTATGTCTTTGAAGTAGCGCGTATTATATTTGTTGAACACGATGACAACTGGGGAGGGTGCCGGTAATGAAAAAGTAACTAGAGAAAATATTTGAGTCTGGTACAAAACATTAGGGATCACACAAATACTTACAGCTGATATCACCAAAGGAAAACGCAGAAATGGAAGGGAACGGAAGATATAAATAGAGCCACTGTGAGGACATGACCCATGTATCGTCGAAAATTAAAGTCCGCTGTATCTCCTGCCAAATATTCAAGAAATCCTTGTCTTCCGAGTTCGAGAGGCACTTAATTTCATGTTTTATATAAGCTGAGTTCGACAGACTCACATTCCATCACAAATTGACCTTTCCCTCCAAAAGAGTGTCCAAGCTCGGGGAGGGCAGCGAGCCACTCCGTCGTCCACTCCTTTGAACCGTCAGACCACGGTCCCTCCCAGCCGGCTTCTCCCCATGGGTCACGCAGGACAACGAAGCGCTTTCCACGAATTTCTATGGCTTTGACGACCGAGTGCGAGATATTTCCGACGAGACCATCAACCGTGGCGTTCTTCACACCGCTTCGTCCTCCATCGAGTGTTTTGAACCAACATCCGAAGAGTCGGTCTTGGTTGGCTTTGGTAAGCTCTTCCTTCCAGAATTTATCTGGGTCAAGGATGTCCTTTCATACCAGTATAAGTTAGGTGGTAGATCTCGCAGCGATTTTTTTTTTGACAGATACCTTGCTCAAAATGAGATTAGACACGCCTCTGTTGAAAAGTCAGAAAGCGTATAGAGCCAGAGAAAAAAAACACGAACCCAGTCATGTCTTCAATTGCATCACATGTCCGCCCATACATAACTGATGCATAGTCGCCATGCACCTTCGCATACGCCTTCTCCACAAGCGGTACCCAGGTTTCCCCCTCTGTCGTAGGACGTGCAAAGTAAAGCGAGTCAGAACCTTTGCGTGCAGTTGCGTTGTAACGTTCTTTCTCGAAATGGTAGAGTTCCTTCTCCACAGTCGAAAGCTGCTCCCATTTGGGCACCCTAGTGAATAGGAGACTAGAAACACAGTCAGTGGTATTTTTGTTAGGAGAGGAAGAGGCAGAGAAACACTCACTCGTCTATTATTACAGGAACCCAATAACAATCCCTATAGAACAGAAACCCATATACTCCCACTTCCTCGTCACGCTGCAGGATCTCACAGCATCAGAGTAAGTCGTCCTATCATCAAGTAACTTGGACTCACCGCCACGCACAAGTTCTTAATTAACCTTTGCACCGATGTCATCGTGGAAAGTGCTGAAACCAGATAACAGTCCTCCACTGCGCCCTGTACGATTTCCGCAGACTTGGGTGTGCCACTGTAGAATACGGGTTTCTCGAAGATCTCGGGTACGCGGCGCACGTCAGCTGTCGTGAAGAGGTCGTGGTCGGCAAGGTTGTGCAGACACCGCTGCGGGTCGTTCTCCAAGTCAAATTCAACATCCCTGTATGAGTCGTTAATCAGCGTCTAGGTTCAGCAAGCAACATTCAGGCTTTCGCCGATATACAGTCACGTAGTCGCGATTGGGGAAGAAAGGTTTGCTCACCGGAATTTCCGGTTCTTCGCTCGACAGTGCGCCGCGATGCGCGTGACCGCCGCCTTACACTCTTCATACGCTCGGCGCATGCCCTCCGTAACTGATGTTCCCAGTTGCTGCTGAGCATATGAGACTGTGTTCACGGTCTTTACTGTGACTTCCGGTGGCGGTGGAGGAGGAGGACTATGCGGTGTTTGCCCCCAGCTGTTATTGTGGTGCCGAGTGGGACCACCGTTGTACGGCGCCGTGCCGTTAGGGCTCGGGTGTCGGTGATGGTCTCTTTCTCGACTTCGCGAGTGACGGCGAGAGCGATGACTATGGCACGAAGCTACTGACATCGGTGTCTTGGGGCGTTGGGATGCACGATAAGGGCGGAGAGTACTAATAACAGGAGAGATGTATTAGGATTTAGCAGTTTTAGCGAGCGCTTGACCTGGGAATTGATCACGGTATGGACTTGAAAAGCTGTGAACACCGACCTTCGATGCTCCGTCCGCGCGCTGCAAATTAAATCAATCATGGACATGCACACCATTGCTGAAAATGGTGCAAAAGTATGGTTGTCAAATACTTTGAGAGCTTGATTCGACGTCACCAGAATTTGAATCTTTGATTTCGTATCGCGAGGCTTCATGGGCACCTGTTGGTCCAAATTGGAGGAGTTTGGTCGGGCAGTCAGGATCAAACCATAGAATAAATGTGAAGCCTGCATAAGCAATAGACGTCGAAACACTGTATCACGAATCCGAATAAGAACATCGAGAACAGAGTCAACAGACACTCCTGTGATGACATATTGCTTCGCGAAGCTTCGTCGTGCGTTCCAAAGTCGACCGGCTTGTTTTGCGCTCCACGTGGGCCTCTCCATGCTATCCCGGGCCCTTGGATACCACACCCCAAAGAGCACTGAGTACATAGTGTCGCCACAAGATTGTCATACCAGAGAAAACCGGGTGCAAGAACTTGGCAAGAACAGAGAGCGAGAGTCTGACAGAGTCCAAATTAAAATCGGTGTTGTCCGATTGCGAAGAATTTCTGTCAGCGCAACGACTTAAGAATCAAAATGAAGGTAGGCGTTGGGTAGGCGTGAAGGTCGACCAAGAATTGGGGTTGGGGTGAACAGATTCGAATACGAAGCGGCGGTTGCTTTTCGCGTGGTGGAGATAATGAATTAACGTCTAACAGCTGTGACCACTGACCACACAGGCAAACACTCGCGAATGACATACGACGACAATATATATATGACGATCAACTCTTTCGCAAATGGCTGCCAGTGAGCGCTGAGGTTGGAAAACTTGAAAATTTATCCTCTCCACGCACGGAAAGGGCCATCACCCTGCGCCAGACTTGTGCAGTTCAATCGAGGACGGCAACTGCGTAGAACAACAGTTCTCGCAAAGTTCAAACCTTCCTCAAACCAGCATAACGCCTTTAATTGTACAGTCTTCGCCATACATCAGCTATAGATATCAAAATATTTACCGTAGATCAATACAAGCTTTAATACTCCTGTGAAGTTTTTGGCGGAAGAAGGGTAGCTAACTTAGACCGGAGAGTGTCGCTGCTATTTCCAAGTACCGCGCCTAAAAAGGAACCATATTCTGAAGGTGGCGGGTTCGTTTTATTGGAATTGTCGAGGAGGGCAGCTATTTTCAATTTGCAGATTTGAATTTCTAGAGCGTCTGGTGTTGGAGTGACTATTCGCAATGACGACGCAAGTGCAATGCGGTCATTCAAAGTGAGGTTCCCTGAAGGAAAGAAGTCTGAATTACATGAATGACGACGGTGGTCATTCAAACGACGTTACCATTCTCTGCAAGTGCATTGACGAGGTCGAAAAGTTCCTGTGTGAGGGAGGCATGGATATTGCAAAGCACAGGAGTCAAATCTGAGAGGAGTTCTCGTCCGACTATATACGCGGCAGACGTCAGACTGGGAACAAGAATCATGATCACGATTGGAGGAATACCTATTTGAAGCTCGCAAAGCCGTCTTACGAGTTTCAAAGCTGCCTGGTAAAAAGCAACTTTATTCTTTTCATTATGCTGGTTCATCAGATCGTTACGAATATCTTTTTGCAATTGCTTCATAACAATGACGCCAACAAGTTTTAACTTGACTTGGAATTCCTCTGATGGCAAGACAAATTAATGTGATCGCTTTACAGCATTTGGGAACTCACTATATTCAACCAGAGTGGTCATCACCTCAATAAGATTGAGGGGGTACTTTTCATCATCGTCGGTGTCCCATCCACGCAATCGTTGTACGATTCTTTGCGCAGCAGGAACGAGATCTGCACGGAAGTCATCTAGATTGAGGTGTAAGCTAGCGCTTCTGAAGATTGTTTAGAGCGCACCTTGTCTAGAAAGAGACGATATTGCCTTCACAGCGATAGTCCAAACATTTTGATCACTGCTGCTAATAGCTTCTGTAAGACCAGGAATAGCTGATCTCATACAAGTGATGAAGACATCTAGAACCATTGCTTCAGTGGCAGTGACAGCTAAGTGACGAGTCCACGAACTGTTTTGTGCAAGTCTCGAGAGGGCCAGTACCGCGTCTGTTCTTTCCGATTGGGAAAACTTTTCGTAGAGCAATTTCGAACGGACGACAACTTCGACCGCATCTCGTGTTGATTCTGAACCGATATTCAGTCTCAAAAATTTGAGGAGAGATGTAAGATCAGAAAAATTATACTGACTGTTGGAGGCAGTATGATACAGAAGGTCGTCGCCAGTTAGGCCTTTAACAGTATAGTAATTGGAAGACTTCTAATAGGATAAGTTTTGAAGGTTAACGCACCTTCATCCACCATCTCGGACATGACCGTAAGTGCTCGGCGAATAAAAGAGAGATCTCTGTCTTGCATTTGAACTAGAAGTTTGCAAATGCTCATATCGATGTCCTTGATGAATGAGTTATATCCTTCAGCAGATGATTCTGACTTGAAGCTTTTCAACTCAGTCAACAGTTTGTATAGTGCTGTTCGCATTGGTTTATCGACAATATTGTGTAGAGTCGACACGACTGTCTGCAGAAATTCTGAATTATCCTCTGACAATATGAATCAAGAGCTGAGTCATTGGGCAAAGAAGGGTAATGGTCTACCTTGTTTGCCTAACGCTAGCAAGGCATTGTATACAGCAGGAGTAGCATACCCACTTGTACCTATGAGTTTTGCAATGAGTTTGGGAATGCCTTTATCAGTCTTCATCCTATCCTCGAATTGGCCTGTAAAAATACAATTCGTAAGTCGTCGTGGAATAACAGGATACTGTTGGACAAACTGTTTAACGCCAAGGCTGACATGGCCTTGGCCGCTTCGTTGCGCACGTCGGAGTCACTGTCGTCTAACATGTCAGCCAATTTATTGATGAACCCTTCAGTCTTCATGGTGTCCTGAAATAGGGCTACGAAGAGGTGTGAGCAATGAAGTTCAACTACAGAGAAAGGAACAGACAGCGTTCGGAGAGCTTCACCAACAATTGGATGGCGAATTGTCGGATATCCCAAGCTTGGTCTTCCAGCATTCCAATAATAATGGGAATTGTTGATTTAAAGTCATTCTGATAGAATTCTAATATTCGCGATCAGGTACTGAATTCAATCAAAATCATAAGAATTCACTAACCTTGCGCATTGACACCCTCCCGGAAGTCGCCTAGTTGAAGGCAAGAATAATAAGAGCCCATGCGTAATATTAAGAAAAACGAAAAGACCGTTGGAAACAAATTCATTTAGAATTTGCATGGCTCCTTTTCTAGCGGTCCAATTCTCGTCTCGTATTTGCTTGATGATATCTGGTATGTTTATGAAAGATTTGATATCTTCCGCAAAGAATTCTGCAAAGAAGTCAGACGCAGAAATAGGGTAAGCAATTTAGTTACTGGCCGTCAGTGCTCAGTTTAAAGATAGATTGAACTGCTTCGAGGCGAACATGATCAGCACCATCCGAGAATCTCTCGACGATTTTGGCAATGACGTTCTCTGACTTCATCATGCCCTTGAAATAATCTAGCAAATGTTCAATTTCGGAAATCATAGATGTAGTCGAACTAGCACAAACTCTGTATACACAGACTCGCCAGGGCGTGGACGGATGCAGAACGAACATCATAATCATCATCTGTGAGCCTTGAGATGACTTTAGGGACGACTCCGTTGGTCTTGATTACTTCGTGAAAGATGGCTAAGCAGCGATGAGAGAAAGAAATTGTTCGTGTACAGAATTTACCCTTACCGTGTTCGGAGAGCACCGACAAAGTATTGATGGCTTGGTGTCGTGGGCCCCAGTCACTATGGTCCAGTTCCTCGACAATCGTAGGGACCGACAGAATAAGATCCTCCTGATAAAAATCTCGAAGAGACATGAAGCATAGTCACGCGTAGGTATATTCCATACTTACCATGGGCACTACAAGCACGTAAGCCCGCGACAGCTGACTTTCGCACGTCCGAGTCACTATCTTCGAGCTTGGAAACAAACTTGGAAACAATTCCTTCTTTGCGTAATGTCTCTCGATATACATCTATGATTAAGTGTAGTGTGCAGTAGTAGATCCATGGTCGAAGACATGTACGCACCTAGTTCGCAGATTTTTGTTAGAATTTGGACGGCCTGATCTCTATCTCTCCAATAAGATTGATCATCCGCTTCCTTCATAATCACAGGTATCGAGGCCATGACATCGTCTTGAAACGATTCTAAAACAAAGCGCAAAAGTAAATATAATTAATTTGCAAACAGTCTAGATGACATGACTGACCAGACGCAATAAGCGCATCAAAAGCGACGCACGCAACGCTTCGGACATCCAAATAGCTATCAACGCGCTTGTTGACAAGTTTCGCAACGAACCCTCCTTTACGCATTGCATCGTGGAAGTTTTCTGAGTGGATATATAAATGTCAAGAAAGTGTAGTGAGCAATAAAACGCACTAGTTGCAGAGAGTTTCTGCAACAACTCGATATTTTGCATACGAATTAACCAATCTTCATGGTCTAAGTGGGCGATTATCGTAGGAATTGACAAGTTAATGCTATTCTGATATAATTCTGCAATAAACGTTAGAATTGAAGGTAAGTTGTCAAAAGACCCACATGACCGACCATACGCGCTGAACGCCTCCAATGCCTGTGCTGCCGCAGTGCGAACATCGGAGATACCATTGGCAAGTTTGCCGACAAACTTGGGGATTGCATCTTCAGTTTCACTATTCATTGCTTCTCGGTACAGTTCTAGGCGTATGTTTAAAGAATAAACTGACTGCCGGAACCGTTTGGGACATACCGATTTCAGAAAAGCCTTTGAGAAGTTGCATATTTTGTTCAGATATCCTCCATTCTTCATTTTCAAGTTGCTTGATAATCGTAGGAATCGTTGCTTTGATTTCATCCCGATATGAATCTGCAACAAAAGTGTGAATTTAGCCGCCATATAACCAAAATAAAACTAACCATATGCATTGAATCCCCGCAGGCCTGTCGTCGCCGCTTCTCGAACATCTGAGCCAACGTCTGCAAGTGCATTGACGAGTTTAGTTATCCCGTTATGGGCTTGCATCACTTCCATGGTCGGATCTGCAAACAGTTGTAATGAAAATAATGAACAGAATTTTGCAAGACACGAACACCAAAAACTGTCCTTCAATAGAAGCAAGGCTCGGATGACCGTGGCACGAACATGTTCTTCGCTATCCTCAAGCTTGGAAAGAATTTTTGCAATGACATCTTCGGTGTCCATAATATTTTGAAAATCACCTGCGAAATCAGCTGAGGACAAAAGCTTGGTATTTAGGAAAATGAAACGGACCGAGGTCGGAGAACTTTGTTAGATACCTGATTGCTTGCCTTCGAGCAGCCTGATTTTCACTATTTAGCTGTTGCAGGAAGATTTCATAGAGAGATTTTATATCGCCCCGGTACAAATCTGAAATTATAATTAGTACATCGTTGGGTAAAAGAATGACTTCCCAAAACTACCGTGAGACATGAGCTTGTATAAACTGTTTTCAGGCTCTGCCCATTCATACACTTCGCGTAGCAGCAGAACTGCTGTGTTCTTCCACATGCCGACTGCGATTATGCTCAGCGCGCCATCTAACGACACTCAGTGCCGCGCAATACTTACCTAGCTCATCCCAAAGTTTTTGGGTAATGGCCTCTCCCGCATCAACCGCCAAGTCGGAGTCGAAAGTCTGTTTGGGCGACTCCGTCGAGGTGGCTGTTTTTAGTCCCAAATCAGCCATGTTATCCAAAATATATAGTGCAATGGCCTACCATCAATTTCAATGAACGTAGCCAAACCGATTGCACATGCCTTTCTCAAATTCGGCTCGCCTTGAAGGAGCCCTCTACACGCACTTGCTCCAGAAATGGAACGCAGAGCCATATCTGGAAAAGTCTTGCATATCAGATGGTCCCAATCAATCTCTCCAATATCGCCGGTCTTGAAATCAGCCTTCCTTGCCACTGTTTTGGTGATGTGGATACTCAATGACAGTAAACGCCACGTCTCAGGAAAGATTTTCGACGTTCTCCACTGACGGTCGATATCCTGTTTAACCCATGGTGATTTATCGGCACCGGATGACATGCTGGCCTCGATGGATCCCAGAACGACACGAAGACAAGCTACCCCCTGTTCAATGGGCGAATAGAAGGTGCCCACGAAGGCTTGTCCATTTGCACTAGAGCCGACTGTATCCTTCAGAATATTGGAAAGTGATGGACCTTCTGTTATGGTCTGAACTCGATGGGCAAAGCTCTTCAACCGCACAGAAAGCGCATCCGCGATTTCGGAAGCATGTTTTTCAACACCTTTATACCATTTCTTTGAGTCATGGCTTTCCAATTTGCTGTCTAAGACTGAGGCCGCGGAACAGAATATATCGTCATTGGACGACCGGTTGAGCTTCGACACCAGGATCTGGATCTTAGATTTCGTTGTAGCATCCTGGTCGCGTGGACCTTTTCTTGGAGAGAGATTCGGCTTGAAGTTAAGAAGTTTAGTGAGCGGTGTTCGGTACGGGCAGTCGGGACGAAACCATGGAATGAATGTGAAGCCTGCATATGCGATAGTGCCTAAAGTCACGTAGAACAAAACTTGAATGCCGATACCGCGGTTGTCATCGAAAGACTGAACCACAAATCCGGATAAAAACATCGACAATCCAATTTGAGTCAGAAGAGGGACTCCTGTGATGACATGCTCCATGTACCACTGTTTCGCTGCTTTGTCGCGCCTCCAACGCTCCAATGCACGATCAACAGGGTTATTAAGAGGCTCACGAAGAGTCTCCCCGAGCCAACTCTTGGCAAGTACACCCCACAGAGCGCCGATAAGAGTCGCCACGAGACTGCCGTACCAGAGATACCCAACAGCAAGAGCAGAAAGCGAGGGTCCAGAGTCCAAATTTGAATCGGAGCTCGTAGGAGTTGTCTGATTACGAAGGATGGTTACAATTTCCGTCAAAACGACGACTTGCGGGTCAGGGCGTAGGTGGGCGCGAAGGTCGACCAAGAATGCGGATACTACTCCTGCAAAAAGACCGGCCTATGGAGTATTAAATGGATATGTACAAAGCTTAGACTCGCGAAAGTCACTCACAAATACTAGGAGGGAATCCAATTCTGTTTGCCAAATGCTCACTTTCCACTTCGCCTCCGACGCGGCTTCTTCAAGGAACAGATTCCAGAATTTATCGTTGTTGTCCGAATCATCATCTGCTGACTGTTCCCCAGCCGCTGTAGCGCGGTCATTCTCGACTTGTTGCTCTTTATCCAAACTGACTTTGCTACCCTTCTCCAAATCAGGTGCTATGGGCTGTTCATGTTTCACCACACGTTCGACTCTTCAGATTGCAATGTACTCACCGCTGGTTGAGACCGCGATCTTTCAAAGAGCATTCCAGTCAGAGCTGAAGACAATCCTTGAATCTTGATATCGGGATCCTCAGAATATTTGAACTGACGGACCAAGAAGATCACGATACTTCAACTTTGCCAAGACCTCGTGCAGACCTCGTGGGACCAATGGCAATTGACACAGTTGGAAAGGGTCTCCCGAGTATTTTGACAACATCCGCACTTGAGAACAGCGTTTGACAGTCACAGCTTTCGACATTGAACCTGCATCGAACATAGAAATCGCCGATGAAACGTTCGTGGGGAACAGGTGAGTCGCGACCTCGATGCCTTGAGCTTTCCGCAGCAAGCTCGATGGAGACCCGCTAAGCAGGACAGAATAGCACCATGTGGAAGTTGTGAACTGAAAGGTTTTTCAAGTTAATTTTGGATGTGCCGCTGTGATCATCACGTGGCCGTTTTGTCACACGCATCTCGGTTCTCGGAAGAGTTGCAGAAAAGTTCAAACCAAGCTTTCGTTTAACGATTCGTTAGGCCATTAGAGATCACAACCCTCTATTCTGTAAACACTTGCCAGAAAGTACCTGATATCTGGAAAACCTTACGACGTCACCAGGATCAAGTCACAAATTCGATGGCGCTTCCTACAAATGGCAAAGTCATACTTGATACAACAGTGGGGGAGATTGAGATAGAACTATGGTCTAAGGTACAACTTGCTGCATGTTCAATGAATTCAGGAAAACAACTAACGTGCAAGACAGGAAGCGCCGAAAGCGTGTCGGAACTTCCTCGCGCTCGCAATGGAGGGTTTGTGAGTTTCTCTTGAATCTTTGTGGACTCTTGTCTCATTCCCATAATCAGGATACTATGACGGCGTGATATTTCATCGGTATATGTGCACACTTGTATATGATGCTGGGATAGTGGCTCACAGACCGACCAATGTAGCGTTGTACCTGGCTTTCTCGTGCAAACTGGAGACAGAACGGGGACTGGAGGTGGAGGAGAGTCTTTCTACGGAGGTGCTGGCAATAGCTACTTGCATGTGTGTGCTTAAAATTGACTGAAATCTTCCTCAGAACCCTTCGAGGACGAAATTCACCCTAGGTTACGTTTTCCTCATCGAGGAATCGTGGCCATGGCAAACAACGGGACAAAGAACTCTAACGACTCTCAGTTCTTCATTACACTCGGTGCGGTTCACTACTTGTAAAGCTTAATGTCCCACTTAATCAGTCTGAACAGATAGGGCGGACGAGTTACATGGGAAACACACAGTATTTGGTCGCTGTGTCGGCGATACGGTGTACAGTACGTATTAAGGCTTTCCTTCAGACATGTGAGCTCATTCACTTTCAGATGTGATGAAAATTGGCGAAATGGGTAAGGTGCATGCTTTGGGTGTATTCGTCGAAGCTGACCTATGTTGAATTTCAGAGCTTGATGCTGATGGCCGGCCGGTATAGTGAATTGTTCCATTTATGTTATTTAGTTAACGGCTCACTTTTTTTTACTTCCTAGTCCACCAAAGATCAAGTCAGTTCGCATTGTTGATAATCCTTTCGACGATATTGTGCCACGCATCACAGCAGCGGAGAAAAGGGCGCAGCAGCGGGCGAAAGAGCAGTCTCAACGCGAAAGGGAAGAAGAACATCGGAAGAGGGGAGCAAAGAAGTAAGACCCAAATTCGTTGAAATCAAAAAACTACCCTCAGCAAATTTACAGGAATGTCAAGCTACTGAGCTTTGGAGCAGATGAGGATGCGGGCGAGGCTGAGGAAGAAACCACATTCAAGAAGAAGCCTATATATCGACCAGAATGTATGCCAGAACTTCGGCGTTCAAATTCAGACTAATGACGATTGTACTGCAGTGATCAGCAACCCGCAAAAAGTGTCTGCCATCCCTAATTTCGTCTCTCAGCCAAGTACAAGTAGTCAACCACAACCTTTCACTTCCCCTTCAGAAACAACAGGAGAACCGAAGGTATTTATCAAACTCTTCCAATGCTGCACCATCTCATCTTCGCTGTTAGTCAGAGAAGCTAGTAAAGAAGAAGGATAATAAGAAAGAAGACGATATCACCAAAATTCGAGAGCAGCACGCACGAGAGCAATCTGCGTCGGAGTACGTATTCAATTTTCTGCTGACATCTTGACTCTTAAATTAATTCTTGTTTTCATCCATTACAGCCACTCCCGTAAAGCTGAAATCGAAAAGATGGAAGCCGAGATCCGCAAGCTGCAGAAACGCCGCGACGGGCCTGACAGCGACGATGAAGCCGCGCGAAAGAAACCCAAGAAATCCTACCTCGGCGAGGAATTGGCCAAGTACGCTGGGAGCCGCGGGATACACAAGAAGGGCCGCAAACGAGATGAGGGCGACGTGCTCGCCGCGCTGAACAGCTTCCGCGGAAAGCTGAAGGGCACATTGTTCGTCAACGAACCGGAAGATGCTGAGGAGAAAGACAAGACCGGGGTTGAGGGTGGACTTGAGGGTGCAGGGCCTTCAGAAGGGGCCAAGGAGGAAGAAGGCATGGAGGTGGATGACGACACGGGATTCATGGCGCATGCGCTGCATTTCCCGAAGGGTAATAAGGAAGAGACGGATAAAGCTGAGCGGGACTATGAGGTTATCGATCCGCGAGCCCGAGGTGCGAAAGCCCGCGAGGAAGAGCGAGACCGTAAGAAAGCAGCGATCAAGGCGAAGGGGGGTACCGTGAGTGGGGGTCGGTACCGCAGGCACTGATGGTGGTATCCTGTCTCGCTGAGGCGATCTATTGTATGTTTGCAAGGGATGTGAAGCCCCAAAACCGTTGTCGTATCTTATCCAGAGTGGCACGCTACTAGTGTCTGAACTGAAGTAAGTATTGACATCTATTTCAATATGCAATGACCCTGGATACAGATCGTACAAGTATTTCAACACGGAAAACGACCTCATCATCAACGTCCGCCCAGCTGCGAACTGAGATATGTATGTACATAAGTATGGGCCATGGCCTCAAGATCATGCCATTCCCATCACGTCCATTTTCATCAGCCCTTTTTGTACCTAAAATAACACAACGCTAGAGAGAAAAGGCCGGACAAGGGAAAAAACAACAAGAGTGGCTACCGTTCGTTAATAATAGAGAACAGGACTACAAAGCTAAGATGGAAACTCGAGTCATTGTGTGGGTTTTGTATCCGTTGTTATGTAGACCGATGGGCTCTGCACGGGTCTCAAAGGTGGTCAACTATGTCTCCAACGGCAGTCCATGTTATTGTACCAGGCCATCTTGCTGATACCGGAAGACTTGGAAGACCATTGGCAACAAAACAAGCGGCAGTCCATTTCTGAAAGAATGAACATTGACGAACGCGCAATTTGAATATCCCGGAGGTGACGCAATGATCATGCGGCTGTTCAAGAGCTTCATACACCATCATCGCCAACACTTTGCTGATCCCAGCATCGTGTGACGGTGCGTACGCGACGCTGACGCTGACATTCGGCGCCGCAGCGCTGATGACTGAGCATACCATTCAGTCGGCTCGGGGTAACGGTCTCGGGCAGGGCGCACATAGGCGACCAGGCCAGCAGGCATGGTTTGTGAATGTAAATATATATATGATGCGGTCGACTAGGAAGACAGATAGACAGAGACAATGAGCGGTGTGGACAAGTACGAGTTCGGGGGATCCGGAAGGAGGGTGGAAATTAGAGAACGGGAGGAGGGATAGAACACGGCCAACCAGAGAAACGAAAAAGGAGTTGGCGTCACGCTAGCGTGTTGTGAACCGCGAAAGCATGACTGCTAGGGCAATGAAGGCGCACAGTCGCCATTTCTCGTAGATGAATGACCGCCAAGTCGTCCAGGTCCATGCATGTGCTCCAGGTGCCACTGCGCGTGCAGGGTCATCGGGTTTCCGTGTCGCTGAAGGGTCTGTGGGCTCTGCGGCCGGTTCCTGCCCCAGTGGCGGACGATCAACTGGAGCCGCAGGGGGATTGGCAGACGATGACGCAGGCGGTTGACTGAACAGTGGAGGTGGTTGTGAATCCGGCTTCCCTCTCTCCCTCTCGCCCATGTTTGGTAAATCCCGCATAACCGGAGAACTGTAATCCGGGAAAGCTTCTCTAAAGCGCGGTTGGGTTATATTCCAGGAATGACTACGAGCAGCGAACGCTCGCTTGTAAGCTTCGGAAGATGTGACGGATCCAGTTGTCATCTCGTCTGAGAGCATGAAAGAAAGGAGGCCGGTAAGAATAGTAGCCACACTCCAAGCAGGGTTCCACTGCAATGTGTTAGCTTGACGCTTTGGATAGTAGAGTACTACACACCGATCCGGGATGGAAGTCAGACATGGAGAAGCAGATCTTCTTGTCCGGTGCGAAACGACCCGATGGCGTGAACATCTAGAGACACATTGAGAACCTGGTGCGATAGATCGAGCTGGAAAGCATTACCTTGATGCCTGGAGGCTTGAAGGGGTATTCAGAGGGAAACATGAGAATGCCATGGTACTCGCCGCCTGCGAACGGTGAGTCTGGTGGCCCGCGCTAAACACCCATCTTAATGACAAGTCGCATGCAGAGATGGAAATGCTCGTACGATAAGGAAGTTCCCTGGCTCAAAGTCAGCATATAGATACACTTCATAGCCTGTTCCAGACTCACAAGTCAGGATATTCTTCTCGTCCGGCGCTGCCCACACGAACGGCGGTGGTTCCTTCTGCATGGCGACATATTCCTTTGAAAGCTGGATTTCAACGATAATGAGTTAGATTTTTGGACTGTGAATAGAATCTATATGCCGCCACTCTCATGACGGCAGTTAGGAGCTACGGATACGTACACGCTTCTGGGCTGCTTTGCTCGCCATCGTTGGCAATGGTGGTGGTAGGAAGTAAGGGGGAATATACAAGGACAAACAATGTCACGTCGCTACTGTGACACGTTCCACGTGCACAGCCTTTAATTCCCACGCAAGTTGAAGTACACAACGGAGTCCAAGTCAGTCTGAGAGAACGATTTGCAGAAAAGATTGCAGTGAATGCAATTCTCCCAATACGTTTCTTCGAAACACGTGCTGATGGGTCACGAGATAACTTTCCCATCCGCCAAAATTGGACTTCGTCAAAATCAACGCGTCGCGGATTTCTTCGCGCGCACCAGAAACCTTCGCATATCCGTAGGTTTATGTAGAAAATTTGGAGCTAACAGGCCTGGCATACTATTGTAGTACTGTATAGAGTATTTTGACATGCTTGAGATATATATTCAGCTTTTTCTCCCCTTTCCACTGTTCAATTGGGATTGAGTAGCCAATGGGCGCCTTTTAGCAGTCTAGCATTTTCAATTGAACTTAGACAAGGTCCAGTACATAGTTAGAGTGACCAGCTACTAAGTTTTCAAAGCTTCACACTTCCAAAATTGCAGGCTGAGCAGAATTGCGCAATGCGCACTGATCGAAGTTGCGCGGTCAAATCAAAGTTGCACGCTCGTCGCTCTCGCTCTGGAATTGCGCGCTGCGGTCATTTTGGGCAATACATTTCTCAACCTCTTTCATATTTACTCAGAGTATTGTGGAACAAAATATATTACATATTTAATTTTTTCTACAGTTTGAGGGAATTTCAATTCATCCAGAACTCATGTGGAGGCAACAGGAATTGTATAAATCTTATGATAAATCTTGCCCGAGTGTATACATTGATTTATGGATTCATTCTACACATAATACAGCACTACAATAGTATACCAGCCCTGTTAGCTCCAAATTTTCTGCATAAACCTACGGATATGCGAAGGTTTCTGGTGCGCGCGAAGAAATCCGCGACGCGTTGATTTTGACGAAGTCCAATTTTGGCGGATGGGAAAGTTATCTCGTGACCCATCAGCACGTGTTTCGAAGAAACGTATTGGGAGAATTGCATTCACTAAAGATTGCGTATGCAGTGAATCTATCCCGTGGTATTGTAGTCTTATATAAACTTGCTTTCCAGAATAATTGACTAAAATGAACACTCGAAACTGATACGGAGCACACGGTGAACATGTTTGCTCGTCGCGAGCTATGACGGGCGCTTCGGAACCACCAAAATATAGGGCGAATTTAAAATGGCCAATTTTTCAGACTGATAATAACGCTACTTTCATGGTTTCAAAGTTTGGTGTTCCCAATCCGGTGACTGGATCCCATCCTGTGGCTGCAGGGAAGCCGTTAGTACCACATCCAACGTTGTTGCCTGCGCCCAGCGTAAGTAGTAAGTACGTGCATGAATTGAAACAAAGTAGGTGAATACACACCAAAAGTGATATCATTTAATGTCGTGGAGAGCTCCCCATAAAGTAAAGGATTCAAGAAACCGAGGGGAGGAAGTCCTTGTGTAATTCGGACATCGTTCAAAAATGCGATTACACTTGCGAAGATTGGGCTCGAGCAGCTAGTTCCATCGATGGACTGAGTTACATTGTCAATAACCACTTGTAAGCCGATACTCTGAGCCGATACATCTGGATAGGCTCTTCCGGATGCATTGAAAAGACCAGAGTTGGTATCCCCCAATATGGCGAGATACTGTGTAACCGCCGTCTCTTGGTACGAGGGACGAGGGAAAATGTTGGAGAAACCACCAGACGAAATGCTTGCGGCAGTCTCACTTGAGAATCCGGTGGTGCCACCAACCGAGGTAATATATGGGCAGCCGGCCGGGAATGACGGTACAAATGTCGTGCAATCATCACGGACTTGAGATCCGGATACGCCTCCATCACCTGAAGAGAAAAGGAGTGACACTCCTCGACTGCCCAATGCCATATAAGCATTGCATATACTGCTATTTGCAGAACAATATCTTAAGAATACCGATCTCTCATGTGAATGGAATAAACTCACTTAGCCAAGTCTGGAGTTATCGCGTCTTCGTCAAATCCGTAGGAAGTGGTCAGAACGCTGGGAAGATCGTCCTCGACAAGCAAAGCCTGGATGATATCCAGAAACCCATCGAGGCCACCATCATTGTTATCATTACCGACTGAGATAAAAGTGACTGGGATATTTGAAACGAGGCCGAGTGTGTATTGAATATCGAGGTTGGCCTCAGTACCAGCATCGGCTTGATTTTGCGAATTCGTTCCATCATCGACTGCAGACAAGTTGAAGTTTGACGATGGGTCCATATCGGGGCGGAATGTCTCGAGGAACAGTGATAGATCAGCTTCGTTTGCAAACTGGTCTAAGAAGCCAGAAACTGCCAGAACATTGCTAGTTGTTGGAGTGCTTGCATTAGAGGGGAGGGCATATAAACTTTGGAGGCATTGAGGAGTAACAGCCGTCTCGCAGTCTGAGTCCGATGAGTCCTGTCGCATAGCCACATCAACTGAGCCGTACAACTTCACAGATTTTATGTATGCAAGGCGATTGGCAATCGCAAAACTAGTTTCGACATGATTTAGTATAATCAAAACAGTACGTTATGATGAGACAACGGACCTAGTTGTGGGATGAATAAGCTGTATATGGCTCTTTAAGGCCGCTGGTATAGAGTACGCTAATGTCCGAGTCAGGTGCACACCAGCAGTGGGATGGTTAAAAGTAGTGAAATTTGCGGCGAGGAGAGTGTTAGCTACTGTGACTGGCATAGAAACTTGCAGCCAATCGCCAACGGAGGTAATATTGGTGGCGGTGAGATTATTTAGAGCGAGCCAGCGCCGTACAAGTCTCGTGGAATTGGCACTTGGTGCGATGAATGTAGTAACCTCCACAAAACACAAAAGTCAGTACCCATTATCATGCATATTTCAGTGGAAGAAATGCGACTCGCCTCTTCCTTCTTCAAATATTTGCCATAGGCAGGACGTCCAGGAGTACTAACATCACGGAGAACTGTCTCCAGGCCAGATATGTTATTCTGGGTAAGTGCTATACGGAGATTTAACATTTCGTCAGGCTGAGCCAGGGTGGATATTGCGAATCCAGTGGGGATTGTGTTGCGTTCATCGTGAAGAATAAGCTTTTTAAACCTATGTCCTAAATTATTGTCAACGGCAGAGTATACTGGCGTAATAAGAAGAGAAAAACTAGCAAAGAAGGCTATGACTATACGCATCCTGGCAAGATAATAGCGAGGGGAATGTTGGGCGTCGAGAATCAGAATTAGTCAAGTCGGAATCAGGCTTACTGTATATAAAACGGCTTTTGAAACCGTGGCTTCAGTCAATTCTTTCTGCGAAAGTCAGAATCGAAAGCTTCTATCAGATACATTCGATTGTGTTGGTGGGAGAGCTATTGTTATTAATCAGAACAGTTCAATATTGATATAACGTAGATGGAACATTGCTTGCAACGGCAGTTCCAATTGCAATGTCTACTTGTTCTCAAAATAGCTATCAAATTTCCTTTTCAGTCATGACTCATCAGAAAGATTATTTCCAAGGTAGTACCTAGGGACGCCGTGATTATCAAGTGCAGAGTAATCAAGACGCTCCGGTCAACGATCACGATACAGATGAAGGTGCTTGGGGACATGGGGACATCGCTGATGAGTCTTTAACTCGAATGATCGCAGTCTCGAGTGACGTGGGATGGCATGTCAACATGTTAATTAAAGATATTGGATATTTTACGTTGCCCGCCTAGCTCAATCGGATAGAGCGTCAGACTTTTATCAAGGCGGGTTCCGACTTCGGATATCTGAAGGCTGCGAGTTCGACCCTCGCGGTGGGCTAGTATTTTTATTTATTCGATAATGTCAATTTTTTTAGGAATCATTCAACCAGTCGGGACTCGGAAATGGAGTTCTGCAAATTCTAATCTTACGAGGTTTTTCCTCACCTATGTAAGATTTCGTGACAGTCGGTGTCAATGATCGATATCAATCTGCAGAAACGTTTTACTGGGCTAATTTGGGAAGTTGCAATTTCACGGTGGACCTGCAGAATCCGGGTAGTGCCGCGGCGCTTGTTTTCCCATTGAATGTTCACAGTATATTGTAATATTGAACGCCCATCCGGCGCTAGATTATTGTCCAGAATTGAAATATTGAGGTTCTATTCCTTAGTGGATATACTATGAGCTAGGGGGTGAAATGTAGCTTGCGACCGTTATAATGCAACGGTTTTCATCTATTAACCTAAAAGATATATCACATTCGGCATTTCTTTAGACAGATCATGATGACAATCCTTCGTTTTCGGAGGCCCCAATTGCGAGTGACAGATATCCCAATACTATGTATTCCACGCAAGTGGTTCCTTACACAGGTATTTTCGAATTTGAATACCGGACCTCCTTTCAATTGCAACTATGTAACGCGATAAAGATCATCTCTATTCAAAAGCGGCTCCTGAAGCTGAAGGTTGTCCCAAGGAAATAACCATTGGAGTGTTCGGCTCTGTAGAAGCTGCCGTCGGGCCCGACGCTGCAGGGATGTTGTTCAGCACGATTTTGATCACATTGACAATAAGGAATCAGAAATTTTATGAGAATTCCGTGGTATAAATCAAAGTGTAGCGCTCAGCACCGGCTTTCACATCCACTCGATATGGATCTAGAGTGGGGCACGTTTCTCCGTAGGATATTTTCTTCTTGACGGCAGGGAGATATATTTTTAGACTGGCCGCGACTGCAGGATATAAGTAAGGAACAATATGCAATATGGCTGCTCTTCAAGTCGAATAAATTTCGCAAATTAATCTCACTTGCCTACAAGTTCTCTTGACGATGAAGCTCTCCGTCGTTTCTCTCGCCGCTATCGTCGCTTTCGTATCGCAAGTTCGCGCTGTGCCTAGCCCTCAAGGAGGCTTGCCGATATTCTTGTGTAAGTCCGTGGTCTCTAGGCTCTAGGCAAGCTTTACTCATCTCTCAAACTAATAGGTGCGGGACCAGCTGTAAGTAATTCTTAGCCTTAGAGTCATTGTGCTTGCAGTAGAATCCGCTCAATTTACTAACTTACGCGTTCGGCTTCGCTATGAACTTAGAACCTCACCTGTATGTGGCGCATTTATATTATAATCTCATTCGTTATACTCACATCTGTCTCTATTGATATCTAGGCCCTGACGGTTTCCATTGCTGCCCACCCTCGTCTATTACGAAGCCAGATGGCCAGTACGTCTGATTCCACAGAATATTTGGAACACTGATACTAAAAACGATATAGGTGTGTTTTGAATGGAACCCCATGCTCTTACTAAGGAGAAACGCAATTGTGTGAGAGGGAAATGCGAAGAGCTACAATGTGGTATTCCTCTCAGCACTAGTAACAAGTTAAATTGAAAGTTTCAAGGTCTTATGTAACGTGAAAACAAGAGATATGCCCAGTCAATAAGTGCGACTCGTAGACTCGGTCATTGATTCTAATGCTTCAAGAAAAGGTTCATTCCGAATGCAAAACCTTTGTTAGGTATATAAATATCTGCTATGTATACATTTAATTTCTGGAGGTGCGCTTTTCACAATCCCACAGCCGTCAGAAGCTTCGCAAAGTTGGGCGTGCCGAGACCAGTGACAGGATCCCATCCGGCTTTGGCAGGGAAGCCGTTGGTGTTGCATCCTGGGTTGCTCCCTAGTCAAGAACATTATTAGTGAAATACTGCGATTCACATAGCGCCCAAACTCACCAGTGGTTACGTCGTTGAGTGCAGCAGCGCCTGCGGCAGAGTACAAGAATGGGTTCAAGAAGCCGAGAGGTGGCTTTCCCGCGGCCGCGAGTCGGTCGTTCAACAGAGCGACAACGCTGGCGAAGATGGGGCTGGAGCAACTCGTTCCTGCTACGCTTCCTGTCTGCCCCGAGAGGACAATTTGAACATTCTCCCCTTGAGCAGAAACATCAGGGAAGGCACGCCCTCCAGTGTTGAATTTACCAGAGTTTGTGCTTCCGAGAGCGGTGAGGTAGCTGGAGACGGCGGTCGATTGGTAGGAAGGACGAGTGAAGACGTTGGAGAAACCTCCGGACGAGAAAGTTGCCGCAGTTTCGGTGATACCCGTGGTGGCACCGACGGAAGTCATGAATGGGCACCCAGAGGGGAATGTAGGAAGGAAAGTTGTGCAGCGACTAGACTGAGAGCCAGCAACACCGCCATCGCCTGACGCGAAAAGAATAGAAGTTCCACGCGCGCCTAGTTGCATGTACGCGTTACAGAGTTGGCTAGGGTGGAATTAAAGAAGTTAATAATAGTCGCATATTTAAATCTATTTATAAACGTACTTGGCAAGAGCAGAGGAAATCGTGTTTTCGTTTTGACCGTAGGAAGTGGTGAGAACCTGGGGAGGGTTACTCTCTGAAAGAAGGGCGTTGATAATATCAAGGAAGCCTTCGAGGTTGCCGTCCTTGAAGTTCTCCCCAACTGAGATGAACGTGGTTTTTACACCGGAGGCAACACCGACGGTATATTGGATGTCCAGGTTAGCCTCAATACCAGCCTGTCTAGAGGACTGGGGGTTCGATCCACCATCAAGAGTTTGAAGACTAAATGTGGTTGTAGATGGAAGGTCGGTACGGAACTTCTTGAGGAAAGTGGTTAAATCTGCCTGGTTGGCAAACTGTTCGATGAAACCGGAGACGCCAAGACTGTTCGACGATTGAGTCGCAAGTGTAGTTGGGATTCCATACATCGCCTGCAGGCAGGCAGGAGTCACGACTGTATTACACGAGCTTGGAACAGCGCGAGATTCAAGCTCCGGGGCTTCCTCGGTGGATGGCCTCACGACCTTGGGACTGACCACCACAGGGAGATTGGCGTGGGGGTTATCGAAGCTGGGGTGGACAACATTCATTTAATTAATTTCGGAACGTAGAATAGTAAGTTAAATACTCACGTAATTGTGGGGTGGACAAGATCGACATGGCCTTTCAATTCGGCCGGGATGGAATAAGCCAGTGTACGAGTCAGAGTTGTGTTGGTCTCGGGATGCGTGAAGACAGTGAAGTCCGCATCGAGCAAAGTGTTGGCCTGGCTAACAGGGATGGAGAATTGTAACCAGTCACCGGCAGGGGAGATAGTGTGAGCCGTGATAGAGTTGTCAGCAAACCATTGTTGGACAAGGGACACGGATTCGGGAGAGGGAGCGACGAATGCTTCGACCTAAAAATATGAACCGTAGACGGATTTGTTAGACTGTGAAAGCGGACATATTTTATAGATACTGACCTCTTCCTTGGTCAAATGTTGCCCGTACAATGCGCTTCCGGGGGTGCTGACATCGAACAAGGCTTTCTCGAGGCCAACCATATCACCTTGGGTGAGCGCGATGCGGAGGTTGAGCATTTTAGTCGCAGGCGCGGGTGTGGACTTGACGAAGCCATCAGGAATGTCGTGACGCTGTTCGTGAACCAATAAGTTGCGGAAAGCAGGGCTTCCGGCGACTGCAGTCACAAATGCAGCAAGCAAGTAAAATCCAGCGCGCATGTCTGCTTGCTCTGTCGAGTAGAACCTGAACGGTCGACAATTTTATTTGAAGTAGAAAGACCATTTTTATAGCGATTTGGCCAACTCAACGGCGCGTGAACCGTTATCAAGCTGATTGCGGTTGAAAGATTAGTGACGAACTCTGTACATGCGGTCATAGAGAATTTACTGCAGCTAAAACTATTCTCAACATGCGGCTGTCATGAGTGGTAGGCTTCGGGCTAAGTATACACTTCATGACCACACGCCTCTACGACACCTCATTGGGTCTGTCGACCACTTATTTTTAGGACACCGAGACTGCATTGTATCGAGAGATAATAAAGCGTCTCCTTCGAGGAAGCGTGGTTACTCTTCGACAAGAACGGCGAGGTACGCATGGAGTCCCTGCGATGGGTCTATTTATAGCGTCAACATTGGTTCTATACTTAGCGCATGCGTTTCCACTGCCAGCGTTGATGGAGTACTCTTCCTATGATAGGCAACACAGATACTCACAGTAACCGGTATCAGTCTTTTCTACGCAGCTGTGCATGGAAGGAGCAAAAGAGAACATGTGCTTCTAAATCACATCTCGTCGATAGACAGTGTGGCTCGAAATATGTATTAATAAATTCCAATGCGCTCCGATGAATGCTACTCAAGAGACAAGTCAGCTCGGCGCCCGTGATTGCATTTAACTTGAGCACTATTTGTCCAATGTAAGGTGGATATGCATCATACTGTCTTGAGCAGGTTTTCCAAGAGGAGGTTTTCCAAGAGGCTTGCTAGACAGTACTCAAAGGGAATTGTAGACTAGAACATCACATCGAGAGTTGTAGGGCTGCCAAGTTGACGATTGGAATGTAGGACGCCTCCTGATCTCAACGGTGTGGCTATAGAGATGATATTTATATGTCTTCATCATGTGGTAGAAGTGCCAATGGTCATGCCGCTACAAGCATTCAGCGTAAGCCAAATAAAAGACTAACCATACATGGGGGTGAATTGCAAAATAGTCCGCCGTGGAATGCTCTCGAACGATTTGAAAATCTTTCCATAGCTGGGTAGAAACAATTATCACGATGGAATCAACATACACGCATCCAAGTATACCGTCAAAGTATTCGAAGTAGCAAGTACATGCATCGATAGCACATGGGCTTTGTCTTATCTATATTACAAACGAAGGCCGTTTTTTCTCACGCGAGACAAAGACGCGAGACAAGATAAAGAGGCTCGCTCATTGGCTGGGTTGTCCTATGTCCTATGATTGGCTCTCCGACACGTTGCCTTCTGGCTAGCCGAATCTAGCCGGCACCTGGCACGTCTCGCCTTCTCTGGCTGCCGATAGCGGCAATTCGGCCTTCTACTTCTCACTTGCGCTCTCGCTCACCTCTATTGCTCTGTACTAATGCCCTCGGGCTTAAGTACTTCTCATTCCAGTTCGAGAATGCCTCAAGGTATTTCATGTCAAAATACTTTTCTAATCTCTGGCTACATGTGCTTGCTGTGCGAAGCACGGGTCCATAGCTAGTCCAAGTCATATCAGAACGCCAGCCATGGACAAGACTCACAGGTGCGAGTTTAGTTGGAAGTGCCGCATTGCCTGTTCTCCCCCTGTCAGGTTAATACTGGCTACGCCGAAATTTAAACTGACGGCGAAGCCATGCAAAAGTAAATCAGTGTTCCTTCTGTGTGGCCCAGTGTGGGACCCCCGGGTAAGCTATCAAGCTTGTCCCCTATTCACCAAATTGTTCAGCCTCCTTGAGGGGCACTCATGGTTTTTCCTGAAGGTCAGAAGGTCACTGAATCGGGCAGGATGGCCGCATTGTGACGTAGACCATACCCTTTGTTGCACTAAGGGGCCCGCCAGGAGTTAGATTCTCTCTGAATCTGAACGCAAATAATGAGATAGTTGTGAGATAGTTCCAACCTTTTTTTCTTTTTTTTCTGTCTGTTAAGCCTTTTGAATTTTGAGGTTGTGTCGAGTCAACGGTCATCCATAGGCTATACAAGTATAGCCTATGTATGGGCACTGGCACGGTGCACTACTAGCAGAATCTTATATTCTTTCTTTCCGCTCTCTGATACCTACATTCTGTCGAGATAATCAGCTGGCGGTTACATATGCCGCACGCTAATTAATGAGGCGGCTTAACGTCAAATTTGCAAGAATAAAAATATCAATAAAATAAGCGCCCACCGAACGAGTTGGGCACAGCTGTACGAAGACATGCAGCATTAATGGGGTAGTGGTAACCTGGGTCGTTGCCATGGGATGACTCGACCCGCCGGGAGTTCGATTCTCTCTTAATGCATTCACCCTGTACTTGTGTATTTAGCTTAGGTAGTAAATTTTATAGGTAGTAGTGAGTCGTGACTACTGACTACGGCGACTCTACTATTACTATTCTCCTATCTAGCTAGGTTTTTTCTCTGGAAACTCGGATGGTTATGTGTACAAAGTGGCGGTTCGTGAATAGCGAGATATGTAAATAGCTGTTAAAGTAGCATTAGGGTGTTTCACACCTCCCAACTAATGCCCGACTTTTGCCCAAACTTTTGTCCCAATTTCGAGATAAGTTGGGACTAAAGTCGAGTGCTTTACTGTGAAACACCAAGAGTGGTCGTAGTCTTCGCTCGACTTTTAGGTTGGAAATTAATCCTGTTGCTATAAAATAAGCTTCTCACCATTTTGAATTTCCCTTTCCTTCCCCATGTATTGCTGCTCGCGAGTTGCAACCTGCACATTTTATTTACTAGGTGACGTTTTACTGTTACTACTTCATATTTTTTATTCATCATCCATGCCGACAAATATCTGTCGAGGATTTGTTGTTCTAACAGGTGAGACTTGCTTGAAGAATGGCCACATATTTATAATGTGTGGGCAGGATATTTCCTGTAGCAGTAACTAGAGCATTGTAGTAGTTATATGATAATATTATTTTCAGTCCTTATTACTTCTGTTGGACAATTCTGAGGATTTGTGCATGAACTTTATGTCCCTCCTTTTGCCAGATCTAATGAATTTAATTATCTACAATTTAACTAACACACTTCCTCCCACATACCCACTTATACCCCATGGGCCATGGCAAAATCAAGCGACCAACTTGGTGCGCGGGGAATTGCAACCTAAAACCATGCACAAAGCATAATCACAAAGACTTGTAAACGGCAGATAGTAGTAAAGGCCCCGGCCCGCCCGAATTAGGGAGACGGCTGGTGCTGCGGTGCAAAAGTTGGGGAGGAGAGAAGTTGGGACTTAGTTGGACGTAAATCGTGCTCGAGAGCACGATTTACGAAGTTGGGCCAACTTTTGCGTTCCCACGGGCAAAAGTTGGACTCGAAGTTGGGGAAATTAGTTGAGCAAAAGTCGGGCATTAGTTGGGAGGTGTGAAACACCCTATTGGGACATTAAGTTAAAAAACGCGTTTGAACAAAATTCAACAAATAAAAAAGCAGAGCCAATCAGAATACAAGATATAGAAGTTAGGTACAGCACGAATCTAACACGAACGCCTTCGGAAAAATCCAGGACCGTACCTCCGAGTCAGCGCCTTGACCTCGTTTGATTGTTGCGCAGATATTTCAGCTGGTTCGAACTTGAATTTGGAGCTCATCAGTTCGGCAAGTCTGACTGCCTCCAGAGTGACGTCGTGCAATTCAATAATTGTAATGTCGCCAGGCTGTTCAGATGGGGTAGTGGGGAGTCCTGTGCTCGAAGCGGAACATATCGATGAGGCCGGGAAGGTCGCAAGCGGATCTACTGGGTCGCTTGTCTTCCACGGAGGGATCATTCTCTTCAGGTTGTCGATGGACAACTTGTGTGTAAGTGAGAATGCTGCAAATGCATTGGTTGTCCCGTGCTCAGGAGGAAGAAACGGCGAAGGGGCCTCGTTTTGCGCAGACCTGTGGACATTATTCGGTTCGGGTAGCGAGGAGCGCCTAATGGAGCGCCTAACCGCGCGCAGCGGAGTTATCTTGACCTTGCGCGCCGTAGCGCAGACGGAAGGGATGGCGCTGCGTATATCCTCGTCCATTTCCAAATCCGAATCCGAGTCGAAATCGGAAAGGAAACTCCCTGGTTCGGGGCCGGTATAATGGTCCAATGTGCTCTGGGAATATTCTTCATTCGTGTCGATGCTGTATAACTCGTCTTTCATCTCCTTTGTGCAGAAGAAATCTGTGCCGTGTGGAATAAAGCGCGAAAGACGGAACTTGTCGTCGTCATGCAGGAATGGAGAACCGCGCATCGAGTCGAAGAAATAGTCATGGGAAGCAAGGGATTCAGAGGACAGACGATACGCGTCCGGTTCAGGAGATTGTGATTGAGCAGGAAGTATAACGACTTCGTCGGAGAATATCAAATCATCCGTTGAAGCGTTGTATGGGTGGTAGATATAAGCAGACCTATGTGCATGCATACTGGCTCGGGGGCGAGATTCCGCGGGTGTTCAACGTCGTCAAATCCTTCTGGATTGGTGAAAACGAGAGAGGAGTGATGCTCGGACTTGGATACGTGAAGAGAGTTCTCTTGAGCTTTATACGGTCGAAATAATGATATCGATAACATGTAGTGTCAGAGTCTGCGTACAGCGATCTGAGTTGACGGTAAATGCGATGCGACGGACAGATCACTCGCACAAGGCGTCTAATTCAAGCTCGCAACGGAGTTTGAAGAGACAGCATATAAATATGGTCTCCGTTCACCATGATAGATGTCAAGATATTGCTGGCTTCAGCGTGATGACATCGATTTTCATACGAGCACTACCCTTAATATGACTACGAATCATCGATTGTGACAGTAATCTTCTATTTCCAATGATGATTGACCGTAGAAGGGTGCTCTTGACGACTAATAAAGATCAGCAAGTACACCAACGGTGGTAGTATCGGGCAGTGTCTGCTAATAAACGAGGAGAGATGAGGTACCTTAGACTGGAAAAGGAATCCTGAAACTCATCTTTATTGTCTACTGAGCTTATAGTACATATACTCTATCATTTTATTCAGCATATCCTGAGAAGTTAAACTTGCCACGGCCTCCGTGTCGAAATCAGGCTATAAGACTCTCATCTACATCCATATCATGATTCCGTCATATTTTGTCAATGTTAGATTGATCCTTCTAACAAGAAGATTATTACCATCGAAACCTATGCAATACGTCGCTATTCAATCTTTCTATCCTTTCCGTTAAGTCTTCCCTCTCCGATTTACGTTCTTGAACATCGCGTTCAAGCCATTCGTGCAGATCTTGTACGTATTTGATTAGTTCTCTTTGTTGCTCGATAGTTGCTAGTTGCGCTAGCCGAGTTTCCTGGTACATTGATAGGTATGAATCATTTGAATCACGAAAATAACGAAAGATACCTGTATTAGCTGTATCATATTGTTTTCATGTTCCACGAGGGAAGACATTTGTGCGACAACCTATGGGGCGTTAAACATCTAAGATTAGCGACATGCGCATTTGACAGAAGGACTGAACATGGAAGCAGCTTACAGGTGTGACGGTTGTTGGAGCACCGCCAATATCTTTTTGATATGGACCATACGAGGCGTCATTCCGTGTAGTCTGATCGACGAGCGTCTATGCCGTTCCATCCCATTCTGAAAGCACAAGTAATATTGATCAATGAATGATGAACGTACTGTTGCGTTGGCATGAGCTCGTCTCTGTTGAGGTTGCTGATCTGGATGGTGGGAGCTCGAGGACATCCTGCAGAGTGCAGCTAATCGGTATAGATGGTGGATGTAATGATCGTGTACCTCGAGTAAAAGTTCTGAATGTCATAACTGGGTACCCAATCAATTATAATTCCCACGGCCTTTTCTTGCTCTGTCTGACCTGCACTGCCACGTTTGTTGAGTCGTGCATCATGCATCAACGCGGCGACAACTTGAACGGCCTTGATCTCTAATTTTACATATACACCTCCGACTTCAAGCTTTAATACGGTTGAGCGCTTGGTGAGATTCGACCTGAATTTTATAACCAAAATTTGGTCAAAATCGTTGACCAACTTCGATGATCTGTACGCAGCAGACTGTTTCTCAGAAGGCAACCTCTGAGGGGATCCTTGATGGTCCTAGATATGCTTCCAACTTCAGCAAATTCTCCAAACCGACGAGCTTTGCGACGCTGGCGTAACCGTATTCGCCATCAGCTCCCTCAATCGAGGTCAAAAAGGTGGCTCCTGTGTATCGCTGTTCTTGCCATCTTACACTTCTTCCTTGGGTATGGCCAACGAGATATACGACGCGTGTTTCCTTTTGTATTCGGCGAAATCGACGAACCGCCGACATACCAGCAGCTGAGGCAATGGGAGATGGACCTGCCACAGCATAACCTTGAGCTTCCATTTCCGGAAGGGAGGGAAGGGAAGTACGTGTACTTTAGGAATCAGGTCAGGAAGTTAGGATGGAATAACGTGTTGAACGAAGTGTGAGCAATATCTTCTTGATCATATTGCTCTAACTCATCTTCAGAAAGCTTCATGAATACCCACCTGGCATACAAATCCAACCGAACCTACGTATTCCAAGATTACATGTGGAAGCGCTCTTACTATCCCTGGCCATGGTATAAGCACCGCGACTGGAGGCCACGTACACCCCTCAGCGCACTCATTGGAGGCCCGTCTGCGGGTGGACCATGGGACAAGGACGACCCGGCTCCACGTTCAGTTTCAGAACGTTGGTTTGATATCGTTTGTCCGAAGTCAGAACGACGTGTCATCCATTCCGAAGATGTGAAACCCGCAATCAGGTGGGAGACAGGCGACGTTATTTTCCAGCACTGGCAAAAACTCCTCAGCGAGGCGCCCGAGCGCTGCATCGAGATCAAGCCAGTGTCACTCAAGGTCGATCCATTTCCACAAATATTCGATTTATACGTCTGGGGTTCAGATCGCATCCTTCCTCTGTGGGAAGACTTCAAAAATTCTCCAGTGAGCCGCTTGCTGTCCACTTCGCCCATAGTCCAGTCTGCCATCGACCGTAACCAGTATCTCTTCATGCCCCGTTCCTCGAGGGCACAAAATACTGAAGTAAGGGACCCATTCGACCGAATGCTAGCCATCCACCTTCGGCGCGGGGATTTCTCGCAGGCCTGTCTAGATCTGGCCAACTGGAACTCTACATTCTACAGCTGGAATCTTCTACCATCGTTGCCTGATAGCTTCAGTACACCCCCGGGATATACGTGGGGAAAAAATACGCCTGAAAATATCCAGCTCTACCTGGAGCGCTGCTTCCCGACGGATGAGTATATTCTTGACAAAATCAGGACCTCCCGAGCATACTATGTGCGTGGGGCACAGGCGGGGGCACCCCGTGTGCTCGACACGCTTTTCCTTCTCACCAACGACAAAAGCGGCTGGGTTGATAGCATGCGACCCATGCTTGAGCGAGAAGGGTGGAATACGATCGTCACGACGAAACAACTTCACCTCGACCAAGAGCAGAAGGACGTGAACATGGCTGTTGACATGGAGTTCGCCCGCAAGGCAGCGGTTTTTATTGGCAATGGGGTACGTCGCACGATATTTCTACCCTGTTCTATGTTGACAATTTTTCTTTTACCAGTGGTCTTCTTTCACCAGCAACATTGTTCACCGACGACTCGTTGATGGGCAAGATCCAAACACCATCCGCTTCTTCTAGCACCTGTCAATATATCTTATTACCTACGGAACGCTGTGAGATCAATTTAATTCCTTTCTAATAGCAGCTTTATTCTATGTTATTAAATCGAATTTGCAAGATCTACTTTACAAACGCTTCAGCAAGTATCGAAGTTGATGTCCAAGTGGCAGCACTGGTGTCAATCTTGGACTCACCAACGCAGCGCCCGGTTGATTCACTGCTCGGTGCCTACTCTGCGCTTCCGGCTTTCTGAGGGCCGCTAAAACTCCCAGGCAAATCGAGGAGGGTACGCTCAGACTAGCCCCATTCCCCAACGAATACATGAAATCCGCGGACTTTCCTTACCCGTCTCCATCAATCCCGCGTTAAACGACTACCCTTGATTTTGGCCAACGTACTCGGTTTCTCGGTATTTTGTTCTGCACTTCAGCCTTCCTTCCTCACCACTCCCACCCCCATCTTCGCCGCCTCCAGTGCCATCTTACAGTGCAAGTGCGAAATGGCGTCCACCCAAACTGTCGCCTCTGGGAAAGCTGTTGTTCTCCAAAAGCGCGACGATGACGTGGTAGTTGTGACTGCTTTGCGCTCAGCCGTCACCAAGGTACGTATATTGTACGACATGACGGAACTGCGGAGCATTGACATTATGGGATACGCAGGGCAGGAAAGGTGGCTTCAAAGACACCAAGCCTGAAATTATCCTTGCAGAAATTTTACGCGCTTCATACTCCAAAGCCAACCTCGATCCCATCCTCATCGATAACGTCTCTGTCGGCAACGTTCTGCCACCAGGGGGAGGCGCCGGTGCTGCTCGTGTGGCGGCTCTGCATGCTGGAATTCCGATTGAAGCCTCTGTCAACACCGTGAACCGACAGTGCTCATCCGGATTGACTGCTATTAACCAAATAGCCAACGAGATCCGGGTAGGTCAAATTGACATCGGAATTGGTACGTTGTTGTTGTCCAGCTATTTTGTGTTAGTTTTGGATAGGCTCTTACCTGGGCTCTCGGTCTCCGCCCTTTCAATTTTTCTATCAGGTGCCGGTGTTGAATCCATGACTTTTGGATATGGCCCAGGGGGAGTAGGTGGTCTCGCCGACGAGGTCCTAGTTACCCAAGCTGCGAAGGACTGTATGCTACCCATGGGCATCACCTCCGAGAACGTTGCAAGCACATTCTCCATCACCCGACAGGTTCAAGACGAGTTCGCTGCGAAGTCATTCCAAAAAGCTGCAGCAGCGCAAAAAGCTGGGAAGTTCAGGGACGAGATTGTGCCAATAACCACTAAGATTGTTGATCCGAAGACGGGCGTCGCTCAGCAAGTAGTTGTCGACCAGGATGATGGTATTCGGGACGGCGTTACCGCTGAAAGCTTAAGCAAGCTCAAAGCCGCGTTCACTAAGGATGGAACCACGCATGCAGGTCAGCAAAGTTGAATTATTCACATTATATTGTGACCGAAACTTGCTGTTTCTAGGTAATGCATCACAGGTGTCCGACGGAGCTGCTGCAGTCCTCCTTGCTCGACGCTCAGTCGCCACTCGCCTCGGGCTACCCATCATCGGTAAATTCGTAGGAGCGGTCAGCGTCGGTGTTCCACCTCACATCATGGGAGTCGGTCCTGCCTACGCCATTCCACGCGTTCTCGCACAAACCGGCTTATCGCTCTCCGACGTTGACTTCTTCGAGATCAATGAGGCCTTCGCCAGCCAGGCAGTATACAGTGTGCAGCACCTCGGTATACCGTTCGAGAAGGTGAACTTGCATGGAGGCGCCATTGCCATCGGTCACCCGCTAGGATGCACGGGCGCTCGTCAGGTCGCGACTGGGATGAACATTGCGAAGCAGACCGGCGGTAAAGTGTTCGTGACGAGCATGTGCATTGGATCGGGGATGGGAATGGCATCGGTTTTTGTCAGTGAACAATGAGTGTAGGGGTGTTTACATATTTTGCTTGCTCTGACCATCAGCGATGGCGACTGTTGCGCAAATCTACAATATGACCTTGCCAGTAGTATGTCAATTTATTTATGTTTGGATTACTCTGCTCCGTTAATATTGTCCTTATTTAAATCCCACATCCCTTATCAAGCGCTCGTGTTGATGCCGGGCGTCTACTGCCTCTGCAGCCAGACTAATGGCGCAAAGTGGCATAGATCCTGTCTACAATGCTGGGAGGATAGTTCGTTGCATCACTAATTGCTGTGGACCCTTTTGGATCAAAAAACTATATGGGGGGCGCGCGTGAGGGCGTCAAGTACTCACAGATCAAGCGCCAAAACGAGCGAACAAAAGGGAACGTGAGCATGCACAATGGGCAATACAGAAATGTAGAAGCAAAGAAATGAGCTTGAGGGGAATGGGGCCAGGAGCTGCCGAGCGAGTGGCGTACAGATATAGAAAAAAATTGGTTGAGTAGCTTCAATCAATTTTTCATACAATAAGTGAAGTTGACATTCAGCACACCCTTTGTTAAAATATAACCTAAGCTACTCTCACAGTGATGCACAACACCCATGTTTCCGAATCGTAGAATTATTCCAGTCGTGCGTTTACTATTTGTGTTTCTCATTGTCAATAAATTCATTCTATACACCCCAACTGGCGGACACACCCTTCGCCTCTCGAATCCTTAACCACCCTCCTGTACAGGCGCTAATTGCGTAGACTAAACAAGATTATCAGCCATTATCCCAGCATCTCTGAGTTTGTAGGAAAAACAGACTCCGTAACTAAAATCAAGCAGTTAACACCAAAATTTCACTTCCCACACCTTCGCGCATAATCGTTGGCGCTGTGAACGATAATGACAAAGAATAGAACATTGAGACTGTCAACTTTGACATGATGATTCAGTTTTTAAAGTTCTGTTTCTCGTTGTCTTCTTTCGGTGCTTTGGCTCAAGTGTTCAACCTTCTTTACCTCGGAGATTTGGGAATATAAATACAGCGGCCTCGCTGTACGTCGCTGATAACCAGGACAAGTGCAATTCGCTGTCAGATTACCTCTCGTCGTTCGAAAAACAAACATTCTGTACCAGCATGGAGACTTTTGCTGTACCCGAGCATGCACTGGCACAGCAGTAGGTCGAGAGTGTGTCCGCATGCACTCAATAATCTAACAATCAAATTCTTCAGCAAAGTCAACGCCGACGCATTTCACGCAATTTCACCGAATTATTACAAGCTCTTCGCTTTGAAACCAACAATCACCCGCGTCCGCTTCATCCAAGATCTTGCCAATGACCTCTCTCCGGGAAGCAAAGTTCTCGAGCTGGGATGCGGGAGCGGCTTCGGTTCGAAGCCCTTCATCGACCGGGGATGCGAAGTAACAGGAATCGATATATCCGCCGCGCAACTCGCTCTCGCACGCGAGAATATACCAACCGCCACCCTCGTCCAGGCCGACATGATGGGTGTCTCCTTCCCACCAGACACCTTCGATGCCGTCGTCGGCATTTATTCGTTCTTGTATCTCAACAAGGAGAACCAAGAGATCATCATCGGGAGGATCGCGAAATGGCTCAAGCCTGGAGGCTGGTTCGCAGTCAACCTCCCTGCTATGGCCCTCGCGGACGGCGCCCGCGGGGTTACAAACAGCTGGTTGGGTGCAAAAGTGTTCTGGCATTCCCTAGGCGCTGACGGAAATAGGGAGCTCTTGAAAGAGCATGGAAAGGGATTGAAGATAATAAAGGATGAAGTGGTTGTCGATAAATTGGACCCTGAAGCTGCTGCTGCGGCCGCCGCTGTGGGGGCACCGGAAGAGATCTTCCAGTGGATTCGTGCCGTGAAGGAGTAAAGCTGAGCGCTGAACGCTTGGTAACCAGAAACGTACAGCCAGTTGGTAGTGTTCTCGCGTGTTTTGGAGCGTATCACTGTTAGTGTCACTGTTAGTGTCCGTTGTTTAAAGATGTATAAGTTATAATACCAAATCGTTCAGACATCAAGGACTCGCACATTTGAAAGCTCAATCCCAAGTATAACCTGCTGAGAACGAAATTCCAGAGAGATGGATGCTTCGGATTGCTTCCTGGGCCTGAACGTTGAACTGTGTTGCCCACCAAGATTGAGTCACAAGCAACAAGCTGTTGAAATTCGCAGCGCACCATGTTATGACTCGAACTCGACATCATGCAGATCGGAAACATTGGAAATAGCATGCGGCGAAGTAGATCGAAGCTGCCGTTAATGAGCGATTCATAGTCGTCACACTGGCAAGGAAAGCGCACGCTCTGAAAATTTGAACCTCCGCAGGCTTTTTTTCATTGAATCGATCAATTTCAAAGCTCTTTCCATAAACCCACATCTCGAGCACGCTCATCGACTATGTAATAATATCGGTCTCCTTTCATCGAAAGCGTCGCCGACGCCGACCCGACGCTGCTAAGCGCTCTTGTTCCTGTATTTGTCTTTTCGGCTTTCTAGTCTCCACAAACTACCATTTCGGACCTGTTCGGACTGATTTTCCGACACAAATTAGCTGTAAGTGACTCCTGGGCCTGAACACCTGGTTTAAGCATAATCTGATCGTCGAACAGTCCATATCGACCGATGTATACCAGCCGTACCAGGAACTCCTGGGCGCAACATTAAGCCAATACCAAAAAACAGCTGATCCCGTCGCGTGTTAAGGTGCAGCATGCATCCATTTTCGAAGAATTCACGGTCCCCACTTCTTCAGCCTATGCTATTTTTACCGAGTTACGGCCCATTAGGAGATGGGGCCCCGACTTATAAGCACTGCAAGCGAAAAATGACCGAGTTTTGAACCCAATCCGACGCTTGGTCGATCCCCCACATACCGCCTCCAAAATGTCGGATACCAAAAGTGCGAACGCGCCCATGGAGTTGGAAACGGAGTCCCGAGCATCGACCGCCCTTCCAGTGCATCAAGACACAGAGTTGGAGCGCAAGGCCATTCGAAAAATGGATTATACGCTGCTCCCAGTAATGGCAATGTTCTATCTACTTTCGTTCCTGGTAAGTTCTTTCATGGCCGTTTTTATTCGACTGAGCCTCATTCATCCGCAGGACCGCTCAAATATTGGTAGGCAGCCAGCCACCACGTTGATCGTCGCCTGACCCGTTCTCCTAGGAAATGCTCGTGTCGCTGGGCTACAGAAGGACCTCCATCTAACGGATAGGCAGTATCAAATATGTGTAACAGTACTCTACGTGTACGTGCAGTCTTTTTTTTTCACTTGCGGCGTCTTCTGAAGGCTTCCTTTCAGACCTTACATAGCCGCGGAACTTCCTGCAAACCTTTTACTAAGGAAGATTGGGCCTAGGCTGGTCATGCCAGCCTTGCTTACGATCTGGGGAGTGATGGTAACTTTGCAAGGTATCTCGCATCTGCTTCGTTTTTCATTCAATCTCTGACCTAAGGTGCAGGACTCGTCAGCTCCTATGGAGGATTAGTCACAGTGCGTGCTTTCCTGGGCCTAGTGGAAGGGCCGATGTTCCCTGGTATCGTTCTATATCTATCCGGGTTTTACACCAGAAAAGAACTGTCGCTGAGGTTTGTGGTCACACTCGGATATTATCCTATCACCCCGCTAACGACGTTCTATGTAGGATTGCTTTGTTTTTCTCTTCCGCTTCGGCAAGTTTATTCAAGTTGACAATGCCCCACATTGCTAATCACGCGCCATCTCTCCTCCACAGTTGTCCGGGGCCTTTTCCGGTCTGCTTGCAGCAGCGATTGAGAAGATGCATGGTGTAGGCGGTAGACCTGGATGGGCGTGGATTTTCATTCTGGTGAGTGCTTTCGGCATTCGAACAACCGGCAACACCTTGAACTATGCCGCGATAGGAGGGCCTGTTCACTATCATTATGGGTATCTTGGGCTTTTGGCTCGTTCCATCTACCCCACGCGAATCGAAATTCCTTACGCCGGATCAAAAAGAGTAAGTAATTTATTGTCAAGCATCCAATCAGCGATGGCCGAAAACTCATATCTGCAATGGGCATCAGACTCATCATGGCTCGTCTGCAGCGCGATCGACCCTCCATCCAACCTTCGGACGAGTTCAGCTTCTACGAGATCTTCCAGTCCCTACGTTCGCCGCATGTTATCGCCGTCTTCGTTATGTTCTTCATGATCGGAACGAACTTATACGGACTTGCTCTGTTCTTACCGTCCATTGTCAACCAGCTGGGATTTACCCCAGGAAAGTCGCAGTTGCTTAGCGTCGGACCTTTCGGAGCAGGATTTCTTGGTGCGTGCAATTGATTTGCAATAGACGCTGAAGACCGTGCGGCTCACTCGGCATCGTTTGGAATTAGTGACATTATTCTCTGCATACTGGTCTGACCGTTATCAATCGCGGGGAATCGCCACTGCCATGATCGCGCTATTGGCTGTTGCGGGTTATGCTCTCTACTTTGGTATGCCGCAAGTCCATTTTATGTTGTCAATTTAATTTCCAACGAATTATTTCTGTCAACAGGAGCGAAGGAGAAGTTTGTAGCCTATGGAGCGCTGTACCTCATGGTACCAGGAATTTACGCAACGGCACCTGTTCTGGCGGCGTGGATGGCAAATAACTCTGAGCCTTACTATCGACGAGCTACAAGTGTAGCATTTGGATTTATCGCCACGAATTCGGTAAATAAGCTCTCGCCCTCATCGAACTCACTATTTGATTAATTTTTTTCGATAGGGCGGTATCCTCAGTACGTGGCGCTTTCCTACAAAAGAGGGGCCGAGGTTTAGAAAGACCACAATCATGAATCTCACTTTGTACGTTTGAAAATTTAGTTCGTCTATATTTACGCTGTCACTCAATCATATTTTTTAGCTCATGCCTCGTCGTTGTCGGTGCACTGTTGAACGTGCTATATTTGAAGCGAAAGAACAAGGAGAAGGCTCAGCCAGGCTATCGGGAACGGATGCTAGCAAAATACGACACAGACGAGAAGGTTACAGACGGTGGTGTGCAAGCATGGATGGAGTTGGGAGACCGGCATCCCGATTTTGTTTACGCATTGTAGATCTGCTCTGACTTCACGACTCCTATTTACAAAGTATATAATACTCTAAAATCTTAGTATGCATACGTTGCTACTATAGAGACTACGTACTTACCGACTACACGATGTAATGTGCTTACTGTATATGATACCTTCATTTAAGTTCATCTCCGTGGCTGATAGCTTGAGTCTGAATCTAAGCTAGACGTGCCTTTATCTTCTCCGCGGTTTCTGCTAGTTGCTCTTTAGTGACAGCCCTGATAGGCCAGTTGTCTTCGAGAGTGATGATTAGGCCCTCCGTGGCGCTTGGCTTCGGGACGACATGGAAGTGGACGTGCCCAACATGCTAAGATGGCGTAACTTTATCAGGTCTGTGGAATCAGCATTTCAGAAACTTGGCTTACCTGGAAAGCTAGTTCACCGTTATTCTGATTAGGAACGGTATAAGCATGGTTCGTCTAGAAGAGCACCCGAAAGCTCACCTGAAGGATGTTAAACTGGTCTGCTCCCGTGGCTGCAGCCACTTTCTTCAAGGTAGGACCAATATCACTGAGGTATTCATCTGGAAGAGTGAGGATCGTTTCTGCGTGGTCTAGTACAATTGGTACACATAAGTTCGATGGAAGCATGTGCGGTTGTGAAGATGTACGGACACTTTGGAATGACCAATGTGTGTCCTTCGGATACTGGACTGATATCGAGAAAGGCCAGGCTAATGAACAGGGCATATCAAGCACAATTCTAAGAAATATACTTTCATTACAATTACCTGTGTTCTGTTTCCAATATCTTCGCACTGGGTATGCTCCCTGATCAACCGATGACGCCAGTTAAACCATTGTCTTGATATCTACAATGAGGGTGGCGCATACCCTTCACTATACCGCAAAAGATGCAGCTGCACTCAATAAGCACGAGAAAGGGTTATTTGTAAGGAGGCTATCACTAACGCACCTGTCCGAAAGATGGGAGGTCATTCAAATCGTCGGGGGCGGTCGCAGAGGTCAGAGGTCAATATGTCTTGGTTTGACGGTGGTCGCCGGTCGGTTTTCTTAGCTTCCGGCTCCGACATCCAGGAAATGTCAACTGATGCGCATCTCGTGCGCACTCAATATGATTTTGTTTGTTTGTTCTCCCATTCGAGTACAACTCATGAAGACTACGTAAATACACGCCCAGTCGCTGAGCATATGAATTTCATATGTTTGACCTTGTATATGCTGAGCATATGCTCATCGCGCGAGTCACCAAATTTATTCAAAGCGTTTCATTCTATACGGTGGGGTTTGTGCTCAGCATAAACTTCTCAATGCGTTCAACACATAATAGGGTGTCCGGAAATATCGTTGCCAGGCTCCGCTGCCACTCCGAACGCCGTGCGTATCATGTCATCTTAGCTTAGCCATTCCATTTATGGACACAAGATGAATAATAATAGAAATTATATTGCTAAAATCGCATATTCTACCGTTTCTGCTCTACCGGTATACTTACCTATTCTACTTACCCTATACAATACAATGGAGGGGAAACGAGAACTTGGACTGCGTACTATATGTATCCTACATAACCTACTATCGACAATCCGCACCTGCGCATGGCGGTCTTCACACGTGGAAAGGTCTAGGGTTGATCGTCAGCAAAGGCTCAACAACGAGAGCACGAATTTCTTACCGGGGTGGTTTGAGGGCACCTGGGGGTTGTGAGTCATCGAGCAACAGTTCTGAGCGCCGAACTACCACAGAAACGGCGACGGGGCATGGCATGCTGGAGAGGGAGGGAGGGATGGGTTGCCAGCGAACATGGCAGTTCGAAGTTGAACTGGAACTAGCTATGGACCCGTGCTTCGCACAGCAAGCACATGTAGCCAGAGATTAGAAAAGTATTTTGACATGAAATACCTTGAGGCATTCTCGAACTGGAATGAGAAGTACTTAAGCCCGCTGCCCGTGCTCCGCACGGCCAGCTTACATTGACCATTAGAAAAATATGTAGTATATGAATGAATGATAAATAAGATCCGTGCTTCACATAGCGCTAGCACTTGTTAAAGATTAGAAAGAATTTGTGCCCGTGAAGTGGAATAAGAAAACATAACTGCCAACCTTTGCCTTGCCCGACAATGCCCGTGTTGTACCCGTGCCGATATCCAGACTCTCATGTCAATACATAAAAATGGTTATCCATGCCTTGCCTGTGCTAATATCACTCTAAGCTAGCTAGTACTCCTCAAGTCCTGTTGAAAACAGAGGGCATTAGTACAGAGCAATAGAGGTGAGCGAGAGCGCAAGTGAGAAGTAGAAGGCCGAATTGCCGCTATCGGCAGCCAGAGAAGGCGAGACGTGCCAGGTGCCGGCTAGATTCGGCTAGCCAGAAGGCAACGTGTCGGAGAGCCAATCATAGGACATAGGACATCCCAGCCAATGAGCGAGCCTCTTTATCTTGTCTCGCGTCTTTGTCTCGCGTGAGAAAAAACGGCCTTCGTTTGTAATATAGATTGGGGGAAGTTTTAAAAAGACCTGATGTCGGACTTTGAAAATGTGGCGCGATTTCCCCAAACAGCTCATAACGGCGCCCGACCCGCCGGTCGGCATGGGACTTCGTATTTTTGCCAGCGAGCGCTCGAGCTTCCGGAAGCCTGAGCTTGAGCACGCAAGTAGTGCATCCGCCAGCACATACAGGGAATAGTGACACGGGCTATTGTACTCTATGGTGCGAAATGTTATTGTAGCTACATGTCGCCTTTGATTAAGATTGAATTTGAGGCATAAACCCATGATTAGTCCCGAATTAGGGTGGTTTCGACAAGATTTCGACGGGGTAGCAGAAATACGATTCAGAACTGCAAGAGGAGAGACTGGCACTCCCACTTGTCTGCCCAACGCAACCCAAATTTGGCCACGGGAAGAGATCGCGTCAGCAGTGTGTCAGATGTGTATCACTGGATGTGCTCAAATCATAATGATATTCAGTTCAACATAAAGTAGAATTAGTTTACAATACAAACAGCCAAATTTATAACGGATATAAGACTACGATGTGTTTGAGATGGTAAGCGATGCTCATATGATAATTTGTGTGTAACACATGTTGAGCATATATCCGACTTAAGCATCAACACAATTACCGTCAACTCACAATAAACACAAACGAAGGAATGGCCGTGTAAGGAAGGTGTTCGACGTTCGTTGACTTCGTCAAGACTTCGAGGCCGGAAGCCCTTGCCAAATAAAGACAAATATAAATATGGCGTCACCGAAGGGTTGGCCATGGGGGACGTAGTCGACGACGTCGAGCACGTTACACCGGCGCGATGACGAGCTCCCAACCTGATGTCGACCTCGTAATCTCATTCAAGACAAGCAAGTCTTCACAGTCAAAGCAACAAACTCGCGAAGAATCTCGCAAGGCGGAGCAACAATACGCGCGTCTCATTCAGACCTTGACGTATGCAGGATTGAAAGCAGTGGGTCGGCGGGGAGAATCACTTGGACATTTGCTTATCTTCGTGGTATGCCCGCACGGGCACGTTCGGGAGCTCGTAAAGCGGGAAAGGTGCGAAACTTGAAGGTTCAAATATATGCTCGGTTAACAGATGTGTAGACACTCAGATTTTCTGTCGGGTTTGCCAGTAACTCCAGCAACAAGTCCGATACCTCTATCTCCAGCAGAACGACTACGGCTAGTTTATTCCTATATTTCATCTTCCCCGACGGACGGAGGTCTTGGGATATCACCCAATGCTCCAGAATGGGATCTCGTCGAGTCCATATTTCCTCTGCATGATCGCGAATTCAACGAGCAATGGATACTGGCGTGGACGCCCCGTTATATTGCCTCTGTCCAATTGGACCGCATTCGGGATCAGTTTGGTGACTCACTGGCGTTGTACTTTGCGTTTCTCGCCTCGTACACCAAGTCTCTGGTCGTTCCAGCAGCTCTCGGATTGCTCGCTCATTTTTTCCTCCCCCCATATGCCCCCATCTACTCCATTCTAATCTGCTTGTGGTCCATCATTTTTGTTGAATGGTGGCGAATTCACGAGCGGAAACTGTCTCTGCGATTTGGCACACGAGGGTCTTTCAAAGTCGAAAAGCGTCGCGTGCAGTATAGACCAGGCATGTCGTGGTGGGCTGGAGAGCTGCGTGTCCTCGCAAGCATACCTGTCATCGTCTTTTTTGCTGGTATTCTATCCGCCATCCTCACTGGCATCTTCATCTTCGAAGCATTCGTCACCCAGCTTTACGAGGGACCTGGCAAGCAACTCATTGTCAGTGCATTTCATTCTTTGAATATATTTTCTCTGACTCTTTTCAGACATTTTCACCTACCCTTCTCTTTGTCGTTTTTGTTCCCCGTGTTCTCGCGATATACCACGCCATCGCTGTAAAGCTCACAAACTGGGAAAATCATGCACACCAGTCGACCTACGCCGCCTCGCTCACGCTCAAAACCTTTGCCCTCAGCGCCATCGTAGCATATCTGGGACTCGGACTTTCAGCATTTGTTTATGTCCCCTTTGGTGAGGGTGTTATGCGATGGGTCCAGGCCTGGCTCTTCGGTTCGGCCACCACCGGAAATGGCTTCGCAGCCACACTTCGAGACATGCTGAATGGAACAGTGATCACGGAGGGGCAGGCTTCTTTCACTGGAGAGAAGTTGTCACTCTGGGACGCCAATCCGACAGCGGTACAAGCCAAACTCAACTCGGGGAGGCTGAGGGACCAGATGTTCGCATATACGGTCACCAACCAGGCCGTCAACACGTTCATGGAGGTCGGCCTTCCCTTCGTTCTTCGTCGAGTTGATGCGTTTCGGAAGAAGAAGACGCATACAAAAACCCCTTCCTCGGCTGCATCCATCATCTCCGAAAAAAGTGGTTCAGATAATTCGAAGAAACGTGTGGTATTCGAAGACGAGAAGGAGCGCGGGGGCATGGTCGAACGCACCTTTTTAGATAAAGTCAGACAGGAAGCAGCCTTGCCCGAGTATGATCTGTTCGCAGATTATAGCGAAATGGTGATTCAATTTGGATATGTCGTACTTTGGTCGACGATTTGGCCTTTGGCTGCTGGTGCGTCATTCTTGTCATCTTTGCCTTTGCCTTCAAACTGAGCAATGGTCTCGATTTAGTTATGGCATTTTTGAATAACCTTCTTGAACTGCGCTCCGACGCATTCAAAATGACCGTGCACAACCGTCGTCCGATCCCCACCCGCACAGACACGATTGGACCATGGCTGGATGCCCTCTTGTTCCTCACATGGCTCGGCACGCTCACCAATTCGGCACTGGTCTACCTCTTCTCCCCTGAACTTCTCCCCAATGCAGCGGCCTCGATAGTAAATGCATCATTGACGAAGGCTGCCAGTAGCGAGAGCGAGAGTAAGCTCCTCATTGAAGATCACCTCGTCTCGGCATCCGCATCGGGAGCATGGGGCACGGATGGTACCTCGTCTCCCGCCACTCTTTCAGCTACAAAGGAGCTTTTGCTGAAGGCGGTGCTTGTCTCCCTCATCGCCTCTCATGGTTTTATCCTCCTGCGCGCATGCATCCGCCATGTTGTTGAGAAAGTTTTCTGGCGGGATAGCGGGGTGGTCGAGGAGCGCGAGCGGAAAGACCGGGAGGTGAAGCTACAGTTCTTGAAGGCCAGCGGGATGAAGTTGAGTGGTGAGGTTACCCTGGAGCGTGATGCTTTCAGTGATGAAAGCGGGGAGGAACAAGGTGAGGATACTGCTGATGAAATGGGCTTCTGGGAGCACGATGAAGGCGTTGAAGAGATACAGCGGATATCCAAAGAAGTATGAGAGGTGGGATAATGGCGCGATCCAAGTATTCTTTTGGCTCTCTTCTGATGCACGGTGCGCAAGTCAACGAATTTGACTCAATTTTACTACTGTTGCTACATATGCATCTTCTTGTCGATTCCGTTCCTTGAGGTTGTCTACACTAGTGAACTTGGGACATTATAGACATTGTAATTAGTTCTCAATTGATGCTTTTTGACAAGTAATGTAGAGTGTAGATTCATTCGGAAGGCAGATTACATTGCTATTGCCAGTAATTGTACTCTCCCTACACTCTGAGAGGACAGGCACTGATCTCTCCTCTAAAGCAACTAACATTGGAGTTAACGTCAGTAATTGCCAATTGAAAGCACTGTAATAAGCAATTTCACTTACGTTCCACCAACGCCGTCAATAATAGGTCCACAGCAGCGCCATCCGGTCGGGCCTGCAGAATCATTAACTTTAGCCCAAAAGTAAAATTTTAGCCAGTTTGGATGTCACTCACAAATCAAGTTCTGTAAACCGAACAAAAGTTGTTAAGAGTCAATTTTATGAACATCTACAGTCAAGTTCAATGCAATGCCTTACGTTCGGTCCGCCACCTATGGGTCAGCGCTCAGCTCTCGCGTCAATTTAGCAGAAGCAGCCAGAACGTACAGTGGAAGGTCTGAGCAGCAACGGATTGCGAAAAGACCGCAACGGAGATGGCAATCGCTTGATATACGAAAGAGAGCTTCATGATGATGATATGATCGGTTGGTTAATGCAAGCTGTTGGAAAAGTCTGCTCCTCCATCGACGCGCTTTATACATTCTTATTAGCCCTATTAATAGGACCACCTTCTGTCTCGGTGCGCACGGTGAACTGAATGATTGGGCGTCGATTCTCTATCATGAAAGTTTCTCAGCATTTGTTTTTCACTATGAATCCATCAGGCCCTCAGGATACCCTACGCGTAGACTATTTTCGCGCTTTAGCGTACGAGAGAGGAAAATGGAGACGACCTGATGGAACAGGCGCGGGCTTAAAATTTAGGAGCATACGTAAAGGACCGAAAGCGGTTGGAGTTTAATGTATTCATTAAAAGAAAGATTCAGATAAATATCCAATGCTCCAATAATGAACCTGAGAACATAAGCTTAGAGCGGACAAACATGACCCGTTCCCACAAAGCAACTGTTTTGTTGAACTGCTCAGATTCTCTCTCAAGAGAAGGCTAATAAGATCTTACATTGGCCCTTGCCCTTCGCGTATCGAAGAGCAACAGTGATGGTTCGGAGGACCTACATAAAGTGTTAGCGTTGCGGTGCAGATTCGATCATGATATACACCTACATCCGCTGGGCTGAGTATATAGATAGAGTCAGTCAACAATTTCATTTACGCCAACAAAGTGGATCCAATGAGTTGAACACCTACCCCGTAATTCGTGGTATTGCCTGCGTATTGATGTCAGACCTTTGCACACGAAACAATAATAACTGGAATAATACGCACAAAAAATAGTCGCATCGGGGTTCGGTTCCGGGCCAGATATCACTATAGCTTGCGCAAAGGCAGCAAGAGATGTGATCACAGCGACGACACCAGGAAACTTCATTATGTTCTGTTTGAGCAGTTGAAAGACTTTGGATGATATCGCTTTAAAGTTCAAGATGAGAGACTTTATACTTCCAGCGAGCTCCGTTCCGCTGCTGGACTCACAGAACAGCCGTTCTGGAGGTATCATCCTCCGAAACAGATGCGCTACATAACAGTTCTATTCTGAGTTCTCGATGGGTAAGGAGGGCTTGTATCATTATGTACATGACGGGGGAAAATGTCCTTAAAAATGACAGTGATCACCAACTCAAGAAAGGAGTCTCTTGACAGAGTATTTCACGAGAATGCAAGGATGCATATGGGCAAGCACTCCGAAAGGCAATCCGGGACTGAGCAGCTATTAATAGTACCTCCCACCAGTTTCGCAAACAAGGTCAATTCTCCGCGAGCGCTAACTAGGTTAGATCTGCTGATCTGGATTGGAGTTTAAGGATTCAGAGAAGCCCGGGTTCTCTCAGCCACCTAAGCCAAGATTCTCAAATACCGGTACCTCCGAAGATTTTACCGAAATAGCTTCAAATATTCTAAAAATATCCTAGTTTCAGATGGGCGGACTTTCAGAATGGGTTAACAAACTCAAGGGAAGTGATGTTATCGGAAAATATTGTAGCTCCGTCAACGTGTCCTTGCATTTCTGGTTCATGATTTAAATCAAATGCCTTTGCTGTTCCCTGGAGAAAGCAGGAATGAAAGGGCGACCCGAAACTGAGAAAAATACATCTATTTCTTCTCAAGAATGAAGCCGCCCATGGAGCAACAATTGGCATTGGCATTGTTTAAATTCGCAAGTTACTGAAGCGGGCTCCATTATGCGGAGTAATTCCAACTCAAAAGCAGGTTTACAAAGGGTTCTGAATTGGTTAAACCATCTCTTGACCATCTCTTCCGAATAATCCCACTTGGCGCATTAATTCAGAGTGGGCAGATTCCAGTTAGGTACTACATAGCATCTTTTGGCTCGTCAGAGATGTGAGTCATGGAGTTACGAGCAAGGCCTCAAGGCCTCATGTTCCGCCGACGTCTGCTTGAAGGAGCCACAACAACGCCGTCCGTCAGGACCTATTCCCATCTGTCAGCTGAGCAATGTACACAACCTGAGCAGAATATGCACTGTCATTTGCCGCCCTATCAATGTCGTAGACAAGACCGATAATTAGGCCATGCATTTGAGTCTTTTTGCTACATTGTACCTCTAATCCACCACCCGAGAGATATAAGAGGTATGTAAACAACACTGGAGTTACAGGGTCTTGCATAATTTCGTGCAGTTCATCATTCGCGCGAGGCTATTTGGTTGAGCTTGCACATTGCCAGATATGGCATGCCCTGTTTGGGATGGACTTTCAGCTGCAAGTTTTTGCGTATCATGACACCAGGAGAAGAGCCAATTCAACTAGGAGAGCATCTTGCATGAGTTCAGGCCCAAATATTGGGGCTTTGAAGTGCCCTTCAAGGAGTCGAACATACGGTACTTCCTGTTTTGGGTCGGTGCAAAGATGCACAAACAAGGGCGACGAAAATGATGAACTGCACGAAATTATGCAAGACCCTGTAAACCGCAGAATGATCGAAGTCATGGTGCAGGGTCAGTGACTAGTGACTTGAAGTGCCGGCGTCGGGAAAATCACCGTAGTAAGAGCCAGACAGATAGAAGAGTTTCATTCCAATGGAGCTTGAAGCTTGAAGCTTGAAGATGCCCGTTTCGATGAGGAATTCAATGAGGCTTTCGTGGAGAAAGACGCTTTATAATTAACGTCAATGTTTTTGTGGGTTAGGGAGCTTAGCGCTTAGCGCTCAGACAAGCGTCGCACGAGCGACCTTAAAATAGAACCCATTTGCAACAAATGTCGGGAAAAGCTTCAGAGGCTTCCCATCCTTGATGAATGGGGATGAGGACACGTCTGGACAGAGATTTAAACCCATCAAATCCTTTGACGTGGTGTGTAAAGTCTACACCAACTTGCTCAGCTGATTGGCGACAAGTTCCCCAGATGATCATATCAGAATTGGCGAAAGCTCAAACGTTTACATATTGGAGAGCTCTATGTAGAAAACTATGACACGTGCAAATTCAAATTCAAGTGGTAAATATACATCGCTATGGGCCCAACCGTGACTTCCGGGCAGATGCTGACCATGGTAAACATGACCTCCCTATTTCCAGTTTGAGATCGATATGTATCACATAACCCCCAGATCGTGCTCAGAGGGGGCAAATGCCAGTGAGTCCTTTGTAGCATCTTTTATTTTGTCAGAACCATGTAGGAGAAGGAAGTTAAGAACGGATGCTCACGTTCCACCAAGGTTCACCTCAATTGGACCACAGCAGCGCCATCCTTCAGGGCCTATATACGAGTAGACTGTTAGCTTCTCAATTTGGGTAATGGCTTGTCAGATGCTTACATTGAAGGTCCTGTAAAAGGCAGCAGAAATTGTCATAACATGAAACGAATCTTCTATGAGAAATAGCATACCAGGGTGCCACCGCCTGTTCACAAAATTGTTTTAGAAAATATACACAACTGAGCTAGAGAATACAATACACATACAATGATAAACGACAGGACCTGGCCCAGAGATTTGTGGTGCGGGAGATGCCAAAGCCTGTGAGACGAGCGCAAGGCAAGCAGTGAGGGACACAGAAAAGAATCGCATTTGAGGCGAAGAGAGGGATTAATACAGTATGTTCCTCGTTCAAGCAGGAGAAACATACTTTATACTGTCGCAAATGGTCGGAATTTCAATTTCAGGCATGAAACTGATCCCGGACGACATGAACAAAAAGGAAACTTGAACGCGGGCTCTTCTTCGAGCTAATGGCTAAGCTGTAGATCTCAGTCAGATCTACAGTCGAACCCCTCATAACCCATACTCCTGATAACCCATAACCCCTTATACCCCATAGAAAAATCCATCCACCGACTTGGTTCGCGGGGATTTGCAACCCATAACCCATAGGTCCGCAGTAACCCATAAGCCATACCCCTTCGCGGGAAAAACCCATAGGTTTTGGATGCTAAAATCTGGGGTTAGGGTCGCAGAAATGGCTATTATCGCAACAAAGTTATACTTAAATTGGTACAATTGGATCAATGAACTTGTAAGCGAGCCTGAATGATCAAAATCAGCGTGAAATCGCAAAGAAACCCGGCAGGCATTGACGGAGGAGGCGTGAGAATATTGAAATCAGCAGAGGGACGATGGCCGACAACAATTCTTCGCGAATATTTTGGACTCAATACTGTCGGCGACGATGTTCAGTACTCTTGAAACCGCGACTAAGCAGTTTTGAGCAACTTCCGAGGTCAAAAAAGTTGCAAAAAACTGTGTTTGTCGAAGTTATTTTTAGCACGTCTCTCGAAACCCATAACCCCTGATAACCCATAGCTTGGGCTGTCCACCGACGACTATGGGTTATGAGGGGTTCGACTGTACTTTCTAAAACCTGTCTGTAAGAAAGGACCGCATATAATTTTAGCTCTTAAAGTGCTGTCCTCAACGTGCCCTGACTGTCTAATTTTATTGCAGAATTTAAATGGAGCTGATTTCCGTAAAGCTGTGTCCCCGTCGGAAAGCCTTGTGCTCGCTAGATCGGAATTCAGACATTTCCTCCAGACAATACAATAATCTGTAACTCGAGATACAAATCATAACATCTGTGAAGTGCTGGTTTTATTCAAAATTTACTATACATTATGATTGATTATCAACCTGTTTAGGTACTCAACGTTCCCAGTGAAAACGTGCTCTGCACTATTCTGCACTGTCTGGCGATTTCTGCAAGGTTCTGCCCATATCCGCCGTGCGATGCACGGAGCTGCAAATCTCAGATTTAATCTGCGCTTCAAAGTCTTCATTCAACGAAAATAACGTAGCACTCATACTTATGTTTATTCGCTAGCTCTCCCCCTCTTTGTCCCCAATCTCCCGCATGGTCTGTGCGCCACATATAGTAGCGCGCTTCTCTCCAAGTCCCCACTTCGTTTCTTTCTTCCCCCCCATCACCTTGCTTCCTTCCCCCTCCCTCTTTTCCCCCCCAACGCACGCTTCCCTCTACCGCAATCGCCGTCCTCAAGAAAGCTTGACTAGCACTGGAAAGTATACCACCCACCTTCTCTCTTGATGCTTCACGATCGCCGCAAATACTGAAATTCGCACAGCAGCGACTTTGAGACGATACCGCGATGATGGCCATTTCTCTCAGTAAGCAAGTTTTCCGTTCAATTATTTTTTTTGATCGGTCTCTTAGTGTGAAGTACTGTACTATTACGACCAAGTGTTTCACGTCACGCATCACAACGAAAAAAAAAGTATTTTTTTTTATTCGCCTTAAATCAAAAGAAAATTATTGACCGTTTTGAAATGAATTTTTTCCAAAAATCGTGAACACTTGGTCATAATAGTACAGTAGTGCCCTCCGTGTGCATATATGCGCTTTTCGTGGTTCAAAGAGGGCACTACGCTCGTAGTGAGTGGGTGAGTCTCTTCACCTCTCTTCATCATGCTTCGTAACTAACAGTGACACGCTCTTTATAGTTCAACTGAAGATTTTGGTTCAACTGACTTGTCAGTCATTGGCGCGTTAGATGCTGTTTTTGTTCCGTATTATACCCTCATATTGTACACGCAGAGTTCTCGCAAGCATACCTCTGGTCAGCGGCACCTATAGGCTATCAGTTCTACGTCCATGAGCGGACGGCGGTGGTGGGGAACTTGGTGCGCAGGGCGTCAGGTCGAGGCGGGTGGGCGGGCTTGGATAGGCAGACAATTAGCACGGATTCTATGTATGTAGTAGTATATTTATAGAATCTGCCACTGGCAGCATTTTACAGCGCATTGCAGATTGAAGCAGATACGTGCAGCAGAAAAGTCATCAGAACTGCGGCTGCTAGCAGATATACGCAGATACGTGCAGAATCTTGCAGTTCTTATTTCTGCAAATGTTGCACAGGCCGCTCTCGGCTGCAACCCTCTGCATTGCAGATATTTGCAGACTTCGCCAGATCTGTGCGGCTATCTGCGGCTCTCAGCAGAGCACGTTTTCACTAGTACTCAACCTGCGACTGATCGAAGTTCTTCCCATGAAAGCTTCTCGTTTAAAGGAACACGATTTGCACTGGACTCTAGCTCACTCCATAAGCTCTCTGCGTAAATAGCCATGTTGAAGATTACCAACTTTTCCGCCTTCTTTTTGATTACTCTGACTTGGGTTGCACAATCGCTCGCAACGCCAACCAGTGCCTTGACTTCGCGGGACATCCCAGTTCAAGCATGTAAGTACATGAAATGGTCTTCTTCTTACTATGCAGTACTAACCGTTCATTTAGCTGCTATCAGGTGGCAGACCGATAGCAAGTCTACTCACTTTCTGACCTTTCCGTGTCCGATAGAATACTAATCGCAAAATGGGACATGCACTCCTGCAGGATCCGCCGTGTAAGCAATCTTCGAGCGCTATTCACCGTCCTTGGAATAATCACTGTCGATTAGGTCCTCCTGGATTCCGCTGTTGCCGTTCATCTGCTCTCGAAACAGGCGATGACACCATTGGTGGAAGGTATGTCGGATTCATCAAAAGAGAGTAAGGCTCGTCCTCTAAAACATTTTCGAAGGTGCCAGAAGATCGGTGGAGTGTGTCCAGAGTGACGAGGAGCTATGCAGCGAAGTGTAACCCTTTAGTAAAGAACCGTATGTGTAAATTATAATTTTTGCGCGATTCATTCGGAGATCTTAGACTGTGTTGGCGTTGTCAAAAAAAAAGTTGTTGTGGTAACGGGTAGCCTGCAGCAAGGACTCCTGCCAGAGGTAAACACCGCAGCGAAAATAACACTTGCCAGAAATCAAAGGTGAAGCCAGGACCAACAAAGAAAGCGAATTAGCTCAATGGTTCTATTAGTATAAGCAGGTGGTGGATGATTTCTGTTGGTTGAATCACTTGAGAGACCGCGGGTCTAGGCATTACATTGAATTTGAATAACTCTCCGCACCTCAGAATGGTCCTCCGATGTTCTCCCCTCCGAATGGTCAGCGGAATGCAAACATGAATTAGTATTCGGTCAGAATTTTCCAAGATTAACTCAACCTATTGATTTGGACTTTGAAAACAATTATCCAGCGCAGCCCTTCTTCGTTTTCCGAGGTGACGTTCGGGATCATGGGATTTTGCTTCGCTTTAGCTGTGAACATTTTCCCCCGACTCACCACGACCATAGTACAGCTTTTCAACGTGTGCGAATGATCACGAGTAAGAAGCTGTCAAAGGGTAAAAAAAGTCGTCATTAAGTATGCAAAACATGAGAAAACAAGAGGTTTCGCGTTGGTTCAAGAAAGTGAAGTTCAACTTCCAGCTAACAGTACAAGACGCCGATCAGGGGGGGAAAAGGGACTCGTAGGGGAGCGGGAAGGGCATCTATGAGGTGCGCGTTTGTTTCTTCGCAGTGCCGATTGTCGTGTTGTTGACCTAAAACATCGGGGGATGAGTCAGTGGGAAGTCGACGGGATGTGCACGATGCCCATGGACATACCTTCGTCGCAAATCTCAGAGACGTTAACGACTCTTGTAGATGGGCGGCAAGCGGTGACAAATTGAGGACCATCTAGTACAGGTAAAATTCGATAAGAATCAACGAACAAGGGTGCAGTCTCCAATGTAGGCCTACCAGGGTCTTTGAATTGCCGCTCAATGAGTTTTGCAGTAGGTATGTCAGCTAAGCACGCGTTCAATCACCGCACGACACCACGGAGAGTGACTGCACACCTTGGAATTTCGGTACGGGATATGTTTGTCCCCCCCTTTCTCCCCCTTCTCTCCTAGAGCAGCAATAACGTCCCCCAGTGCACTCAAACTCCTGTTGATGTTCTGGGTCTCCCTCACCCGTTCCTTATCCGCGCCATTCGCAAAGCTCACATTCAGTCTCTCGCTTCCCGCCAGATCCACTAGATTTAGACTCCCCTCGCATCTCTCGCCCGTGCCAGGGCAACCGTCAATGCCTACGTTGACGCCGCTGATGCGGAGCGTGAACACGGAGTGGGAGCGGGACGAGCGTTCGTTCATCATTGTCGCAGCAACGCTGCGCCGGGATTGCGCGATGGCGAGCAGGGACTTGACCTGCGAGGGCGATGTCAGCTTGACGACTTCGATGTCGGTGACGCGGGTGCTCCCGGTTTTAGCATCGTGTTTGATTTCGTGCTTTTTCTTGTCAAATTCACCCTTGCCGAGGAGGTCGTTGATGGTTTCGTTGTACTAATTGGGAGTATGAGAGCCTCGGTAGGGGGCAGTTATTTCACGACTCACGATTTCCAGGAATTGGCCCTCTAGTTTGTATTCCCATCCTCTTGTCTTCATCTCCGAAGTAACGCGGAAAACTTGTTCGACAGCCCTCGGTATCATACCAGCAGTGGCATCGGACTGGAGCACTCATGTGAGAATTTGAACTGGAGATTATAGTAGTCACTCACCGAACCGCCCTCCATCGTAAACGACTTGCCGGATCCTGTCTGACCATAGGCGAAAATACAAACGTTATAGCCATCCGTGCAGCTCTGAGCAAGCAGGGAAATTTCTTCGAAGACTTCGGCTTGCGAAGATTCAGGTTCAAAGACCTGAATAATATTAAATACCGATATAATTTGGAGTAATTTAGGGATACACTTACGCGGTCGAATCCGAAGTTATAAACTTCCTTCCGTTCCTGACCTGTGGCACTTGATGACGAAGAGGCAACGACAATTTCCTTGTGATCTCGAGCATCAGGAAAAGTCATGTTGGCCTGCAACTCCTCCTTTGCCTTCTCCTGATCAATACTTCCACCATCGGAAACACTTGAAGCCGATCCCGATGATGAAAGGGAGCCAGAATATGTGACGATATCAGAAGGCAGGATGGGCCGAACACGACAAAATACGCGAATGTTCCCTTTGAGCTCCTGAACCATATTGTGAAGCTTTCTCCGCACCAGTTCGCTGTCCATCGCATCCCTCTTTAGATCTTCGACCTGTTTCTGGGCAGCCTCGAGTTTGAGAGTTAGATCTGATACGGTGCGGGCGTAAACGTCGATTTGAGATTGAAGTGCAGTTGACTGGGCTTCGAGGGCATGGTTCTGCGTCGTGAGAGTGAGATGGGCGGTGGATTGGTGTGAAATGGTGTTTTTGAGAGCCGATACGGTTTCTCTTTCTCGGTCGAGATCGCTCCTACAGACGCGTAAGTCTTCTGTGACCTCCCGAATTTCACGATCCCGTTTCTTGATGTCCATCTCGAGATCCATGACTTCGCGACTATGTTTCTTCTTAAGATTCTCGATCTCGTCCGAGGCGTGGATAAGTTCGCGACGTTGATTTAGTTCTTGAGACTTGGCATTGGCCAACTCCCTCGATATCGCGAGATGGTTGGCTTGGAGTTCTGCAACTTTATTGCGCTCAGCCTCCATATCTGCCGCCAGACGAGCAGCGTCTGCTGCACGAGCTTCCTCGATTGACGTAAGCTGAGATTGCAGTTCATTGAACCGCTTGTCTTCTGTCGTCCGGCCCCCCGCTGGTGTCCTAGAACCAGATACAACTCTAGCAGCTACAGTTCTGGTGGGACCAGATATCTTTGATGGGGGTTTAGCACTGGTCGGGGGAGCACTAGTGCCCCTGGTCGATTTTGTCAATGTCGGGGCTCGGGGTCGGGTGAGTGGCTTTGGGGCGACCGCCCCGCGAGTTGTAGTGACATTTGTCGCTGTCCGAGAGGGCTGCAGTGGCCTCGCAGGTCTCATATCTCCCACAGCTGGCAGTTTTCGAGGCTGATCCAACGCCTCGTCTTCCTCCTCGATAATGGCTTTTCGTTTGAGATTGGTGTGATTAGCCATTCTTGCTGGCAATGATGGTCCTGCGTCGTGGTTTCTGTCTGGTGAAGAGCTCCTCAGGCGAGGCAGTCTTGACATGGTAGAGCGTATAGAGCGTAGAGTTATCGTGGTAGTCGTTGACTTCAACCTGCAAGCCATCGGTGTTGAACAGGACGCGTAGGTCATGTGATGGTGTTTACCGCTGTATTATGTAATACTTTTTTTTTTTTTTGGAAGCAGAACGCCGAACGGTCTTCTTTTCCTCTGACCTTCATCGATTCATCCACTGGCAACTAAATTCCCCAAGCGAATCGTTCAAACTATTGGCGGTTCTCGACAGCGCTGACTACAGCTCGTCCTTGAAAACCTTTTTCGACTACAAATTACCCCATTCAACCTGATCCTTGTGCTTTGAACCTGGTCTCGAAAGAAACTGGTGTTTGCGGGCGTTCCATGATGTCTAATGCAAGCCTGGAAGTTGGAAGTCTCAATAACGGTCCAGGTCTTCTTGTGTGGTCCAGCTTTCTTAGCTTGGGACAGGTTCCACTGATAAGTATCCGACAGCACTCTTACACCGCGCTTGCGATGGAGTCGCTAGAATAGTGTAACGCCAAGACACACTCGAGTCTCCGGCATAACCTGGAGGGGTTTCTGCTTTGAGATAGCGGTTTATTGACCAGAAAAGCTACCGATATTTGCTCGTCTCCATAATCCCATTCCCGTGCCAATGCGGACTTGGGTGACTGTGAAAATGACGAGATCAAGTCACTTTATACAGTTTACGCTCTCTGAAATGCTTTGGAAACCTTGGCTCTTCTTTTGGATCAACTGTCTTGACAGTCACTGCCATTCAGATATTAATCTCTCTGTCTTTCCTGGGAGAAATTCTGGAGCCGATCGCATGCGTTTTCAGTATAAAATAGGGAGTCAAGAACCTGCGAAGTGGCAGCCACCTCGCACTCGAACTCTACAATGTTCACCGTCAAATCGCTTTTCTGTGTTGCAGCTGCGGCCCTTTTCATCACTCAGTCCTGTGCTGTTCCTAGCCCACAGACTAGTACTACACCCGCTGTATACCATTGTAAGCTTTCACACATTGTTCTCTTCGAAATTTCTCGACTTAACTTCCTTTCGACTACCTAGGCGCTAATGGCGTTGTACGTATTGCAAATTTATTAGATTCAAGTATCCATTAACAGCGGACTCTCCCCATGTGTTGCATTCAACAGGATACTTGTGAGTATTTATCATGTTTTCCGCAATGTCCACATGTGTCTGATCATCGAATTTTTCAAGGCCCCAAAGGCTGGACTTGCTGTGGTCCCCTCCTCGTAGACGTCGGCGGAACGTATGTCTATTGTAGACTTTGATTTGACTATTGGGCCGTACTTACATCACTGCATCCTATACAGTTGCAGGCTCTTGGGCAAAGAAGAAGTTTGCATCTTCTAGTGAAGAGTCTCGGACGAACATTCATCTGGAGGCCTCTGATGCACTATTACTATCACGATTGTTCATGTTGGGATGGAATGTTGTACTATGGACTGCAGCTGACTGCTGGTAATCATCTGGATGTATAATAAATTGTTACGAGTAAATTCTCCACTTCCATCGGATCTATGTAAACTCCTTTTCTAACGAAGGTTGTAACGGGCGTATAGCGTAAACACGATTATGTACACGCGAGCCCTCATATAAGAGGCTCGCGTTCGCTCATTCTTCCCTTTAGTTCTTATTTTATCACCCCCACTTTAGTACTACCAATATACGTGTTGGCTGGTTCTATCGGGTGTGATTAAGAACGTCCTATCTACGAAACGGACAACGTTTCACTTTTTTGAACCACAACGATATTGCTAGTTGTGAAACCAAGACCGAACAATAAAAAAGTTCATTAAAAAAAATTTTATTACACAAAGATTGACATAATGTCGTCTAGTGGAAATAGAACAAGTCCAAAGTACATGTTCCAGTCCCTATTGAAATAAACGGGGGCGGGAATGTTTCGTGGCAAACGAACGTAGATACATGAGCGCCGTACGTAGACTATATACCAGATAAGGGAACATTCATGAAAGTGATACCTACAAGATAAGATGATAACGGAAAGATAAGACGCGTGAAAATCACGCAAGCGAGGATATTCTAACATACCCCCTCGAGCGCAGACGGGATTTCGAGACAAAGAAAGTGAAAATAAAAAGTCCAAAAATAATAAACGTACCCCCTCAAACTGAGAGTTTACCATACAGCTTTGACGTCCGGCTTCGACGAGCTCTCTGAGGCAGAATCCACTGGCAAATCCTCAACTGAGATATCCGCAATCCCTGCAGAATGCCCAACAGTCGATCCTTCCTTCTCCGTGCATTCATTACGGTAATGCCCTTTCTTCTGGCATCGGAAACATGTGATGTCCTTGCGCTCGCGTCGAGGTTTCACATCGATGAGAAATGCACTGTCTGACTTGGCAGAGGAAGTGACGTCCAACGTAGCTTGTCGCGCTTCTTCGTTCATACAGCGCTGAACAACGAAATCGAAATTGTTCTTGTCAGAGTGAGAGTCGAGGGAAATGACGAGGGAAGAATACGAGGGAGGGAGAGAGAGCATGAGGACGGCGACGAGAAGAGAGTCGGATGGTGCGTCGTCGAGATATGTGAGTCGGTCGGCGAGCTCGCGGATCTGACCGGCATGTTCCTGGACCGAGGTTGCCGAGGCTTTTCGGATTTGGAAGAGCTTCTGCCAGGTCGAGATAATGTTCCCAAGACCTTGAGACAGGTGAACGGACTCCAGACGTGCCCAAACCTCTGCGGGATCCCTAGAAGTACGCGTGTGGACCAGCTGTCCATCCTCAACCTCGCTGACAATCTCGCTGAGCGCCAAATCCACCCGAATGCGCCAAGCTTTCACCACCTTCGATCCGTCCGAACCCAGGGGACGAGTTTCCGTTCCGTCGACAAGCGACCAGACCTGCAGCTTGCGGAGTCGCATCTCCATTCGGTACGCCCACGCATAGTAATTGTCGTTGCTGAGCTTCGTGATGCGTTTGGTGTCCTTCGAGGTCGACATCGTGATTACGTGATACGAGGGATAGGGGGGGGAAGACAAGTGCGCTAAAGAGCGACTTCCAAATGTGCGCCTGAGCTGGCGGCTTCCGTGCACCGACTGGTGACTTCCAAGGGTGCGCCTAACTGGCGACTTGCGATGCACCGACTGGTGACTTCCGTGCGCCTAGGAGACGACTTCCGAGTGCGCTATAAATAGCGACTTCCGAGATGCCTCAAGGTGAGGACTTCGAGTCGTCGAGAGCGGTGTACAAGCGGTCGACGTAAGTATTCTTATTCACCTCTTCAGGCAGGAGTTCGTTTGTATTGAAATAAACGGGGGCGGGAATGTTTCGTGGCAAACGAACGTAGATACATGAGCGCCGTACGTAGACTATATACCAGATAAGGGAACATTCATGAAAGTGATACCTACAAGATAAGATGATAACGGAAAGATAAGACGCGTGAAAATCACGCAAGCGAGGATATTCTAACAGTCCCTGCGTGAGCGTGAAGCACAGGAACGAGAACAGACGGCGGACATGCCAACTGAGCAAGGTCTTGAGACCCGAGTTGGCCACGGAGCGGCGGACACGTCAAGCGAGAGTCGACGCACCGTGCAGACACCCACTCCCCAGGCAAGAGCGGGGAGCGTCTACAGCACTCCTTCCGAGGAGATACTTGGTACCCCAAGGAATGCCGAGCAAAACTCTGGCATGTCCGATCGGACCGGGTCGGTCTTTACACCCGAACGGCCGGAGTCCAGGCACGTTAACCGTGTGGGCGCCAACGACGAAATGCAGCGCAACGGGCTGGGCGAACGGTATCCCGTCGTTCCGTTGGACACGCTGCTCGCGAACAAGATCATTCTGTTCTGGAGGACTTCACGGAATTGGAAGTGCCTATTAATAGACGTTCAGAATTAGTTCGCGAAGCTATGTCGAGCACGGCATCAGCGCGCGACGCGCGTGGTCAGCCTGCTGGCCGTGCAGATGACGAGGAATACGTGTCATCAGTTATGAGACGCATAATCTTAGCCGTAAAATATACATGGCAGTGACTAATAGAAATAGAAACACTGAACCTCACCAGTATATTTCTACCCCGGACAACTATATTCAAATCTTACGAGGAGAATGTGATCACGCTTCCGAGAATGGTGAAATTCATGCACCAAGTCCTCGGACACCAATGAATCGAGCCCTCGAATTAACTTCGAGGGACAATGACAACGATGAGTCCATTGAATACGTGGGAACCAAACAAGCGCCCGCGTCGTACGTCGGATCGCAAGACACTGATGCAATCTCAATTAACTCTGGACTACTTAACAGATTGAACTCTCAAGTTCGCTCTGCGGTTATGAATAGTAACCATGTTCAGAACGTCCAGAATAATAATTCTAATGTTAGATTCGCTCGAGATGTACCATCTCCAGTAATTAAACAAGAATACTCGCCTAAATTGGATGCACAAGAAGGAGAACATCACACTCCTGAGGTTGCGCAACATGTCTATAATGGGGGATTCTCGCGTGAATTGCTCCAACAACTTGCGAAACGCTATCGAGTTCCTGGATCCTCGCATATAGGAATTGCAAATGATCTCCGTGACCGTATAGTTCTTCAACAGATACGTGATATGGATATTCAGAAAACAGGAAAGTCTGTATACTCTGATCAGGGAATCCGATGGAATAAGGGTGGTGTGGTAGACATCATGCGCCTTATGTTTGAGCAATCCCAGGGCAATGAAATAGGAATTGAGAAGCCACTTGATACTGGAGAAAGATTCAAGAGCATGTAGCTGCAGCACCAGATCCTGGTGACCCAGGTGGTGATGACGATGGAAGTGATCATGGAAAGGATGATCCTGGTCGAAAAGAAAGAGGATAAAGATCCTGGACGTAACCACAAAGATGACCGAGGTACACCAAGAGACGATCCACGACGAACAGATAATGAAGGAGATAAAATTGTTCGTGGACAAAGTGTGTGGAATGACCCTCCACCAAGTCATCATAGATCTTCATATTCTCCTGGAATACGTGAAGTACAGGATCGCTACAAAAGTGATATGCATAATCGCTTGAGAAATATTATTCGCGACCATTGTGGAACAAAGCGCGTATTTGGCGGGGATAAGGATAGACCCAAACCCCCTGATATTAATTCTGTTACTAAATACACAGGAGGAGAGCGTATGAAAACACTCGAGACTTGGGTAACAGATGTATCTATCTATTTCGCGATAGCAAACCTTAGCGGACCAGAAAAGGAAGATGCGCGCGTATACTACAGTCAATTACTTGTTGATGGAAAAGCTAGAATGTTCATTAGACATCATGTTTTTGGTCTCAATAGACAGAAAGTTAATTGGACCTTTGAAGATGTAGCTTGTGCCTTGTATGACAGATTTGTACTTGCATCAGTCACCCAAGATGCTCGACATTGTTCGAGAAGGCTAGATATGATCCCGATACTGGCATCCAAGGATTATATGATAAAATCATGGATATCGCAGAAACAATGCTGGACCATCCAGATCGATATACGCTGGCAGACAGGTTTATTCGTGGTATTCCTGTCAATGGCGTCAAGAATTATTCAGCAGAGATTTCACACCTGAGATGAATTCTATTGATGAATTGGTTTCGGAAGCGAAATCAATTGAAGCTGCTGAACGTACAGCACGCCATACTGATGGATGTGATGGAAATTCCTTCCGGGTGTATTTACAAATTTCAAGAGCTCGCAAGCATTATTCGCTAGTAAGCATGCTGCAGGTGATAACAAAGATGCAGGCGAACACAAGTCTTCATCACGAAGTCGTGATAAGCGCCCATTACGTACAGATCAAAAGCCTAAAGGTAGATTTGATTTACCTCAAAACAAAGATGATCACAAACCTTCGGGGAATGATAGATCCAATAAAGTGGGTAACAAGTCAGGGGAACGACCATTGAGCCAGGTCAAATGTTATAATTGCGGCAAGATGGGTCATTATTCACCTGATTGTCCTTCAGATAAAAAGCCTCGTGGAAATGTAGGCTCTCCACTGAAGCGTGAATATATTCGAGCAGCACATACAGCAGCTGCAGACAGTAGCAGTGAGGATGAAGACCAAAATGGAAATCAATCCTCATACGCAGAATCTGAGATGGGATCAGTAGACAACCATTCAGAAGTAACAAACAACACACATAATGATCAGAGTGCTAGTGACTCTGTTGATGTGCCTTATGAATTTGATGAGTATGATAATGAATATTATTCTCGAGAATCAGACTCAGAGAGAATGTGCGCAATGCGTGTACTTGAATTTCTCAAGTTGAAGAAGAAACAAGTTGACCAACCTCCCAAAAATGGGAATATTATCAATTTTGGAAATCCAGAGATTCTTGCAGACATGGGTGCCATGTCAGAAATTCATCCTGATGAGGTGATGGATAAAGCTAAGGTCAATATTTACCGACGTAAAGGAACCTTCAAGTCAGGAAAAGTGGCAAAACCACGCCCCGTAATTCCAATGGAAGATAAACAGTGTCTTATTACCTATACTAAGGTTAATGGACAAGAAGCGTGGACATTGTGGGATGCAGGAAGTACAACCACTTCAATAACACCAGCATTCACAGATGTGGCTGGAATTAATGCATTCCCACTCCTCGATCCATTTATGGTTCAGTTAGGAACTGTGGGAAGTCGCGCTAAGATTACGCATGGCGCTAATGTGAACGTGACTATGCCTGGACTTGAAGACTCCATATATGTTGATATTTGTAATCTGGATCGATATGATCTGGTAATTGGAACACCGTTCATGAGACGTAACGGCGTAATTTTGGACTTTGGCCGAAATGTTATCACCATCAATGGCGTGGACATTCCGGCACTTCCGTACCCTAATGACATTGACCCTCGTTTGCATAGAACTAGGGCAAGTGATCATAGGGCTAACTGACTCCCAAAATCAACCGACCATTGAGGAAGTCATTGATGAAGGTGATGTCCGCCTTCAGCATGAAATATCATCTCGTGCCCTACCGAGCTCAATGGATTCAGTTGTAATGCATATAAGTGCAAGTGTTGAAGAGTCTGGACCTCCTCAGAAGGGGGGGAAGAGGACAGAAAAAATCAAAAAGTCGAAAATAAAGCCAGAAACTCAGACTAAAAATAGTGACAGACCAGAGATTCCGTCAAGTCAAAATTGGTCCCACCGGTGGATCCAAATCATAAGGACAATATTGAATATTGTCAACCTACCACATCTAAAGTCAAAATCGAAGACTTAGTAACAGACCAATTAGAGAAGAAAATTTTGGATGAAATTGAAGATGAAAAGCATGTTAATCAAAGACATACTCGAACCTTCTGGGAAAGACCAGTCCCAAATCCTATTCTAGAGTGGATATATGATCCTCGTATGCCACAAGAATTGAACCAAATGATGTATGATATGACTGCATTGAGAACGCAGGTCAGAAAATCACCAAGTAACCTAGAGTCCTACCGTATGGTGGAACCAGACGAGATATCAGAATCTGTGGAATTTGATAGAATTTACCCAAATGCTTCAAGAATCCGAAAGAACAGACTCAACTCTGTTCCCGAGGATATGAAGAATATTAAGAAGTTAAAAGACCGATTTGAAAAGTCTAAACCTAAGAAAGCACCAGAAATAGAAATACGTGCAACACGCGACCTTAAAGGGAAAGGGAAAGCAATATTGACGGAAGATGATATTCCGCAACTACGAGATAGATGGAGAGAGGAGTACAGTGATATGGTCAATGGGACTCCAAGTAAATTACCTCCATTCAGAGAGGTTAATCACGAAATCCATCTTATTGATGAAAATCGGGTATATAGTTATCATACGCCAAGATGCCCACATTCACTGCGCACAGAATTTTACGAAAAACTAAACCGCTATGTAACAGCGGGGTGGTGGACTCCGAGTAGTGCTTCACAGGCTGCTCCTTTAATGTGCATTCCTAAAAAGGATGGGAAACTTCGAACTGTAATTGATTGCCGACAACGCAATGACAATACAATCAAAGATGTTACACCGCTTCCTGATCAAGAAATTATTCGGGAAGATGTAGCGCGTGCTAAATACAGATCAAAGATTGATCTGACAGATGCATATGAACAAGTCGAGTTCGACCTGAAGATGTTCACAAAACTGCATTTTGTACGATTGCAGGAACACTTTTAGCAATGTAATCCAGCAAGGAGATTGCAATGCACCAGCTACATTCAGCGGTTGATGACCTTCATATTCAGGATTGTATTGGGCGATTTCTTCACGTCTACCTTGATGATATTTTTTACTCAAACACTATTGAGGAACATGAACAAACTTCAAATTATATTTGATCGGTTACGAAAATACCAGCTCTACTTAAAATGGGCTAAGTGTGAACTCTACGCAGAAAAAATTGACTGCTTAGGTCATATCATTGATGATGAGGGAATTCACCCAGACACGGATAAGCTTGAGCGCATTCGTGGATGGAGACACCTCGTAACTACAATGACATCCATTTTGTTGGACTTGTGAACTATTTGGGAATTTTGCCAAATATATCTGTATACACGGGCCATTGATGTCGATGACCCAAAATGGTGCGCCATTTATGTGGCGTCCAATCCATCAACGATGTTTTGACATGATCAAACATCTATGCACCAAGACGCCATCTTGCAACCCATTAAACCCGAGGGAAAAGATCCAATTTGGGTAATTTGTGATGCTTCCAAATCTGGAATTGGAGCTATGTATGGCCAGGGACCAAGTTGGGACAAATGTCGTCCAGCTGGATTTATGTCCCGTAAATTCACATCTGCGCAACATAACTATGCAGTACATGAATTGGAAACATTAGCAATACTAGAAGCTTTGATGAAATGGGAAGATAAACTTGTTGGTTACAAGATTCATATCATTACCGATCATAAGGCATTAGAGTTTTTCAAGACTCAAAATACCTTGAGTAATCGTCAAAGACGATGGTTAGACTATCTCGCGCGCTTTACATTTGATATTACCTATGTCAAGGGTAATCTGAACAAAGTAGCTGACTGCTTGTCACGGTATTATGAGAGTGATACTCCTGCTGATATCTATCAACCCCACGAGTTCGTAAATGCGGACATACGAATTGATAAGGAAGGTGATGATCTACCCCTTCCGCGTTACAAGGAGGTGTTCGAGAATGAGAACTACTTACGCGCAATGGATGAAACCAATGTACGCAGAAGTAATCGCCTCAGACAGTTACGAGATCATGTAGAGCTACGTGAGAAGGAAGCTGAGGACTTGAAAAGTTCAAGCGCCCAAGTTGATCCTGTCACACCTGCACCACAAAGACCAGTGGTGCATGCACGCGAAGATCCCACGCTTGGAGAGGTATTGCACAGAACAGTGCATCATCCCCCTCCAAAGGAGGTAAAAGATATCCAATTCATTCAATCATTAAAGAATGGATATAAGTCTGATAAGCTCTTCAAACACATAATTGAAGAGCCAGAAAAATACCGTCAGTTTTCTATAAAAGATGGGATTATTTATACACGGAATCAGAATGATGCGCAAGTAACCTGTGTACCTCAGGAGGACCGTGAATTAATTACCAAGTTGATTGATCAAGCGCATACAATTGTCGGTCACTTTTCTACTTTGAAAACATCAGACTATATGCGACGTTGGTTCTGGTGGCCTCGAATGGGCAAGGACATCGAAGCTTGGTGCAAAACATGCATTACTTGTCAAGTAACTAAGGGATCTAACAAAACACCCTACCGGAAGTTGCATCCCTTACCAATTCCCACTAAACCTTGGGACTCAATTGGAATGGATTTTATCGGACCATTCCAGAAGTCAAGAGCTATAATTATCTCTGGGTAGTCATATGTCGCATGACAAGCATGGTGCACTTAATACCTGTGCATACAAATATGAAAGCCTCTGAACTTTCGTGGATTTATCGGCGAGAGATCGTAAGGTTACACGGTTTACCGAGTTCGATAGTTAGTGATCGAGACTCTAAGTTTACGTCTAAATGTGGACGGAGTTACATAAAATCATGGGCGCTAAACTATTAATGTCAACGTCATTCCATCCTCAGACGGACGGACAAACTGAACGCGCAAATCGTTCAATTGCACAGATTTTCCGTGCAACAGTTGCCCCAGATCATGGGTAGATTGTATTGATATGACCGAGTTTGCAATTAATGCAAGTGTCTCGGACACCACCAAGTATGCACCTTTTGAATTAAATGGTGGCTATCTACCGTCCATGATCAAAGAGATTCGTGAACAGATATTCCTAAAGGCGTGCGTGAATTCGCATATCAAGCATTGGATAACCTGGCGCGAGCACATGATGCTATCATAGAAGCTCGTGTATTTCAAACGGTTAAAGCTAACAGGTTCCGTACTGAGGATCCAGTATTGAAGAATGGAGACCTGGTTTTCTTATCTACAGAGAACCTAAATTTACCCAAGAATCGGACTCGTAAATTGAGACCTAAATTTATAGGGCCGTATAAGATTTTGAAAGCCTACCGGAGACGTCTAACTATGTGTTGGACTTACCGCCTGTTTTAATGCGGCGGCGCATCAAAAACACATTCCATGTGTCGCTATTGAAGCCGTATCATGCGTCATCGGATGCGCTATTTCCAAATCGAGCAACTCCCGAGCCATATGATTTTGGCGCCGGAGATGACCAAGAATGGTATGTGGATGAAATAATCGGCCACCGTCGAAATGGACAAGGGAAACTCGAATACGAAGTCCGTTGGTCCCTTGGTGACACAACTTGGGAGCCGCACGACGAGTGCAAAAAGCTTGAGGCGCTGGACCGGTACCTTGAGCTTCATAATGTGAAATTTCCGTCGCAGTTGCCGAGGGCGCCTAATGGTATTGCTATCCGCGATCCGCAACGTTAGGGCCTGGAGTCACGGAATTCAATTCATTTCTATTTTACGGAATCCACATGACTCTGTGTAATGCCTACGGCGTAATACACGAGTAAAAAGTATGGACGAGGATTCGGAAATCCTTGTTCCACCCCCCCCGGAATACCACTTGCTTTCTCTCGCAACGCCTACATTCCTACTCTATGTCGTCACCATATCTGCGCGGTCGAGGTTCTCGCGGTCACCCTAGAGGTCGAGGCCGTGGCCGAGCTAATTATTCTGGTAAGAACTTGATAAGTTCTTGTGTGGGAGGGAAATAATGAGAAAGGAAAATTTTTAGACCTTGCTCACCGAAGCAACGTACGCATGGTGTCATCTATGAGCACCCCGAGCTTGCGAGTTCCATACAGCGAGCCTGAACCATACCCACGAGGGTACCACCACTCGGGTCCTTCATACGGATACCAGCACCCAGTATCACCACGCCCGGCACCTGCTCCTTACGATCTCATGGCGATGTCGGACAGGCTGTATGGTGGAGCGCCGGGAAGGCCGAGCTATGCGACCATAACCGCGCAAGGCGAACAGTCGGATGTTTTGAAAACCGACCTGTTTGATAGTCGTCCGTTGAAGCGTGTACGCGCTGAGGAAGAGACTCCCACACACGACGTCAAGTTGTGATATTATTCCCAGAACCGGTGTCAGCTGTTAACCGCCAGGTTCAGCTGTCGCCAAAAGTGGAGCACTTGAAAGAGCGCGTCGAACTCCTCACGGCTGCGGTCGAAGGAGCAGAACGCCGTAGAAAAGGGGATACGCCAGAAAATGACCCTAAAGACCTCGTTAAGCCGGCCATGAAAGCCCGAAGTGCATCGCTCAAGGCGTACCTCGACTATGATCTTCAGATGCTGAAAGCACCACTCGAAGGCGAAAGCGAGGCTCAGAGGAAGGGTCGCCTTTCTATAAACAAACATCTGGCGACCAAGTTAAAGGAACGATACCAAACTGACCTCAATTCAACCAGGAGACAGTTGGCCCTGGCGCAGGGAATGACCGTTGTCGACGGACATATCGAGCGCAATAATACATTGTTCAATGTGGGCTACCTCTGGAGTCCTGTGTTCACTTTGTCAGACACGAACACTGTGTTTTACGGTCCTCATTCTAAACGCGCCGTTGACCATATAAACCTCCGTGCACCAACGCCGTTCGTGACACCATCCGATCGAGCAATCGCCTACAGGATGGCTCCTCGAGGATATCCAATGAGTCCCTATGAAGTCAATCGCCTCGTCACCCTCTCGCACCATAAAAACGCAGAGGAGACTGACCGAGCTGGAGCGCATGTGCTGCTCAGAGCCTTCTACTCTGCAGTTGAGCGGATCGATCCCTCCCTGTATGACGACTCCATGCGCAGCATCCTTGACGCAAAAATATATGACCCCGCGTACTTCCCAGAGTTCATGGAAGGGGTCGACGATATATTTCCATTTGCCACTATGCCGCCTCGACAGGAGACCAAGCGTCCTGATGAACGGTACGGACTGAGAATGCCGGAAGACGAGTTTGGGATTATGGAGTGGAGCCGCTACTACCTGATCCACCACACTTGGGGTACTGCCCTCAAGGTGAAAGGGTTGACTATGGACTATGGAGGGCGTGTACGCATCGAAACAGTTTTCGGGCAGCGCCTCGCTCACGTCCTTGGCCCCTCGGAGTCTCACGCTCGAAAAGTATTCACGAAACACTTTGCTTATCTTGCTGCGCGACCTGGTCTTTACGCTGAGTACATCGAAAAGTACGATGCGCAGCACCCCGAGTCGCCCTTCCAACCTGCGGATGGGCCACCATATACGTTCACGACGTCTTCATTGACCACGGACAAGGACAGGAATTTCACCACTGACGATCTGTGCGCCTTCCTCATCGAAAATCGCGTGCCTGTCGAAGTGATGGATCACTGCTACGCTTTCGGACGACAATACCTCGACCACACGTACCACAGCCTGGGCAGGAATGACGAAGCTCGAGCCATTGACGACGACCGCATGGAGCGCTTACGTCGTCGAGGAGTGCCGCAGTCAGACAAGGAGCCGCTAATTCACTGGTACGGATGGTTTGTGCCGTCCAGAGACGACATTCGGCGCCTGAAACATCGCTATCACCAGCGGCCAGGCGACTACGACCTCGAGGACCCATACTGGCTACCTTATGGAGGGGACCATACTCCAGTGATACTGGTGTCTCGTCCCGACATCCCCACATTCACGCCGCACATCTGGGGAACCCCGTATGTGGAGCCGAGCACTTCGCTTACCGACGACGTCAACATGATCGACGCCAACAAGGCACAAGGGTCTGAGGCACCGACTGGCGCGACCTCGGGAACTGTTACCGACGCCAAATCGATTAGCAACGATCGTCAGGACATATCGGCGTCCAAAGAACAAGCTGATGATGAGATGGACGGCGAGGGCGACCTGGAAGATGAGACGACTGTCTAAAACCCTGATAGTTCGTCTCACTCTTATTCATTTTCATATGCTTCCTATTCTTTCAATAGTGCTGGGGACGCTAACGCATCACCGGCACTTCAAACTGTTCATTCTTTTCCTCTATTCATTTCAAAAGTTATATTCTAACAAGTGTGGGGGACGCTAACGCATCACCTACACTCAATAAACTTATCACCCTTCATTTTTCTTTCATTTTTCTTTGTTAAGATCGCGTTCGCAATCTCAAGGGGGGATGTGTAACGGGCGTATAGCGTAAACACGATTATGTACACGCGAGCCCTCATATAAGAGGCTCGCGTTCGCTCATTCTTCCCTTTAGTTCTTATTTTATCACCCCCACTTTAGTACTACCAATATACGTGTTGGCTGGTTCTATCGGGTGTGATTAAGAACGTCCTATCTACGAAACGGACAACGTTTCAAAGGTCGCCGCCTTACTATTATGTGATCCTTTTCCAATGCCAAGGACTGGTCAGCGCTCCAAACGTGCGCCCTCGGTAGAAGCCCCGTGCCTTCTGCATCTTACAACACGCACGGCGAAGTGCACCGACCCTATGTACATAATCTCTGACACGGTCAGAAGGGTGCGCCCATCCGGTACTTTCGGAGCAGCCGATGGGGAAGAAATGTTCCAGGCTCCAAATATTCAAATTCAAAAGCAAAGTATACAGACCCCAATTCAAGTTCATTCGCGCTCACCGTTGATCGCAATCAATGACGGAAAGACACTTCGGATCTGAGCGATGATTTTCCATGTCAAGTTCCTCAGAAGCCTGATGGAAATTTAGCTGTCAATGCGGCACGGAGGCAGAACATTCAACAAATCCTGGGAAACAACATGCGTGTCCAGAGCCTATGCTATTATTAGCTGAAGCATCGAAGAGCGTCTACAGGATCTGGCTGGTGGAGAGAGCCTTCCTCAATTTAACTCCTCTCAAAAAGCGCTCGTAACATTTCTCAGGCCACCAGAAGACCGACTCCAGCTTTGGTCTCATGATTCCTCTTAGACTAGCCTCCATAACATCGGACAGTTTAGTGGGTATAAACTGCGACATTTTACACACAGCTGGATGCGTCATTGTCCGTCCTGTCATCACGGCGTGTTGTAAAAAAAAGTTGGAGCGGTATTGTTAGGGATCCTATGTATCAGAAATTCCGAAAATCATACTAAACCGCATCCTACTGCGGATAGGCTCGTAAAGGTCAGCAGATTACCCATGGAATCTGAACTCACAGCGGACTAGTGAGCGTTCCTTGGGGAATTTGTTGATTTTACAATGTATCCCTGGACGTTTTGCATAACGCTCCTCCTTCTCAAGCAAGTTAGTCAACTTCAAACCTGATTATGATCTCCTTTTCGAAAATGCGAGCATTGGCGGAAGAAGCTGGAAGCTAGCGATTTCCGACGTTGGTACTTAAAGCACCAGCGAAGGCTCGAGGTAGCCATTCCAAAACAATGGCCAGAATTTTCTTCGCCCTCTCTGCCCTGCTTGCCATCGTCGCTCAAGTCGCGGCTTTCCCGGCCGAGGTCGAGGCTCGTGATGATCCCGTCTTTCATTGTACATAAGTCAAGTGGGCACCGCTCCAAAGTTTCACCGCAGCTTACCCTTTTAATTTTCAGGTGCAAATGGGGTCGTAAGTCCTAACAAGTTCCGTGACTGCTGACAGCTATTGACCGACAACGCGCGCTACTGAACCTTTGATTCCGAATCTCAGGACGTTTGTAAGTATTCATTTTATATTGACTCGATGGTGTGAGTTCCGCGACTGATCAATTGATGGCTCACAGGCCCCAGCGACAAATATACCTGCTGTGGACCTATCCTAGAGGGTGTCGGCGGAACGTAAGTTAGATCGTTGTTCAAATTTTGAGGGGTGATAAATGTTCGATTTACAGTTGCCGCATCCTCGCGCCTGGTGAAGTTTGTCCCTTCTAAACGAAGAGAGACCGTTCGGCGGGGATTTGGTGGCCTTGATTGGATGTATGGGGGAATACTGAAGCAGTCATTAATTTCTCCATAAATACATTGTTCCCATGATTACATGTTACATTTTCCGACACGGAGATGTGAATTCACAGATCGAATCCGCATTGGGATCAATGCCAAGGGATTTCTCTTTTAGGGTAATAATTTCCGGAAACGGCAATTCCTTACGTTCCTGACTTCTCATTGAAGAAAAGGAGATCATGTTGCGCGCGAAAGGGCTCAAATTCAAAGCGAATCACTGGCATATGTCAAGATCGCATGAATGATGGAATTTATCTCCGTTCTCTGGAGTCTGAAGATACATCAAAATCCCTCTACATATGCGCATGACAACCTCATTCTTGATCCATTCAGCACACAGTGCCCTTTGGAAGACAGCTAATTATGCCAACATCAGCCACATAAAAAAGAAGGAATAGAGAATGTGATTACTATTTGTGAGTGGGTATGAAGCCACAGCAGTTTCCGGTAAGGCCTGGAATGGTTGACATCATATCAGATAACGATGCATTACTTATATGAACGGGCATCAAATACATTGCTATATCGAAGAGAAAATAAGTTCAAGTCCCAAGCAATTTCTGATGCAAACTCACAGTGTTTTCAGTGCCTGTGAATACGGTGGTGAAAGGCTGCGTGAGTTGGAGTAAGTGGCTTGGAATCATCACCACTTACATGGAGTATCATTTGGCAAGAGCTGCGGTACAGCGAGAGCTGCCGGAAAAATAGCGAGTATGACTGCGGCGAAAATGGTCTTAAGCTGCATGTTGAGTGACTTGAGAGGTTTGGTGATATCCTGTAGTTCGCTCTGTGCAGTGCTGCCTTTTATATGAATTCCTTAATAGACTTATAGGATGACATGCAATAATTAAATCCGGTCAGCTACGTACACGCTCTGACTCTGAAGCATTTCATTTTATCCTGGCCTTGGCATCCATCCATCCATCCACTTTACTCCGTATTCTGTGCAAGCCTCCGAGTCATTCAGTGTTCACACACTTTAGTATGGAAGTAATGAATATATATATTAATATATATTTATTTGCGACCCGTTTTCCTCGAATAACGGTGTAGAGCTCCGGTCACTGAATCATCTACGTCGCTCCAACTCTAGACTGCATTTAAAAGCGGCATATAATAATGCAAGCCCTTTGGGCGTAGGGGCGACCTCTTCGAGTGATTTGAGTATTCAGAAGTGATATAAATTGTTTCAAAGGCTTTGGATAGCTTACGTTTGTAAGACGTAAGGATCGCAAGATAGATGCCTCCGCCTCCGCTTTATGGTCAATCGAGGGTTCATATGGAACATGCTAATAGATTCCGCTACGCGCGCATTCCTTTATTCTAAAATTCTTGAGAGCATGCAAGTTCAGGTCATCACGGTCAGATTTCATTCGGAGGTCATTGCAATTGAAGCTGCTACTAATACATATGGGAAGGCTGGCTTTGAGCTCTACGACGTTTAGAAGGTGACTAATCCGGAGTTTTCAATCGTCGGTATCCCTTAACAGATTGCACCCGGAGGGAGTAGATGGCACCTAATACAATATGTGAGCGTCAGAATAATATTATTCAAAAAAGCTGGATTGCGTAGGGCGCAATATATCCTTACTTTGGAAAGGGGACAGCTTTGCAGCATTTATATCCCGGGGTGGTGCAATCCTGGTCGCGCCATCAGTCGTCGGGAGGGAGCCGAGTCAGTTATACACTTACAGCGTTACCAGAGCCTGGAGAAGAATGCATCAATTGAGAGAACGTTCAATTGCATGCGATATGGAATACATACACTTCTGTCCTTCTTGTGCGACTACGGCAGTGGACGCCGCTAGAGCGAGAAGAGTGACGACGAAGATTTTGAACATTATTGGTATTTGGAATCCAAGCTTTTTTTCTGACTTGTCTTTTATACTCAATGGCGTCCGAGAGTACCGCCGTTCTAGGTTATCCGCTTCTTTCATCCTTGGCAGGGAACAGCGACAGCTTCAGTATCTAGATACATTAATACGAAGCCATTTTGCAACTATGCGCTGGAGCTTTGTCAAATTGCCGATAACTTCCATTCCGGATTCCACTCATCATGGGCGCTGAGATGTTTGTTCTACCACTTCGATAACACATGTTGTATTCTTCTCAGAATGTTCTTATAATCGGAGTACGTATAGCGCAGTTGAATACTACTAGCATGACAAGGTGTCCGCGCAAACTGTCTAGCAGACGGCCCCCGGGGGAAGCAAGAAGCACCTGTGCATCGACGTTACCATTAGAAATGGGTGTAATCCCCAGCATTTGACCTGCTTACTTGGGATACGGTACGGCACGACAGCAAGAGTAACCCGTAGCACCTAATATTCACGTCAGTCAATATTCAAAATGATTGCAGACAAGTCGCTTTACAGTCGGTGTCACTCGAGCCTGTATTTCGATACCATTAGTTCAATGTCGATATCGCGTGGAGATGGTGGTACTGACATTGATTCCTGCCTTGCGGATTGGCGACTGCAGATGTCGCGGCGAATGCCATGAACAGTGCAGCGAGGAAGGATTTGGAGTACATGGCGCGTCTCAATTGATCAATTGTGCGTGAGGTTATGTGCTGAAAGAGTATCATTGTAGTGCCCTTATATACAACTAGGATGACATTTTTCTTGGCTATGAACGATACCTCCGTGTGTAGAGCCTGCGCTGTCCGCGAAATTCAAATTCAAATCCGGGCGAAGTATGCACTCCGCCCAGGCTTCTGTTTGTTCGCCAAGAATTACGGATGGGTGCGCCCGATGCAAGCCCTTGCAAGCCTGGCGTTTGCCGCGCATTCGGTTTTGTTCCATACGGAATGTGAGGCGTACCGGAACTAGGATCAATCTTGTTAAAGGCCACAATCGCCGGGGACGTATGACACTGGTATGACATCAGTTTCAAATCGATTCACAGGCTGTGAGATGAGCTCAGCTAAAGTTTGTGGTTAGCGATTGCAGGTCAACATCCATTTAGCCAACCACTGTCGATTGCTTCTGTGTGAGCAAGAATTCTTAATGGCCATTTCAATGATCAGAAGAAATAGAAAATGTAAGGCGAAATTGGAAGTGAGTCACCAAGACGAGCGGTGAAATCCCCCAGTCAGTTGGCATTCGTGTGTTTCTAATTTTAGATGCAGCGCTGAGCGCTGAGAGCGTATGAAAAACGCGCCTGATTGATATCCTCCAAAATGTCCAAAATCAATGACAGATGCCTTTCATCAACGCACGATGGTCCTTAGCATCACATGATTTTACTGTTAAGTGTCGAATACTTCCGTTCTCATAGACAGAAGGCCCTAGACACTCCGTACAACTCAACTCTAAGATATTGCAATTATTATAGCCTTTCTGAATCATAGTCTGGCTTTAACGCAAATATTTGTAAGATTTATTGTGCAGAATGTTCTTTGAAACTACTTTGAGGACAAAAGACGTCGCGATGGTTTAAATTCTGTGATTAACGGAGGCAGAGCAATTGGGGGGCGCGACAGCTGAAAAGAAAATCAGCGAATGACGCGATTTTATCATTTGATTGGACTCACTATCCGCCGAGAGGCGCGGTTCTCGGTCCACAGCAGTTGAACGTTGGGTCCGGGCCTGTACGAATCATAATATCAGCCATAGATTGATAATAAGAACTCTTTGCCAATTAATTACAGTCCTAAAGTGAGGTTATTAGCATCTTTTTTCTGTTTGAAGCGAAATTTTCTTACAGCAGCGGTATGGCCTAGTAAGAAGGAACGGACGTATCAAAGTGAGTTTAAAGTTGCTCCCAAATTTATGGGGACGTACAGCGATAAACTACATCAGTTTCCTGAGGGTTTGGAGCAGCAAAAGCTTGGGCAGAAAGCATCAAGAGAACACTGGTGATGAGCTTGAATTGCATGTTCGATGAAGTTGGGGGATATCGCATAGCGCGTCTGTTCTTATAGGTTTTGGGTGCAGGAATTTACGTCAACAGCGGCTGACTTATGTCTCCTGTCAAATCATCTCATATTACAAAAGTAGCGGTGGAGTCATTGAACATGTTACCTCAAGGATATAAGAGATCCCCGGTGACCCAACTGCAGCGCAAAATTGATTAATCTTGGATTTAACACTGCTTTGAGGTGCAAAAAGTTGTGAGATTGCTCCTCGCATCCAGCGCGAGACCGAATTTCTTCATCAAGACTTTGCTCCGTGTCGCAATGTAGATTTAGCACTGCTATGTCAAGATGTGCCTCATTCGACGTAGGGTGCGTTTCTAGAGCCTGAAGCGGAGTGGCACCGTACCTGATCTAAAATTAGGTGACTATTCCAAGTATGTCATCTATTAATAATCCACGACTCTTGCCACGTTTGAGACTACATTCCAAAGTCACTGCGTTGGGAAGTTAGGCTGCGATGGAGCACAGATGTTATTAATCACTACGCATTCTAAACGGCCCGGATCGTAGAGTATGCTAGTATGAAAGTAATCGGGTCTCTAGGAGAGTGCAGGGCATGGTCCCGCCTCTCCAACAACGCAACTACAGTGAGCGATTCAGCTTGTAATTTAGGGAAATTTTGTAGAATAACTAACGTTCCGAGTCCAGTGACATCCGAATCCGGTGCTGGGCAACAGCGATATCCAAAGGAACCTACAGATATATATCAGGTCGGTCCATCAAGCATCAGGAATTGAGCAACGTACATTTCTAAGAGGAAAAGGAAAATAGGCCGAACAGACATGGTAGAAAATACACGTGTGATTTTAGCCAACGCCCATATCGCGAAACTTGTGATACATACGATTCCGCTACCTCCCGCGAGGGGGAAACTCGGCAACTTCGGGAGAGCACCTAGAAATCTAGTTGGTGAAATCGTCTTTGCGCCATGCAGTATGGTAATTACTCACACTGACTGACGGCTGCAGTTGGAGTCGCATTAGTTTGGGAAGCTAGTGTTAGGATGCTGGTAGCGACAGCCGCGACAAGATTGATTTTCATCGTTATCAGAGGGTGCAACGGTCTTGCTGGGACAGGATTGCAGTAGCTCTGCGCTTTATATCGTCTTCCTTAATTCCCTGAATGCCCAGCCTGTCTGGGCTGATTTCTTGGCTCCTATTGCTGACCTGGGCGCTTAGCAGCGTAAAATGTGTACTGCTGCTTGCTAAGTGATTCAACCTCTAAAACATATAATGTTCACGTACACTCATGAAACGGAACATGGTGATGGTATGATATCAGGCCGTCTAAAAGATCATTACAAAACCCTACGGGATTCCAAACGCAACATAAAGTCCTTGGAGTTGCCCAAAACATTCACCGGATCGCAGTGCCCTCAGCGCTGCATATCCCGCCCATACCGTTACAATATGTATTTATCGCGCAGATTGGCATCATTGTCACACCCCTCCCCCCGGATTTTATAAGATCGTCCGGATTCTGAAAGATTCATTCTGCTTCCGTTACAACCCAAAGATAGCTAACACTATAATTCTGATGGGCTTTTGCCTGTCCCGAAGTACCAACGGTTCTCCTCCCATGAAACATGCCAATTTATGATTTTGATTTGATTCCGATCTAGTCGGGAGCCCACACTTGCCATTCCTGCACAAATTAGTGTTGCCGCGGTTCGGCTCGACTCGGCTAAGTCGCTAAGTCAAGCCGCTTCTAAGCCGTTTTGACCGGACCGCGGCTTAATGACTTGCACCGCTTGAGTCACGGCTTAGCCGTTTGGTGTTGTCCATATCTGGGCATTGAGCTCTGTAGGGTATCTTTGGCACTCTATGCCACTTCAAATGGTAGTTTATGGCTCCGGTAGACTGTACCAGGCTCTCTGCAGCAAAATTTGTGGTGTATGAATGCATCTGGCACCTGAAATTCACTACGTGCGCACAAGTTGGTTGTGATGTAGTTGTGACAGACCGGAACTGTGACACTGTGTGATGTGTCACGCATCTTTGCCGCGCGTCCTCCTCTTCAAACACCATTGTTGCAAAAAAGCATATTGCAGGCATAATCCCTCACACAACTCCATTTCAAAGTGAAGATATACTATTGTGGAGGAGTGTGTTAATGTATCATGTGAAATGTGCATGTGAAACGAGGAGAAATTTACGCTACGAACATTACATCCCTATTTGGAATTTAAGGAAACGGCTAACCGGTCAAAGTCGGCGCGGCTCGGTCTAACTTCATATTAATTGCCAAAGCCGTCAAAGTCAGACCGGATCAGACCGAGTCGGACCGCGGCAACACTAGCACAAATGCTCGTATTTGGCGCTCAAAGTAGATTCCATACTTATCAATCGGAACTTGACAGAACCACAATAACAAGTGAACATAATTGGAGATTTATTTTCCATATGGTCACAGGTGACGGCTCTATGACAGCCCCAAAAATTCATTCACAGCACATCATTCATACACAGCACATCATGTATCCAACCCTCACCTGGAACCAAACCCTAGACTCGCGACCAGAAGTTTAGATTGAGCTCTTCTCATCCGCATCAACTCGTATTTCTCCAGCCTTTTCCGTGAACCTATCCGAGGCCTTATTTGATATCAAGGCAACTTGGTCGTCTCCATCGAAGAGCCTGTTCCGAAAAGGTAAGACAAGTAAGAGAATAAGTCCAAAGAGTCGAACGCACGCTGCCGTTTCTTCTAAAGTTCGCTGGGTAAGGGGAAATAGGAAGGTGGGACACGGTTAGTTAGGAAATTACTTGTATGAGATTTGTTTCACGAACGTTCTTGGTCTCTACCAAATATCTGCATATGAACACCAGCTCGAAGCTAAGCCATGCGATGTACACGGTCTACAGAACATCGTTAGTTGGTCTCTTGAGCTGGATGTGAAGCCTTACGTAGTATTTCCATCCGATGTTCTGAAGTGCAATGGGATTTACGTATCTGTAAGTTACCATATCAGTATTCGGTGGTATTCATCTAGAGAATGTATCTTACTGGTTGAAGATCAGAGACAGAGAGATAGTAAAATTGAAGAGAGTAAAACCTTTCGATCGGAGATTATATGGAAGAATCTCGACGGTATAGCTGATTCAAGGAGGGGGAGATGGTTAGACGTTCTCAAAACTGGCAAGAGACCGTACTCCATGTACTCACGTAACGATGAGGGGAGAGTATGCGAGCTGAAAGCAGGATATTAGTCTACCAGAATAAGCTAGCGAAGGTCATAGCAAGCTCACTGCGTCTGTAAAGCGGTTATTTTCAGTTAATACAATTATGAAGTCAGCTACTTACAGAATGTGGAGAATATGACTTTCGGACACGAAACAGCGAGTTTTAAATTAGAAGTGGTTCGAAAAGAGACAAATACTTTCTTACATATCATCGCGATAAAAGTATGCCCTGCAGCCGCGTTCCCGGTCTTCGAATATAGTGCAAAGCATAAGGTTTCGATTACCCATGTTCCAAGCATTCCTAACCTTTAAATTTAGCTCACAAAGGAGGGTTGGTTGAGAAACTGACGCACCCGCCGTAGCGGTTATGAATAGTTTCCTTCTTCCAATCTTATCACACCAAAGAGATGCAAAGACGCAGATGATGAAGTTATAGATTTGCAGAACTCCATTCTATGGGAAACGATAAATTGATGTGAAGATGACTTCGAACGAATAATTAGCTCACAATCAAAAGTTGAATAGTAGGATCGGTCACTGAAGAAGCCTTTGGTCAGCTTTCGGGCATCAATAAAGCGGAAAAAAACATCAGATACCCCCAACAGCATCCAAGACTTTATTAAGATCTGGAAATAATCACTGGATTAATGTACGAATCGTCTGATTGGCGTCATGTACTTGCAATATGATCTGCCCAAGGAAATACATGATTAGCACCTGCCGCTCAAGGCTCGTATCGAAATCCACACTCACGCCAAACCATTCCCTGACCACTGAGAGAAGAACGCAATTGCTACGATGATTCTCACTCGTTTAAGATTCCCGGGAGTCTTGAAGAGTGTCTGCCATCCAACGGTGTGAGCAACTTCTCGGTCAAGTTCAATTGCAGCTTTGATTTCCTGGTATTCATATTCAACGAGGGGGTCCTTGCTAAACGCACGCACAAATCGTGTGAGAAGTGATAAATAATAGTACTAGAATTCAATGCTTACTCGTTCCCTCTAGCATGATAGTATGCGAGCGTTTGAAGGGCTTGATCCTCTCTGACAGAATGAACGACATCAAATGAGCACAAATATATATCATTGCAGCGAAATTCAACGAACCTTCCTTTATACATGAGCCACCTGGGCGATTCGGGAACAAACCAGATTAGTGCCAACTGGATTATAGAGGGGAACCCTTGGATGGCTGATGGGATTCTCCAGGACCAACTGGTTGGGATATGGAAAGTCCCAAAAGTCTTCAGATCGGTAATGTTCTGGTTAATTTTGGAGCACGTTATAAATTACACTAATTACCGTCCATGCAGCAATAAAGCTTCCGAATATCCTTCACGTGGAGAATAGGTCCTGATGAGCTCTGCTTAAGGAATGGCCAAGAAGACACACCATAGGCTGTTGTAAAGGGACGTGATTTGGCCTCTTTGACCTGCAAAAAAATCAGCGTCACAAGTTTTCTGAGGGGTTCGAACGGCTTACTAGGATAAGCGATCTCCGAGATCAACATAGGAGCGCCAGTAGCTGCGAAGTTGAGCCCAAAACCGATGAGCCACCTAATATAACAAGGGCGCATTAATGAGCGTCAAAATTATAGTCAGATAGGACGCACCGAGCGCCAATAAACATATGGACATTCTGAGATGCCGTTTGTATCACAGTTCCTATAACCATTAAACAGGCGCCCCAAATGATGCACGACCTCCTTCCAAGGCCATCAGCCATGTAAGGTGCAAAGGGAAGAGAACAAAGAGAGCCAATGTTCTGGTCAACCGTATTGGCAAGGTGCTCGCCAATTTCAGTAGGTGAGATGGCAATTACCTGAATAGCACCTAACAGTCCGAGCTATTGAATCGATGAACAAGGAAGAAATTTAGAACGCTAAAAAGGGGGCTTACGGCTCCTCCTGTGGGATTATTGAATGCTTGTTGCCATTGAGGCAAGGATTGGAGGCCGTCTATCGACACACATTCGGTACAGCATCATATCTGGCATGTATAACAGACTACGCACTCATCATGCTTCCTAACACCAAGTAGAAAATCAATATTGATTCAACAACGGTCATTATAACAATTACCGTCATATCCATTCGTCGATGATGTTACAAGCCTGAAAATATGATTTTAAAGTCATGTTTTTGAGAAATACCGTAACAATGAAGACGAACAGAACCACAATCCAGAAGTTCAACAGAATGAGACCTAGATTTCCTATTGTCAATAAATTTGTTGTGTGACATGAAGTGGAAAAACGCACGAGAGTTCTTATACCATGGTCTAGGATCGAGGAGATGACCATAACTTCGAACATCGGTACTCGCAGTAGCAGTAGGTCCGTCCATTCTGAACGTACTCCAAGGTAGATTGAGATAGTGGGAGAAGTCGGTGGAAGTCCTTCACTATCATAGACTATTTATGAGCGAGAGTTTCGCAGTGGAAACTACGCTTCCAGACAGAAAATATCTGCACGCTAGAAATGATTTCGCGGTGCGTTGCGGGCCGCAAGAAGTAGCTCCTGCAGAGGAGGATGCGCTCCGGAGTGCCACTGCGTACGTCAGTTTATTGAGTTGCAGAAATGACTGGAGCCTCCATTTAGACTTCGTCTGCCTCGATTATGAGTAATTGACTTACAAAGGTTATATTCGGCGTGTGTGAAAGGCAGAATGTGGCTAGAGAATCAGGCGAGGACATCAAGTGATACCCCAGAGAGTTATTCATGGTATCAAGAACGGAGAAAGAGAGCTTGAGAGACTTCTTAGACAAACTCAGTTGGCATGGGGTGGGTAGAAACTGCGGATTGGGATGACATGCTTACCGTCCGTTCCTTTAGTACTAACAGCCAGTAAAGCCGCCGAATCTCTATATTCCCAAGGCCTTCTGTGAGCGATTTATAGAGGTCTACGGATTTGAGGATTCCTCACCTTCCCAATCATGAACCGAAAGTTCGAGTAACACAAGTTCGTCATAGTTATGGGTCAATACACCCGAGTGATGCAAGCCAGGAGCAAAAACAATGTCATCGTCACACATGCGATGCATATCTCGACCTGATAGACAAATTAAGCCACTTCCATGCACTATGAAGAGTATTGTATTGGCATACTTTGCCTATTTCGCGGTACAGCAATTAAGAAACAGAACCTTGTGATGTCGAGTTTGGCTTGGAAAAGGCTGCACTTTCCATGACCGTGAAGGCCAGTTCTGCATATCAAGAAGTGATGGAAAGCAAAATGTCATCGGTAACCGGTTCTTCTTCTCTTTTCCGCAATGGCCCGTCTCATGGACCTCTGCAACATTCCGGTTCCGCAAATGTCGGAGCAATAAAACACATCTCTAAGCTTAAGGCTTGCTGACAGGGTGACCATAGGGCACTAGAGTGAGCTTCGTATGAAACCAGACGAATGGACGAAAGGAGCTTACCGACAATCGCTGATTTTCCAACGACTCGAAGTGACAGGTCTATCACAATTCATCGCGCGTCTTCGTCGTTATTTTCCAATATTTTCAGTCAGATAACAAGTAAAAAGTTAGGAATGCAGTGTGAAAGGCGTTCAATAGACGCCAGTAAAGAGTTGGTAAAGAGTCAACGACATGGGCGGACTCAACGGAAACAGACGGAAGAATGTTTGCCGAATCAAACTCCGACGAATTTACGGTTCGGTTTCGACATTCAACCAAACGGCTGTTCAAAGCTTCATATTTCCCTCTTCACAGTACTACCGCGAATATCCACATCATTTAAACTTGAAGCATAATGCATGAAGCCTCAATGCACTTGAGGATTATATATTGCTTTGGCGAAACACTTTCAGACACAAGAGGGATGATTCAGGGAGGTTTGTAGCGTTAGGTATTTATGAAGAGATAGACGACGGAAGAGATGAGCGTATGGAGGTGTTCATGTTCGAGTTCTTTGGTGAGCACCCTTTTTCTTCGTTTGTTGACGACAATCAGACCTCAAGCTCAAGCTCAAGCTCAAGCTGAACATAAGATCAAGGTCCTATTAATTTTCTTTCTTTCGACGGTACATTATATTTAGAACCCATCCAGGAAAATGAAATGACTTCAAGAACCGCATACCCCGGGGGATATATCTGTTGTCAAAAAAAAATTTGGTATGGCTAGGTTTCTGCGTCGCCAAGATGAACTGTCACGATTGATAATCGATTAGTAAGTTTCTGTGTTGTTCCCTTCTTCCCTACGCTTTGCTCTCTTCAATATCGTGATGACAGGCTCATGGACTCGACAGATTTTTTGCCCACCAGGATTGGACGAAGTCAACAACTCTTTATAGGTCAACACGGTAAGCCCATTGTGTTCGGAACACATCATAACGGAAGTTTGTAATCGCAATGACAGAACCTCCATAGTGTACGACTGCAGGCTATCGTTTCATTGGCGCCTAGTCGCAAACGAAGTAGCCTGGTCGGTCTAGTTGAAGCGAACTTCATATTTAGTCAGCCACGTCGGTACATCAGTTCACAGCGAGTTTGATCAGGTCTTCGATACTTGCCACCATCCTCACTCTCTGTTTACACGCTCTGGAACATTCAGCGCTTCACATTTACATTTGTTTGCTTATCGGCGTCTTGCCGGTCTACTTTTGCCAACGGATACCTTGGATGGAAACATGACGCCCGCCTCATATTCAAATTCCGACATTTCGAGGCTTTCTGTCAATTCTGCAGTGCCTGCCATTTCAGACTCGTCTATGACCTCGAGGACACATCTGCACCCGATGACCAACATCGACCAAGATCGCGACTACAGCGGATGGGATCGGCAAAATTACCCTTACGGCGGTAAACCTTGGATGGGGTCAGAAGGACAATCTACTTCCTATGATTATTCATGCAGCAAACCTTCACCTGCAAGTCTTCCGGTCGTGCGTCCGGAACACGCACCCAATATCATGGATTCATCCTTCTGTGTAGCATCCCAGTCCTCGTTTCCGTCCACGCCCAGCAGCTATGATTTGCTGGGCGGCTTACATGGAATGACTGGCCTTCCATCTCCAACGCAGTCTCGTGAAGAAGCTCAGTGGCAGATGTATCTCACCTCATCTCTTTCGAACCCCCTCGATTCTCTTGCCTTTAACGGCTCGTATCCCTCTGATGACGGGGCAGCGATCGAGGTTCAAGAAGAACCTGCTTCTTCCATTGACCACTTTTCCCTCCCAACCGACGCGATCTTCGGGGGTCTGATCATACCGAGTCCAGACAAGCTGCATCAGCTCACTTTCGGCGAGAGCTCTCCTCAAGTTGCTGTGGATTTCTCTGTTTCCCGCGTTCATGTCGATTATAATCAAAGCGATATGTATCGAGGACCAAATCAAGGGCTTTCTCAGCGCCCTGGAGAAACATTAACGAATGGAGACTACGCTTCTTACATGGATTCTATGCCTTCTAATTTCGGTTTACCCTCCACGGAACATCCTTCTAATATCGCACCACATTTACGTTCGACTCTTTCCCTCGTTCCTTCTCCGAAGTCTACGCCGCCTGATAATCACTATCCGATTCTCTCCCATCCATCTCCCATCCGTCCTCGAAGAGGATTGTGCGGATGGAGTGGTCCACGGTCTCCGGAGGAACCTGCCGAAAGACCGTTCGCCGCCAGTATCCATAAAAGTCGATTGCGATCTATGTCACCCTCCCCGATCGCGGCCTTCAGGCGTTCACGAAGCACCAAAGCACTCTCGCCAACAAATGGTTCGCAAGCTTTATCGGCACGAGACATCCAAAGATTGCGAAACTCGAATAGCCGAGCCTCGCTTGTCAGCAAACCAGTTCCGTCGAGCGACCATCGCGACTTGGATTTGGATAGTGACGATAACGGAGATGACGATGCGGACTCTGATGATTACCGCCCTTCGAGGTCGCCGTCACCCGATCTGGCTTTTTCCTATCCTGTACAGTTTCTTTGCGAAACAGGAACCGAATCGTCGGGGCCGAGCAAGAAAAAGACGAAACGTGGCAAAGGAAAGGCGACAGGTAGCGCAGCGCTCGCACTAGCGGTAGTCACACAGCTGGGCAGCGGTACTAGGAGCCAGGATGGGAGCGAACAATTCGATGATGATTTCGACCCGCTCACTGTCTACCACGAAGGACGTCAAGGTATCAGAAAGCGTAAAAATCACCCAATCCCGTTGCCTGTGCCCATTCCGAATCTCAACAAGAAGAGTCGAGGTCGTAAGGTCCCTTTCGTCGCGGATATTACGTCTAGCAGTGGGAGTACGTCGCCTCCCGGAAATCTCCACGACGATGGTGAAGGCGTTATCCGAAGCTCTGGGCGTGCTCGCAGGAAGACCTCGAGGATGCCGACACCGGTCCAGGATGAGCTTGCGGGGAGTCGAAGTTACGTCTGCGTCGTGCCTGGGTGTGGCAAGTGTTTCGTGCGAGGGGAGCATTTGAAGCGTCATGTCCGAAGCATTCATACCCATGACAAACGTACGTTCTGTCCGCCGGTCATTGTGCAATTTCAATTAGACTAATTCATGCTTTCGTTCAATAGCTCACCCGTGTCCCTTCAAAGGCTGTGACAAGTCTTTCAGTAGACGGGACAATCTGGGACAGCACGTCCGTATTCATCTCCAGCCCTAATCTGGACGAATTTTGGGCCCTCGTTGGTATGCTTTCATTTATTATTTCCCTTCTTTTTGCTCGCATTTTATCTTTTTCGTTTGTTTCAATGCGTTAATCCTACCATTGCACGTACCTTTACTCTATAATTTCCTATCACTGCATGTCATTTACACAGCCTCCTGCGATTTGTTTTGATTAGATTTTAATTAATTCTGATTGGCACGTGTCGAATTAGGCCTGCCAATTCCCTTTTCCGTGGAGGATTGATTGTCCCATCATGCATCGGGGACCTGCTTGAGCCGCCATTTAGATCTGTGCTTGCGGACAAACATATAACCGTCCAGGAACCTATAAAACCTTTCCATTAGGAGTCGACATATATGTAACGCCGCCTTTTTCCCCCCCCTCATAGACATCAAGCTTTCTCGTTGCAACTTGCTGCCTGCTTTCCATTTTTCTGAAGCGCGCATACTTTCTAAAGCTTCATGCAGCCATCGTTGGAGAATTCGAGCGTTAGGTATGAGTTCCACCTGCCATCGCATTGTAAACTTATTGACGGTTTCCCTGGTGGTAACTTGCACGATAATGAAATTCCGCTCCTCTCTCAATCGTTTTGATCCTGTTGACTTACGAAATGTAGATCTGATCATGAAAGCTTCTCAACGAACAATGATTATCTAAATCAATGGCTTCGTCGAGTTCAAGCTCGGCAAAATGCAGTGGCTTTAGATAACCACGAGTCTGAGGACATGATGCTTGCACGCGGATATCAGCACATGCTTATGGATACACAGCCAGGACCATCTTTCAGCCACACCGCATCCTCCAGTCCTGAGGCTCGAGCCTCTTATCACTCAAGTTCTAACTGGTTGCATAGTCCCACTGACGGCGGTGATCATTACGATAGCTTCGACGATGAACAGAGCGATGGGCCTGGATTCCTAGTCGCCGATGCATCCCAAGAATCTTTATCAAGGCCAGAGGTCCTGGCGGCTGATTGCTGTTATGCCATTCAAGTGGCTGGTAGTACGCCACATGGAATACGGAATGATGCGACGTCCTCAGCGAATAATAGCATGGAATGTACTCGTCATGTGGGCTGTCGAATACAACAGCCAAATTCAGACCGTAATATCGGAGTCGAGCCTCAACCTCAGGCGTCGCGAAGTACGGTTGACTCCCAGTGCGAACATTGTCCTGGTCGTTTGGGTGATGCTGCAGAGAATATGGTAAGATCCTGCTTTATCTGTCACACGACCGATATGGCGCAGTGCATAAGGGACCCTGATGGGCTACCATTGTGTAAGAGGCTCCTTTATTTTTCCGTGTTTAAGCTGAACAAAGATTTGCAATGTTGTCATCAGGTATCGTATGCGCAAATCTTTACTATGTAAGTTATTCCCCGCCGAGTGAGGGACACTTTAACTGAAGAATTCGAATAATCATTGACCACTCTCAGAGGTATGTAGATTAATGGAAAGCATAAGAGGAATAAAAACTTTGAATGACCACTCCCCACAGACATAGAGATAACTAAGTCATATTCTTTCACCACCAAAAAGCAGTACGGCTTGCGGAAACAAGTCGTTTTAGAGCGCAGTCGAAAACACCTAGACGCATTTGTACAATACTCATTACAAAACTACGAGAGTTACTTTATATATCGGCGTCACCTTATCGTTTAATTGGAGTGACTTCGGCGAGGACACCGTCCAGGCATGCTGAAAACTCGCATGGAACGCCTTGCATATAACTGGTACAGCCTATAAAATATGCTAATATCTGTAGCTATAGTAAATGATAGTACACGGGACGATGGAAGGGTATGGGACAAAGATTCAAAACCATCAACAACAGAGTACCGCCAGCGAGAATGAAAAAATCAGAAAAGGATGCAAAAAGAAAATGGGTGGGAATGTACGTAGGAGTAGCTTGTATATACCTGAGTCTACGCAGCTAAACGCAAAGATAATTCTCGGAGGGCGAGGAATGAATGTTCACGAATCTGGGTAGGTATATGGCATGACAAGGGAAGCTGACGGAACCCGGCAGGTGAGAACAAGTGGCGAAGCACATTGCCTATCAGCCTGTCAGATTGGCAAAGGAAACACGAGCAAAGGGTAAGATGGAAGGGAGAGGACGGGACAGCTTAGGACCAAAAAGAAAGAAATGCGAAGGCACGATACGGGTAAAGATAGCACAACCATGATGCATGAAGAGGAAAGGCCCACTGTGAAAATGAATGCCCGGACAAGTCCAAGCCATCTACACATCCACATCCATCTTCTGGATCCCCCTCTCCTCCCCATCGTCATCGGAAGCATCGACAATACGCACTTGACCAACTGCCATAGATCCAGGTTTCTCTGCTTCGTCGCCTTCAGCACCTTCCTCTTCCTCCTCTGGAAGGCCGACTACAACACTTCTCGGTGTATTATACCTTGACGTGATACTCATAGCGCCAATCGGGATCGCACCCGGACTAGGCGCACTGGCGTAACTCGCAAAGCCTTTCTCGAAGGCCGCTCCCCCACTTGAAGTGTTGAACGCACTTCCGTAGGTACCTCCAGCGGTACCCGTGGCGGAGCTGAAGCCTCCCCCACCCGGTGTATATGTCCCTCCACCAGGCGTCGATGGGATGCTTGATCCCCAAGTCGTTGATGTATTGGAAGAAGAGAATGCCGAAGAAGATAGTTCGTGGTCGATATCATGCTCGGCGTCGGGGTCAGAGAAGGCAGTAGAAGTAGTGCTCCCATTACGACGGTGTCGAAGATGCTCGGGCTGGGGGAAGCCGTATTCGGCGGCCATATCGTGCTCTGGAATATCTTCGCCTTCTTGCGCTCCACGCTGAATGCCTACGGTGCGGAGACGGCCGACCCAGCTAAATATAAGAAGAAAAAAATTAATATCTGCGGTTCACAAGAGAAGCGGAGACTTACGCATCTGCCCTATCCAAGCTGTCCTTCACCACGCCTGTGACATTGCGCATCATATCCAAACTCTCAGTCGCCAGCGCCAATATTCTTTGCGACGCTACCAGCGCCGCGCTCGCCGAAACTGTATCCCCTTGACCATGAGCCGCTTCCCCATGTCTAGCAGATACTAAAGTCGCTCTCGCAAGTCGGGGGGAGGACGAAGGCGAAGCTGCACGCGAGTTCTGACCCGACCGCACCCCAGGTTCAGGCGCGCCGGCCCCGCGTTCCCTCTGCGCAGCGCGTCGTTGTCCGCCGGGCCGTCTTAGCGCCCCGGTCCCATGCCCCGCCGCCGCCGCAACTGTCTCGCGCTCACTGAGCGCGGTCAATCCCGCAACCGCCGACGAAGACGCAGATGCGCCAGCAGCTGCAGGGCCAGCTTTGTTCGCCCACCGTTGGGGCAGCTTGAGAATGAAGCCACGCACCCTGGTACGCGCAGGCTCAGGAAGCGCGCCGCCAGTGTACTTTGATACGACATCCACGACTTGCCGAATGGTGTGCACAATGTCACGGCGAACGTCGGTGAGTTTGCGTAGATGTTCCTCCGAAATAGGAGGCCGCCGTGTGACAGAAGAGGAGGGAGGGAGGGGTTGGAGTGAGGCGGTGAAATCGCGTAGGATGAGAATTTGGGCGTCAATATGGGCCGTAGCGTACTGATGAGAAAAATGAACGACTGTTGGGCAAAATTGAGATGAAAATCTACCTGCAACCACTGTAAACAGTACTTTAATCTCCGCATGCTCTCTTCGCTCAGCGCAGCGCTTAGTCCACCAGCCTCAAGCAGGACAGCCTGCCATCGACTGCGCTGCGCAACCTGTCGATCACCTCCCTCAAAAGTGTGACTTTGTAGCTGCGCATGTCGAAAACGTGATTTTTCGTCATCGTCAGCGTCGCCATTCTGCGTTGGCGTCGAGGAACGCGAGTCTGGTGGCGGAGGCGGTGGGGCGACAAATGGACTAGATCCTATTCAAAAAAAAAAGATTAGTTAGAATTTGAAATTCGAATCGAATCCAATCCATCAAAACACACCTTCAAGCCAACTAGGAACATCACGTTCACCACCTTTCCAATGCTGTCTGGAACTAGAGGAATAAGACGTGTCGTCATACGAATCTTCGTCTTCTTCGATAGCAGTTCCGTCGAGTGTCTTGGTTTTCAGTTTAGGGCGACCTCGGTTTGTTGAAGGCGGGGTGGATGGTGAGATTGCCATAGCCGACTCAGCACCTGTGGAGGGTCGGCGATAACGGTCGAGCTGTAGAAAAAATCAAACTGATGAGTACAAAGAAATACAAGCCATGGACAGGCACTCCGCGTCTTCGATGCGATTTCGATGTCCCCAAGGAATACCAGGCATAAAATCACTCTGATGGGCGGACAAAGCGAAGATGCTCGATCCAGACGGAAATGGCTCTTAACACCATTTACAAGAAAGAGTGCAGCGTATGAACAATGGAAATCACGTGTGAATGAACGCCTGCACGAAGCAAAGTAAAGAAAACAAAATGATAGCCACAAACTCACCCTGTCGAGTTGCCTGCATGCAAAATCATCCAGCTGGTTGACATTCACAGGAAGACGGTCGATAACAGGACGAGATACCGCTTTCACGCTGGATTCCATCATCTCGGCGCCGTACTATCAAACCGTCAGCTTGAGCGCCTATGTGAATAATTCTGCGTGGCGCACCTTTACGACCCGAGAAGACGCTTTTCCTTGCTCATACACCCGCATGGCCGAGCCTACAAGAGGTAGACTTGACATCCGAGATACGAAAGCGGGTGCGCTGGAAGATGCTTCTGATACGAGTGACGAATCGCGCGATCGCGATGAAGATGAGGGTGAACCAAGACGAGGCGATTTAAACGATGACGAAGATGAAGATGAGATAGAGAGCGGTGGGAGTGTTCTGGTATCTTTGTCGACGATGAGTAAATTGATAAACGAAAGAAATGAGTGTCGTACTAGAATCCGCGCGAGCGGCGACGCCGCTGCGCATTTCGCCCAGAGCTTTTATGGCGATGCGCACAGATTCATCGTGGTCGTCGAGAGTGGTATGCTGGCTGCTGTCGTCGGCCATAGCGTCAGCGGTGAGATGGGAGTCAAGAGGACAACGACGATTCCTGAATCAAAAGCACATGGACATGCATAATCCAATAGCATGTGAATCTGATAGAATAATTATGTACAAATACCGGCGGAGGCCGTATGTTTTTCCCTTTTTTGGTAAGTGTCAAGCCAATAGAAATGTTTAGATTAATAATATTGAGCTGGATGAAGAGGGAAAGAGAGATTGAAAGACATGCTATTTTGTCGAATCTAATTACGGGAGATCGTCATGACTGCAAGGAATTCACGGATTGAGGTCGATTTTCGATGGGCAAAAGACAAAAGAATGGCCAATCCTCGGTCTTGTATAATGTTAGGTAGGACGGTGCTTCTTGTCTTCAAGTTCCCCTAGTGGAAACGATAGAAATACTTATAGTCATTTGAGGAGGAAATGCGGCAGACTCGCGTCAGTTACGACGCTTGCTTGTGCTCGTTTTAAATTCTCGCACGACTTCAGACCAGTTTTCGCTGTCATAACCAATTTAGAACATTATGGGAGTACATCCTACTCTCTTAGTATACTGTACCATTTTGACCAATCGTTCAAATCAGCAGCCATGAACTGAATAAAAGTGTAATTCGTCACGCGTCATGCATTCACGGATGTGAGTGAACGAAGATAAAAATGAGATTGAACATACTGAAAACACCAGAACACCCCTTTGATATATTATTTAATTTCTTCAGGCAACTTCAACAAGCATTGCCACTTTATCGTTCTTCGTTCTATATTCAACATAGTCATCGCATGTCAATAGCGGTAAGTGCCTTGTGTGAAGCGAATTAGGAACCATCCATCAAACGAAATATTCCAAACTTATTCCTTCTGAAATTAGGAATTTGACGAATCCTTGCCCTAGTTTGACGTTTTGAAGTTGTTTTGAAAAAAAAAGTTCCGGAGTCCGGTATTTGCGATTGTTTGGTTTTGACGGAACGTTCGGACAACGCCTTGAACTTTGAGAATTTGCGATCTGTACCTCGAGAAAACGACTTTCATCCACAAGCCTTTTATCGATTCTCGTTAGAGAACTGTTATATTCACCAAAGAGCTTTTTCGGAATTGGAATTATGGCCCCCTTCAACTCGTTGTCAACCCTTGAAGTTCAAAATTCACCAGTTTTTCTCGTACCGCTTTGTGATGCGCCTGTCGAACACCTCCACTACCTGTCCCGTCGAAATCCGTAATGCCTACAGGCTACAAATGGCAAGGGTGTCTCATGAGCTCAGCATGAGGCGTTTAGGACAGCGAATGATATTGAATCCACAATCTGATCTCTCCTCGCATGCTCAGAGAGAATGCGATTGCATATAAGGGTAAGCATGATTCTCCAAGTCGTCGGAAGATCGCTGAAATCATGTAATCTAGTTCTTGGAGACGGACGTGGAGAAAGGACCTTTCAGGCAAGACGCAGCAACTGAGCGAGACCATCATTACGGAGACGCAGAAGAACAGTCAAACGATGACGATTCGGATACTAACGATAAGTTCTGGAAGTTGTTTCTGGAGGAAGAAGTGGAAGTGAGCATTTGGCAAATGGAGTTGGATTCTCTGCTTGTGTTTGTGAGTGGTCTTGATAATTTAAATGATACCTCTGGTTTCATCGATCAATCGATCATCACCGAGTGACGCATTCCATAGGCTGGTCTTTTCGCAGGCATGACTTCTGCTTTCTTGGTTGACTTTCGATCCCATCTTGATACTGACTCTCAACTCCTCTCTCTAACGGGGATTGTGTTCATCCTTCGTAATGAGATGGGCCTTAACTCCAACGTTGATTCCGATGGCTCATCACCCTCTATGCTTGCAGTCGGGTTGCTCTGGTATGGCAGTCTTGTGGCGATATTAGTGGGTACTTTGTGGGCTGTACTGGTCAAGGGATGACTGGGAGAGACGCTACGTGTAACTTCCGAACAATCCCGTCGACCGCGCTCTGGAGCGTTGGAGGTGCGACTCAGCAGCTAAGGACTGGTACATGGAACACGTCATCACTGGCGCGCCACTCTTAATTCAAATCAGACTCGCGATGTTTTTATCAGGTTTTATGATGCAGTCTTTCGGCGAGAACCACGCAATTTGGATCGAAGTCTTAATCTATGTTGTTTTGGGATCTATTGCTTATGCAGCCTTCACATTCGTTCCGTGGTTTCGTCCTGATTGCCCTTATAAAACTCTTTTGGCGAAATTCATTCGCCTTGTACCCAATATTGCCTCGTCAAAAGGCACCCATGATACCAACTCGACGACCAAGATTCAAATCCTAGCATCCAAGCTCAGTCATTCCTTCAACGACGAAATTTTCTGCTCTGCGGCTACGGTGTTAGGCGGCAAGCTGAAGCTAGGCAACCATGGGTCTTATATTTGATTCATATGCTGCCTCGATTCCATGTTTCCCTCAGCGAAGACATCTTCGACTTAGTCAGAAATATGATAACATACAGTAATGTCTTTCATCGTTGAAAGGAAGATTTGTTAACCTATCAATTTCAGGAAATCTCACTCTAAAGGATCAAATCACGCTTGCGTCTTCATTGCGCATAGCCTTTCTGACAAATGTCGTCTTGGACATTCAAATCTGCAAATTGAAATAGCGGCGCTGTTGGATGCTCTGCATAAATCCGATCTTACTGCAACGTTTGGAAGTAGCAGTGACATTCCGAACTTCACATTGTCTATGGCAGAATGAAGTAGTTTTTCTTAAACAAGTTTCGGATGATATACTTTCCCTTATTCCCTTCTTTCGTTTGTCCTTGGCTACTTCACATAAATATCACCGTGTCGCCCTTTTAGCCCGAGAAACTACCTTCGTTCTCTGAAATCACCTTTCAACGAAATTTTATCACCTTTATTTTATTTTTATTACTTGCCTACTTTTCAGATCCCCCGCTCTCCTACTTCGCTGGTAAAGGTGCTCGGCCACAACGTCATCCGTGGCTGTTCATAATTGTCCTGGGAATTCAGATGTCATCATTGTTATGATTTTTCCTTATCTAGAATCTCGCTTAACTTAGAACCACCATCGTCATCTATCCAGAGGTCAAGCTGTCCGAACGTATCAGACATAAAAGGACACCTACCATGCTTCTCGATCTCCCCACAGAACTTGTCGTGCAGATCTTTTTCAATCTGCCGCCCATCGACTTGGTCTCATGTCAACTTACCTGCAAATATCTCCACAGCGTCGTGCAAGACAGCGTCTTGTTGCAGTATCATATGGCTTTGACTGCTGCGAAGGCGAGTGACAACCCATGTTCTGCTTTGCCAGTGTCGACGAAGCTCGCGCAGCTGAAGAGTGGGGACAAAGCATGGGCGGTGCTCAAGCCGGCATTTGCGGTAACGATTCCAGTGAAACATAACCCATCGAGCATCTATGACCTTACAGGAGGCGTGTATCTTCTCGGGGACCACAACAGGAGGGATTTGCATTATCTACGTCTTCCAAGCCACCCTGACGAAAAAACGGAATGGAGTCTGATCAAGGTGGGACGAACGATTATCGATATTGGTCTTTGCGTGTACGAGCATGACCTGATAGCTGTCGTCACAACGTACGTCGTAGATGGTTCGGTTCTTTAACTAGGGTACTTACTGAAGGATTTTTATAGCACCCCTTCGGGCATATCTCGAGCTTCGTATGACATTGAGCTCATGCTCTTCGAGTTTTCCACGGGAAAGCCACATCCACAAGCCGAAAAGCACACTATTCATGTCATGAACACCCGCTGGGAGAAACCTGCCATTGGTATTGAAATCGTAGGCGACAACCTCGTCCTCATCCTCTTCTACCATCGGAATGACGCCCGCCCCGATGACAAAGTATTTGTCTTTGATTGGAAAACAGCTACGACGAAAACGGTGTGTCTCGTTTATTGTACGTTGATATTGAATCGACATTGACCTGCTAATAGAGCTTTGCGGTACCATACGAGACGTACACTGGGCTCATATTCCTGGATGAATACACTATCCTATTACCAAACACCCAAACGAACGCTTTCGATATTTTCCGAATACCATCAACCCCTAACATGGACAGCGCAGCACACGTCCCACTCGTCTCCCTTTCCCTCCCGCAGCTGTCGGAAAACCGGACCGTAGGCGGCATCTCCTGTCGCGCCGAACCCAATCCGATTGGCGCGTCGTCATACCTTGACAAAAAGAAAGAGGCGCGAGAGCGTGTCAGTGGCGGGAAAGAGGAGGACATGTTCCCCAAGCGCGGGTACCTCGCCAGCGCGGAACAGGCAATATGTATCTTTGCACTTCGTGTCGTGGCCGGACAAGCAGGAAACTTGCAGATCGTCCACACGTTCACGTTCGTGGTGCACAGAAATGCGATCATTGACGTGGTCAGCAAGTTCGAGAGGGAACACACGAACCAGGCAGAGTTGGACGCTGGTCAAGCTGAGACGACTACAGCGATCAGTTCCACGGCTCCGCCAGTTACCTCCTCTCCTTCACCGCCCCGTATCGCGTGGAAGGAATGGGGTCCAGATGTTACGCGCTGGTTTAATTCAGACAGCATCCCGACAAGGTGGATCACCACCACTGCTGGACAGCGTTGCGCACTCATCGCAGATAGTGCGCCAGAGACCGGGTTCCCATATGTCGTCCTCGACTTCAACGAACAGAACGTGCGGCGGATGAAGCGATGGCAGAAAGCACGCTCTTTGCGCGAAAAAGCGCGTGAACGACTTTCGCGTGCTCTGGATAGAGATAGGGAGATAACAGAGACGATGGAGTGGGCGGAGACGTCCGGGAGCGCAAGCGAGAGTGAGGGCGAGAATGCCAGCCCGGATGATGATGAGGCATGGTACGATGTTGAGCCAGACGATGGGAACGACGAGGAAGAGCCAATGGTGCATCATACGGGCATGGCGATTGTCGAGGATGATGATATAAATCAGACCGGGGTACCTGGCGTTATTGTCGAAATGGAGGATGCCGAGGACGCCACCGCGCATTTATCGGCCACTGAGACGTCGGCAATGCAAGAAGCCCTAGATGAGGATGAGGATATGGTACTCTTGGATGACTCGACTGCAGAGCACCCCACAAATGGATCGGCGTCTACAGGCTCTCGCACGGCTCAAAACGAGGGACACTCAAACGGGAACGATTCGGACTGGACTGTAGAAGAAAGCGAAAGTTTGGATGCCTCTACATCTGCATCTGCGCCTCAGGCCTCCACAAACCAGCGTCGCGCGCCTTCCTCAGCGGCGGTCAGTCTTGAGCCTGACCCCAATAATCCACTGGATGGGCCAGACAATACAGCGTCTCGGCGTATTTGGAGCGTAACGACGTCTGAGATGGTCGAACCCTCAGAAATATTTGCGGAGCGGGTGGAAGGGAGCCTTCCATATGTGGCGTGTGCAAGTGCTCAGACATACGCTTTCAACGGGGTCTTACTGGATGAAGAGAGGATTATTGGCATTCGGGTGCGTAGTCATGTTTTCTCTTACACGGTCAATGAATAACTTTTCCGTCGTAGACTGACTTTCTAGATCGGATAAGCCAAATAGAAGTGCATCACTTTGGCTAGCTATAGGCTTTCGCTATCATCCACTTCATCGATTTCAAGTGCTTGGTCTAGATGAATGATCGATGTTGTAAATCCAGCTTTTGTACTTGTCTCGTACAGCAATTGAATTTATGTAGACTGCTGTCAGTGGAGTATGCGTGAGCACGCTCAGCGAAAGGATCGCATTATATAGCGATGTAGTATGGCAACTTTGATGATGAATGCGATTCCTTCCAGGTCTCGTTCATGGCCGTTTACTAGCCCTAATGTTAATCGTCTGTAATGACTTTGATATGTAATAACTTTGATTTAACAGTCTCATTGCCACTTCCAAGAACCGCGCCTTAGACGAATCAGTATTGCACTGATGAAAGTTCCATTTTATGCTGATCATCTTGAGGTTGACTGGGAGTAGTTTTTCCAGTGCCTTAAGCTTGAAGCCCGAGAGGGCGGTCTCAGTCAACCTGTCATTACTTTTTATTAAAATTCAAACTTCAAACCTTGCAGCAGAGCATCCATTCAGGAGCTCCGTCACAGACAAGACAAACTCATGGGTATTAGAGTACCATGAACAAACATCATTACAAGATTCCATACTTTTGCTATTCAACCCTTTGGTATGTATGCGACAAGAAAATTAATAATAACTACAAGGGATATTATACAGGCACCACCACATCTACTGCTCGCTCACAAAGATAGCGGCCATTCCCATACCAGAGCCAATGCACATGCTGGTCACGAACAGCTTGCCACCGGTCTGCTTGGCAATGCTCAAACCAGTAGCGACCTGGCGAGCTCCAGTGCATCCGAGAGGATGGCCAATGGCGATGGCACCACCGTTAATGTTGACCTTCTCGAAGGGAATCTTGAGGGTCTGCACGCTGAAGACGGCTTGCGAAGCGAACGCCTCGTTGATCTCGAAGAAGTCGACATCGTCTATGGTGATGCCGGCTTGGTTGAGGACGCGGGGAATGGCGTAGGCTGGGCCAACACCCATGATACGGGGAGGGACACCGATGGTGGCAGCGGTGACGAATTTGCCAACGATGGGCAGGCCGAGGCGCTTGGCGACAGAGCGGCGGGTAAGGATCACGGCGGCGGCACCATCAGACACTTGGGAAGCGTTACCTATGAAAGAGTTAGGATTGAGAAACAAGAAAAGAAAACGTTGTCTGTGCTTACCAGCATGGGTAGAACCGTCCTTAGAGAAAGCCGGCTTGAGCCTGCCCAAGCTCTCAGCGGTAACACCGTCCCGTATGCCATCATCTTGGTCAACAACGATGGTGAGCTCCTTCTCGGTCTTGGGGTCGATCCATTTGGCGGTAATGGGGACGATTTCAGCCTTGAACTTGCCAGCCTTGTTGGCAGCAGCGGCCTTTTGGAAGGACTTGGCGGCAAACTCGTCCTGCACCTTACGAGTGATACCATAATCTTTGGCGACATTCTCAGAGGTGATACCCATGGGCAACAGGCAGTCCTCCGCATCCTGGTTCTCGAGGATCTCGTCTGCGATGTCGGGGGCAGCACGGGCTCCAAAGCCACTGGTCATCGACTCCACACCGGCACCTAGGATAACATTGTTAGAAATGAGCGCACAACGCATTGCGGGCATGCGACGTACCGATACCGATCTCAATCTGGCCTGCACGAATCTGGTTGGCAATTTGGTTGAGGGCTGTCAAACCAGACGAGCATTGACGGTTAACGGTGTTAATCGAAGTCTCGACGGGAATGCCAGCGTGGAGAGCAGCCATACGGGCAGCGGAAGCACCTCCACCAGGGGGGAGAACATTGCCAACAGCGATGTCCTCAATGAGCTTGGGATCGAGGTTGATTTTCGAGTAGGCCGCGCGGAGGACATGAGAGAGAATGAGCTCAGGCTTGGTGTCTTTGAAACCACCCTTCTTGCCCTGAGAAACCTTCAAAATCGCGTCTGACAAATCAACAAGAAAGCACTGACCTTCGTGATAGCTGAGCGAACAGCAGAGACGATGACAATGTCGTTGTCGTGCTTCTGGAGCAGAGCAGCCTTTCCTGACGAAGTTTGGGTAGACATTGTAGAGCGATGTGGTGGTGGAGGATGAGAAACGGAAGGAAACCGGACGGTTTCCCTTATAAGCAGGGTACTGAAAGTAGCCGGATCTCCAATCACATGCTCATTTCGCGCGCCAATCTCCTATTAGCGTCGTCGGATATCCTCAATAACCGTTTCTTGTCCTGCAAAACAACTCCTGACCCCGCAAAATTCTTCGGCTGTAAGCCACGTTACACCTGTTACTACACCGCCCAAAGTTTAAGCATTCATGGGAGAGAAGTTGCCATTGGTAATAGTATGAAAGCATTCCCCGGGTTTTGAGTTGCGCGCCCCCATGGGGGAGAGCTCAGCATCATATTCACATGATAGTTGGTAAACCCTAACCTCTTCTGAATCTGCCTTTCTTTTACCATGTGCCTTTCTACTCCATAGTTGCTGGATGATGGACGGCATGAGTGAAAGAAGAAAATCTTAGATCATTGTGCGACAGAACAGTAGATACCTTGACGCGCATCGCTCGCGACGAGAACCAGGAGACACGCTATATGCCGCATGGCTCGGGATTCAGTAGTAAAAAGGCACTAGCGAGTCTGCGCTATACCGATGTGCGGCAAAAATGAGAGTCATTCGATAGAAACTAAATGCGCTCTCAGATATTGGGTCAGTGAACCGAGCTAGCTTTTTGTCGAGGCAAGCAGACTGACGATATCTTAGATTCTCGGTCAAGTCTGGAAGCTTCGTGATAAGCTGGGTGGAGGGAAATGTCCAGCTTCTTAGATTTTCGATAGATATATGCGCGCATATAGGAACCCGAAAGTTGAGCTTGACGAGGTATCCACGGTGTGCCACACTAATAGCTTAAAACCACGTCAAAAATGGATCAACGGGTCCCCTACTTGAATGCATAATTTAGCTTCTACTTTATCTAGCAGCATGGTGCGCTTACATACCTGACAGGGGTCGACTGGAACCACGCAGACAACGCTCCAGTTTTCCGTGCATTTTGCCCACTCCGTCAGGGCAGCATCTCCAACGTCGGAATATGGGGCGTTTGAGGTTGAGTCTGGAAGCAAGCTCGAAGAACAGGTCGTTGAATGTTATAACATGATGATGGCAGTTGAAAGACAAGGACAAAAGCAGCGGGAGGCGGAAGCCGTTCTCTCTATGACACGGCGGACAAATAGGTGTCCATTCGCGATTTGATATGTCATGACCAGTTACGTGACCATCAACTGTCCAGTTACCTGTCCAGTCGCACATGTCACGCTTTATTCCACAAATATTGACCTTTGAGTATGAAGCTTGGACCTCTAGCCTTCAGAAAAAATTTGTAAAGCAAAGAAACATATATGCAATGACTCCAAAGCACTTCGAATTCCTGAAGCCACCCTGTATATATTTAAATATATTATTTTTGTGGTAAATTACTGTAGAAAACCTGTGACAGTTAATGTTCTGCTTTTACTGTGTTCCACTTCGAATTATGGCATAAAAAACTTTATATATAGGTTGATATAGCTCTTATAACGTATAAAATAGCTCCTCAAGTTGCATAAATGCAACTGCACCTTGTAGTGTGCCTCGTTGTACCACCATATACGTGAAAAGGGGCATGTCACAAAAATGTCACAGACTTCCCAAAAATGGACACCTCACTGGACATGACACATCAAATCGCGAATGGACACCTATTTGTCCGCCGTGTGAAGATTGCATCTGTCTATCGACAGATTCACCTTCATAGACAGGCCGGTCCATCGGCCTAGCGGGACTCAAGACGCGTCTTGTCACAGACTGTCACATGCATATGCGGCTACGAGTTATTTTGAATCTCCGAGCAGGTGCCCTGCGGCAATCAGATCACGGCAGACACGGCAAGGTCTTTGGCTAGTAGTAGTAACTGTCGGCTTTGAGTCTCTGACCATGTTTCTTGTCGATTCGCCCACGTTCAATAATGATATGGCCATCCTCGATGCGCTTCCTGAAGATATCTTCTGGTACATCTCTTCCATGGTATGTAAATATTCATCTGAACTTCTGCTTCACTTGCTTCTTTCTCTTCAGAATCAATTCGATCTCCCGCTGCTCTACAGATGCTAATCAGATACCACCTTACAGCTCGATGTCGACGATCACAGGTGCCTTCGACTCGTATGTCGTAACTTAAGCAGGATGACTGCGCGCTTTGCGCTGGAGAGCCTTCACATCAGGCTAGATAGTCACGCTTACTCGTCGACTCGGGAGAAATTAGAGGCATATGCCCAAGGCAGAACGGCGGGTACCCAGTGGACGCGAAGTCTGACGATAGCGTGTTCCTCTCGGGCCAACATAGTCCGCGGTGCGGCAGAAAAGCCAGATGAAAAGGAAATCGTAGAGTTGAAAAGAGATCTTCCCGCAGCGTTGGCCGAACTGAATTTGCACACCCTTCGGTCAGTTTCAAAGAAATTTCGACCGAGTCATCAGGACCAAAAGCCTAAAATTTATTTTTAATTCTAGGTGGGACATATCTAAAGATGATCATAACTGGAGCTTTGAGGTTATCACTCAATATTTGGCTGATCATCCTGTTCGGAATTTGTCTCTCGAATTTAGACGGGGATTTCCTGACGAGATAGAAATACTGCCGTCGACCTTTGGTCGTATCAGTCGTCTTCAGCAGCTGACTATTGCTGGCAACGTCTATCTTGCACAGAATCGATTCACGGATATCCTGATTTCGGAACTGGCGAATATCATTGACCGCAGTCCTGCGCTTACTCATTTGTCTATCACCTCCGCATGCTGGGCTATTAGGAGCATACCAAGTCTTCACCAATTTTTGAAGGGACATCCAGACCCTAGACTCACCACGTTGTACCTGGACTCTCTCCATATAACCATGGACGATATCACAACGCCTTACTTTCGCTCATTGGACTCTTTGACTATTCAATGCACTTACATTGATTCTACTGTCCTTCGAGCCGAGCAGGTGGCAATCTGGAAAACGCTGCAGGCGGAACACATCAAGCTGCACAGAATCGAAGCCGATATAAACGGGGCCTCGGAAGAGTTGCTAAAATATCTAGAATACTGCAAGGGGACCCTGACAGACCTGGTCTTCCGTAGTGAAGGGGCGTTCCATCGAGATGATCCCGAGAAAGGCAACAATATTGCGGTTTTATTCTACAGCCAAATTCTTCCTCAGATTTCAAGTGATCTCGTGTGTTTGCGCATTCATACATCCCAAGCAAATAAGTGGTGCTTTGGTGAGGATAATGCCCCAGCCATTGGGAAGTGCAAGAACCTGAAGATGCTTGCGGTGAGCATCATTGACTCTTACCAAAGCCATAGTGCGCCTGTTCGAGTGAGTTACAGCATCTTCATTTCCACGGCTTCAATATATCTGATTTAATCTCGTAAAGAAACTCCTTCAAGATACCGTAGCCCATATGCCAATTTCCCCGCAAATAGATATAATGAATGTACACCAAGTTCCACAAATTGGATAGTATGTAGATAGAATTGCGTGCGTTGTAGCCCACAGAATACATCCCATCCCTCAACGGAATTCCGCAAATATTGTAGATGTCCCCAGACTTGATAAATAGTTTAATATACCATCCATACATTGCATTCGATTCGATTTACCAAACAGATGCACGAACATTAAGGGCTATTTTCAACAGTATCTCAAACCTGAAAATAACAACACGCCTTTACCCCGAGTGTCAGGGATCGGTGCAGATTTCAATTCTGCTACAATAAGTTCGACGTCGCTTTCGACCCTCCGTATCTTGATTGATTCCCTTCGTAGGATTTTCCAGACCTTCATCTGTTCGGCTAGAACAGTGGAATCGGAGTAAGAATATCCAACAATGAGCGAAAGTAAAGTGCGTTAGATGTTAACCATTTTCGAGCAAACATGCATGCCGAACAGACACTCGCTTTGACAAAGACTCTTACCACATGAGGCCACAAGATAAACCCATATGCGCCAGCGTCCATCTCTATGTCATCAATGCCATCCCAACGCAAAAGCCTAATGACAGGGTCATTACTGAAGCCCCAAAGGCCGTCCACGAATGTCCACAAGTTCCACTAGTGTAGCGTTCGCTACTGGCACTACCTGGTTCGCCCACTGACGAGGCAAAAGCACCTCCTCCTGGAAGGGTCGCGCCCGTTGTGTAGACGTTGAGGGTGCAAACGGCAATGGGTTTTACGAGATTGCAGACGCCGGAAAGTGTCGGAGTAGCAGCGCCGGCAGTATTGGGGTAGTACATCGACGCGACGGATCCGCTTTGAACAAGCGTCACTATCCAGGTATGTTCAGGGAGGAATAAGAGGATAGTGCCAACGAACTGACCTGGTCCAGGGTTTGGTGAAGGCGTCATTGCACTTCCATCGATCAACGCATAGGTCGTACTACTGCTTTGAGTCGCGATGATGGACGCGCTTTTGGGAACATCGTCCCATTGAAAAGGAACATAGATTGGCCCTTGGTCCTGGGCTAAGATTCCTGAAGAAGTAGGAGATCCGAGTCGGTTGCGGGTGTTGTCAGAGAATTGAACAAAATCTCGTACCAGGCAGCAAACTAACTCCCAGCAGCCATAACATGTGGCACTTGATCATGAGATACGGTTGTTACTGGCAAGAAATGACCTGAAGAAGATGGATGTGCGGGCTATTTTCTGACACATGCTGGTGTTGTAGCAAAAGAAAAGGAATATGAGGTCCTGCGGGCATGTGGCCCAGGCCCCATCCCTATCAAGTGGTCAACGGAGTGTTGTGCCCGTCAGCGGAATGACGCAGTTGGCCAAATCTGATATAACAACATACTCAGTAGTGCTGTCAATAATATGGCGCAGTGGCGCTCAAGGGCAACACTTGCAGGAGTCCTCGTTTCGGAATCTCTAAATATACATATGGCTTACAGTGCTTTTCATAACCGTTTGCAGTGCGCGTTTGCGAATTTCATGTTTGTATGTATGTACTGTGACCTTCGGATCACGCCTGCCGAACTGAGTCCGATTGCGGTATCGTAGCGCATGAAATTTGGCCTGGATCCCGAGCCGCTGAATTCCTCGAGAGTCATGATAAAGTGAGGGCCATGGAGGAGAGGAACATGGAGGAGCAGGAGAATTATTGCAGGGGGCAAAGACGGTCCAAAGCAGTCCCACCTGAAGGGAAATCCAGATTGGGAGCGCCGGTTTTTGCGCAAGTTTTGACCAAATTTCAAGCATGTGACTTTCTTGTCCGCCAACTGGAGCATAATCTACTCAAATGGGTCACTGTTGGCCCTTGGGGTCTTTCTCCCCAAATTTTAGTTTCAGACCTTGGCCTGAAAAGGGCCCACGGATTACTTGCGGATTACTTCCAGGAACTTCCACACACATGATCGCCGCATTAGGACTCGGCAGGGCTCGGCAGGTATGATCCGAAGGTCACAGTATACATATACAAACATGAAATTCGCAAACGCGCACTGCAAACGGTTATGAAAAGCACTGTAATAGATAACAAATTTAGTACTAGATATGTTGAATATCGTACAAACTCCAAGGATTTCGGACCATTGATAATACTGTGTAGAATCGCCCTACCGCACTGGATAGACCAAATAGCATCGCTATATAGTGAAGTTAACCGCATCCAAAATTATTTTGGTCGTGGAACTTGTCCTAGGCGTGATAGAACATTCGAACGGAACTGGATGACTAGCTTATCGGTCAGAAGAAGGCCTTGCCAAGGTAAAACGAGGTAGCTGAACATAAGTACTTGATTACAGTGCTTTTCATAACCGTTTGCAGTGCGCGTTTGCGAATTTCATGTTTGTATATGTATACTGTGACCTTCGGATCATACCTGCCGAGCCCTGCCGAGTCCTAATGCGGCGATCATGTGTGTGGAAGTTCCTGGAAGTAATCCGCAAGTAATCCGTGGGCCCTTTTCAGGCCAAGGTCTGAAACTAAAATTTGGGGAGAAAGACCCCAAGGGCCAACAGTGACCCATTTGAGTAGATTATGCTCCAGTTGGCGGACAAGAAAGTCACATGCTTGAAATTTGGTCAAAACTTGCGCAAAAACCGGCGCTCCCAATCTGGATTTCCCTTCAGGTGGGACTGCTTTGGACCGTCTTTGCCCCCTGCAATAATTCTCCTGCTCCTCCATGTTCCTCTCCTCCATGGCCCTCACTTTATCATGACTCTCGAGGAATTCAGCGGCTCGGGATCCAGGCCAAATTTCATGCGCTACGATACCGCAATCGGACTCAGTTCGGCAGGCGTGATCCGAAGGTCACAGTACATACATACAAACATGAAATTCGCAAACGCGCACTGCAAACGGTTATGAAAAGCACTGTAACCTATTATTGAAATATTCTACGCTGACGGTTATCTCTGCCCCCTTTGAATCCTTCTTCTTACTGATATCGAAGTTTTGCAATACACTCGCAATGGCTAACCAGACCTAAAGAACAGCCGGCGTTAAGGCTCTGGAGAATATCGTAGCCTGAAAGCGCAAGATTAAATACGATACGCACCATGGCAGAAGCCATGTGTCTACCAGGACATATCCTAGAGAAACATCAATAGGCAAGCGATACCAAAATTGGTACACAGACAGACCTTCTGCCAAAGCCAAATACCGCATCTATCAGTTCATTTCCACAGAGTTCATTGTCTAACAAGAAACGACTTGGATCGAACACGTCGGGATTAGGATACCTGACTGGATCGTGTGTGATAGCCCTGACATAGATTGGTAGTACGATTAACGGGCTGTCCGGGATTGTATACTGCACAGAACGGAATAAATTACCATATATTGTTAATTACGGTCGCCCCTACAGTATATCAGGTCAATAAACTGTCCAAATGCAAGTCGCCACACACCTCTGAGTATATAATACCCCTTGTAAACATCGTCAGATGTGACCGCATGGGCGATCCCAATAGGAGCCACCGGTCTGCATCGAAGCACCTCTCGGTATAAAGCCTCGATGTATGGGAGTGATAATCTATCGCCATAGTTGACCAGTCGCTCAGACCCAATGATAAGATCGATTTCCATCTGCGCCTTCGCTTGTACATCAGGAAACATTACCATTGCAGCAAAAAATGTGCCAGTTGCCGCTACAGTCTAGTAAAAGTATGTTTTTATGCTGAGTCAGAACAAAAGACGCACAGTGTCTGCGCCACCTACAGATGGTCAGGAAGAAAATAATTTTGGCGTCGGAAACAATGTCAGAGGGAAAATGGAAATCCAACTGACCGACATAAGCTGTTGCAACAAGACCTGCAATTTCGTCGTATTGCTGTTTCGATTTGCAATTTGACAACAAATCCGCGGTAATACAGTTAACCTTTTCTTTGTAGTACACGGCGTTGACATTGAGGGATGTACAAGAAACAAAAGCAGGTCTGATGGCGTACCATTCGCGCCTCCATAGAGGTAAGAGGTATATCACACATTTGGTGTGCCAATTTCCTCGTTTCAAGCGCGGAACGTTTGAATTCGGCTCCAGGGAGCCAACTGGGTGTGAATCGTAGAATCGGAAATGCGTTGAGCAACGAAGCACCTGGAGCCGCAGCACTGCTGAGCCTTCCCACCATGTTTTCTGCGAGGGCCGCGAAGAAGTCATCCTTTGAGGCGACATCATGGTCATATACTGCCGACATAATGAATCGCTGCAGAAAGGCTATATATCTTCATTAAGACCAAATACATGTACCAGTTGAGAGTTTTAGAGAAGTTTTCGAGCACTCACGTCCGATAATGCGCGACGAAATCTTTTGGTGTGGTTAGCAAGCCATACAGGAAGTCATTGACCTTTTTTGTTTGTATCGGCTGATAGTTCACTGACGACTCTCGCTTGAAAAATTGCTGGAAGAGGCGCCTATGGTGTCGCCATTGAGGTCCATACGGCATAAATCCTGCATTGGAAGTACTCCATCCTACACTGAAAGCGAAATGTTTTATCAAAATTGGATTGACCGAGTGAGATTAAAATTAAAATTGCCGTACAAATCAAGCATAGGAATGTTAGGTCGATCCGAGTAGATGTTGGAACGTCTTTCTAGGAGCTCGACGCAGTCCTCATACGAATTGAGGATAATGGTGTGCTTGTCGTAAATCCGGAAATGAAGCAAATTACCTGTAAATTTGTTTTCATTCTACATTAAAAAGCTGAGTATTCAAAGAGTACCACAGACCATATTTCTTGCCCCACTCTTCAAAAGCAAGCCAAGGGATCGTCGATGCTGGCATATCACTTATATTCCCGGCGATAACGTTTCGTTCCGGAGGCCCTGGAGGATAAGGAAGCTTGCACAGTGGGGTTCGCCAACGGGTCCAATAAAGAAAAAGTAGCGTCGTTCCAGCTAATGGAAGTGCAAAGAAATTGGAGGGATATGAGGTTCAGCAACGCCATTGGTGGGGATTCAGTGTCTCGAATAATGAAGTGGGGGCAAATGCAGCATATTTAAGAAGGTTCGATTATAAGGCCGTTTCAATGGGACCTCGCTTTCACCGCTGAATGAGCTTGAGTTCTATGTCGATCAGGAGGCCAGATATTTTGAATGCTTGGGGTACGTACGTATGATATGGAGAGAGATAAATGACTGTTTTCGTTTAAGATTCTGAAGCACTGAAATATTGACTTAGCTCTCGGTTGATAGCCGTTCACGATAATATGAAGAGTGCGAAATTTGTGTATCCACGCCTAAATGAAACAAACGCCCAGGACGAATTCACTGTGATTCAAGGTTTACAGATACCTAGCGAACATCAGCCCAAATCGCCAAATATAAGAAGGAAGTCTCACATAGCTTAAATTACACGTCCCGGACTCCGTTGTGCGCGTAAAACCCGATAATATCATTACTTGATTTCCACAGCGTCCAAAATTATCTTGCTTGCAGCCGATGTTCTAGGAGTGATGGAACATTCGAAGAGAAGAGAGGCTAGGTTGATAAATCACAAATGGAATTGCACACGAAGCGATATGGTGAACAGACCTAATCATTGCACATTGGTATATTCCCTGCTGATAGGTATTTCTGTAGTCTTCAAATGTAGCTTCTTACTGATATTAAAATTGTACAACACAGTCGCTATCGTTAACCAGACCTAAAGCGAGGATAAAGGGTCAGAATAATTTTTCGACAAGCGTAGGGACGAGTTCTCTACTTACGGTCCTCAAAGCTAGATTACCAGGAAATCATCCGGATAGTGCAAGCGATTTCAGTTGGGAAGCAGAATATGATTTGAATCTAAGACAGACCTACTAAAGCCAAATACAAAGGTGACAAGTGTCGTCGTGTAATTTCTGGAGGATAAGATAGACCTGGGCAATTGGGGATACCATCTTGAATGGAATTAAAGCAAAGTGATTGATAAGACGAGATAGAATGTCAAAGCACGCCATGAGCTAGGACGCATACCAGTTGAGATGGCAGCCATTAGTGCACACAATTGACGAGCATTGGCTTTAAAGCCCGCACTGCCGCTCGGGAAAATTGTTATATTTCTCGATCAACACTGGGGTTTCCAGGCTGAAGCACGAACGCTGCGAGTCCGTTATAACAGGAGCTAGAACCTCTCCGGCCAGTTTGAAGGTATGCAATGAAACATATAACTCAAGGATAACCGTGTTCGCCAACAAAGGCTTCCAAGTCGGTATAACGAAGCTTCAGAGTTTCGTTTAAGGGTTACAATTTCGAGCTGGAGTCGGAAGGATGGTGAAGGCTGAATCTCTTGCAAAGGTGTCCTTTGAATCTGTAAGTATGACTATGCATGGGTCAGCTGTCAGACGTTGAACATGCTTGGGGCACATACAAATTGACAGTGCTAGATATGTAGCAAGCCCTCGTAGAGAACATAGCATGTGATGATTTCCATAAATGCATCTTGAAAATATGCGCCGTGAACGGCGAGTTGTTATCAGAAAATGAATGTTAATTGCTTCAAAAGATAGTGAAAATAAATATCTCCACATGCGTAACGAAGCTTGAACAATTTTTGGGGTTCAACCATGTCAGGCTGGGCGAATAACCTAGCTGCGATAGTCTCCATTGATCCTCACATATTCCTAACCAACAGCACATCAGCCTAGGTCATCAAATGCACGACAAGTGACTCACATAGCTGAAATCGCAGGTCCAGTACTGCGCTTCGCCATCCCCACCCATACCGAGTTCAACGACAACCTCAAAGTCCTCCAGGCTCAAAATCTCCTTCGCGCGAACCTCATCGACTTGCTCAGGCTCACCGTTGACAAGAACGGGTAGCGGAGCCGTTCCGTCGGACGGCACGAATGTGACGTTGACCTTAGTAGGGTTGATCACTGGGGCAGGGGTACCTGCAACTGAGGGCAAGAGAGGCACAGATCCGGTAGCGGCAAGGATACGACCCCAACTGGAGGAACTGAGTACGTATCTTAAAAAGTGATCGACCATAACTCACTTCGCGTCTTCGCCATACAGAGCAGTCTTGACCAGAGCAGAAGTTGATATACGGGACGCGATGTTATGAGCGTCTCTGTAGGTGGGAGCGCCCTAAAATAATTGTTAATACCCAGGAATGATTTTAGAAAAAATATAGGGCATTACCTTGACAGTGACAGTGACGAACTTGGTCGCTCCCTCTCCATCTCGAACCACCAGTTTCGCAAGGTCGGCAGCGAAGGCCGTGAGCTCCTTCTTGAAGACATCATAGGCGTCGGGGTTGGTTTCTTCGTCGATGATAGGGGTTCCGTTGGAAGCAGCGCCGTTAGCCAGAACGTAGATGGAGTCGTTGGTGGACATATCGCCGTCCACGCTGATAGAGTTGAAGCTACGGTCGACAGCGTAAGTGAGCGCACTCTGCAGACTCCGGGGAGAGACAGCAGCGTCGGTCATGATGCATCCAAGGAGAGTCGCGTGAAGTTGCATGGTGCTGGCGAAAATGGTAGATGCAGGGCCCATGTTAGGATGAATCATGCCCGCTCCCTTGTCCATTCCCGCCATCCGATATTCGATGCCCCCTATCGTGAACGTCCGCGACCGCAGCTTGGGAAACGTGTCCGTGGTCATGAAAGCCTGTGCAGCACGTTCCCAAGCGGTGAAATCCGAGCCCAGAACCTTGGGGGATGAACGAATACCCTCCACGATCTTGGAAATAGGCAGGTTCTGACCGATGACGCCTGTGGACATGACGAGAGTCTCGTGTGTGAAATGCGAGATCGTTTGGGCTGGGAGGAGTTTGTCCGTCTCTTTCACCATGGCCCACGCATCGTCGATTCCTTGCTTCCCCGTCACAGCATTTGCGCACCCGCTGTTGACCACGACTGCGCGAGCATAACCCCCGTTACGCTTGAGGATATCGTCGGAGACGAGTACGGGGGCTGCCTTGAAAGCATTGCGCGTGAAACACCCCGCGGCAGAAGTAGGGTGCTCGGAAGTGGAAAGGATAACGGCAAGATCAGGAACCCCAGTCTTTTTCTTCACTCCAGCATGCAGTCCTCCGAGAACGAATCCCGCCGGAAAGGAGCTGATGGGTAGTGGCCCATGATGGTGGGCTTTTGACGGTGCGGCTTTGAGAGTAATCGTCGACGCAAAACGTTTGGGGAGCATCGAAGCCATGGTTGGGGTCAAGAAACACGGATTCAAGGGCTGCAGAGGTATTTATCCTCAAGCTCGTCGGAACCCCGAGCCAATAATGCGGTTCGCTTCTACGACCTGTGCTATGCATAGAGATTTAATAAAAGCGAAAGAAAGGTATTGATATGCTTACATCTCGCGAAAACTGCGAGTTTTACTGCGATTCGGATAGTTTCAAGCTGGGTAGACGTTGAACAGAAGTGAATAGAGCAAGAGAAACTGAAATATTCAGCAGATTCCAAGCCCCCGGAACGGTGCCTGAGTCACGGGTACCACCGAGCGCTCCGACGCGTCGGCCGTCGCTGCCCGCTGCAAGGCCCCCGGATAATCCCATGGACAGCCCGATGCCAATCCGGACAAAAATTGGGCATTTTGACCGTCAAACCTTGAGGTAAGTCCGGACAAAAAAGGGTTAAACAGATGTAACCCTCGATCCTCGTTCCGGACATTTTGGCCAATTCTAGTCCATAGATTGATCCATTTTCCGGACATGGAGGGGAGTCGAACCGGGAGGGTCGCACACGCACCACATACTTAGCCACTACGCCATAGCAATATAACTTAACTGTGAGACACAGAACAGATGCAGCCTTCAAAGCTATTTGGCAATAGAGCGTTAAATAATCAGAATTGAAATTTGAGCATGTTAGGCTAGCCTTTCACCACAAAATTCCCCAAACTCACTGGCTGCGGCGCTATGATTGACGACCTCGATCCCGGTATACCAGACCAGTTCAACGAGCAACAATGGATTGGCACTGGCAAACTGTTCGACCGATTAAAATTACCTTACATTGTTCTTTCTAAATTTGGCGAGCAGACGGCTCCCCCTGACTTGTTTTTACGACTGGTAAATCTACCCAGCCCACATACACATGTCTCAGACATTATCCTTTTGGATCTCCCTCGACAGATTTAGTTATCAAGAACTGAAAGCAGACGAAGAATCATTCATCAATGCGCTAAAAAACTCGAGGAAACGGCGGCTAGTTGACGAAGCCTGATAAATTATTGTGTGTGTGGAACTTGTTACTTAATACTACTGTACTACTGTAGTACTTCCTAACCTTGTGAATGGACAATCACTTGCGTCTGTTGCGATATTTTCCAAACTGTTGGGCAGCTGAAGCCTATTTTAGAAGCCTGATACCAGAATCCGGACAAAAATTTGCTAAAAACCGGCCTCGATCCGAAATCCGGACAAAAACATGCAAAATTTCACCTTGATCCCAGAATCCGGACATTTTTGTCAAATTTATCGGAGGCCTGAGCCAGTCCGGACATTTTGAAGGTTTTTTTGGGTGAGATGTCCGGACATTTTGTTGGGTTTGGGGATCGGGCCGTCCATGGGATTGTCCGGGGGCCTCCGCTGCATCCTCTCCAATTTGTCTCCAATATACATATTCTATTGGAAATTTATTGTCAAGTTACTGCCTACATAAGGCTGCTCCAAGATTCCACGACGTTTGCTGTTCGGAAAAAGATGGACGATTCGATGAAGCTTGAAGCTTTGAAGCTTGAAAACTTGATGACTCGGAGTCCTACTCAAAACGCGTTACCTGTCCACGCCTGCCTTGTTTTTGACGGGGCACAAGGTTCAAAAGCATGGATGGTGTGCACTGAACTCCTAAATGGAAGGAGGATGGTGGTGGTAGAACAAAGTTGAACGTTGACCGGTTAACCATGGAAAGGGAACGTTGAAGGCACGTCGTCTGCGCGTAAATACGCATAAATAAAGACCCGAGCGCGAGCTACCATCCAGATAAGTACCTTTTTCCAGTGCCTCAGGACGACTGTTAGATACCGCCATATCAGTGTACCTTTCCTGTGAACTGTCAGACCGAAAGAAGCTCGCCTTTGGCCACACCCACAATGCCCAGCAATCATGACGGCAGGCGATACTTATCGATGGTGCTCTCAGACTGGTCAAGTGCCTCCGGAAAGACCCTAGTTTTCTGTTATGGGTCTGATCTTCTGTTGGTTGTGTCAGTGTCACTTCTATCAGCTCACGTATCGCGTCTAGAAGCAAGATCGATATGATTGACATCGACCCCACAATTTTTCCTGAATCTCTGCAGCCCTTTCTGACATTGAATTCACCCTAGATGCTATATATAACGGAATATCTCAGAAGAACATGAGCTGTATTTTCCACTGTCATCTCCTCAACTATGGCGTTTTTGGACGCTCCGTCTCTTCCATACTACACCTTTCCGTTAGCAGGAGTATCGCTCTACCTGCTCTATTCGACCTTCCAGCAATGGCGCACCCCGTTGAGGAAGTTACCGTATCCGCCAGGTCCACCGGAGCAAAGCTTCATCGCAGGGAACACCAGTGACATGCCGCCCGAGAGATCATGGCTGACCTTTGCGGAGTGGGGAAAGAAATATGGTGCGTGTTATTTTCGTTAGGTGACATTCGTTACTGAGAAACTTTCTGCATAAAGGCAGTGTATCGCACTTCAGGATTTTCGACCAACACACTATCATCCTTAATTCGCTAGAAGACAATGTTGAGCTCCTTGAGAGACGCTCCAACAATTACTCTGATAGGCCCAAGCTTCCTATGATTGACTTGTACGCTCTCTTTGAAGCACGTTCATTTTTGTATAAATATTGACATTGAATTTCTTTCGATCAGGATGGGATGGACCGACTTCGACGTTGGTTTCATGCGATATGGCGCTCGATGGAGGTACCACAGACGTTTGTTCCAGCAATTCTTCAAGCCCGAAGCCGCCCTGAACTTCCTCCCGATTCAAACGCGCAAGGTCAACGATCTTCTCTACGGCCTCCTCACCACGCCCGAAGACTTCATGAGCCACTACAGAACGTGAATAAACCCTTCTTTTAGCCGATATGAGCTACATTACTGATCATCATCCTCGCAACAATATAGACTTCCTGCGGCAATCATCATGGCAATAACATATGACCATGATGTTGCTCCAAAGAATGATTATTTCGTCGACCTGGTGGAAGCTGCCGTCGCTCGGCTCAGTCAGACTTTCTTTCCAGGCGCATCCCTGCTCAACGCGTTCCCGATCCTTCGGTTCACTCCTTCGTGGTTCCCTGGTGCAAGATTCAAACGCTTCGCTCTTGAGTCTCGCAAGTTGACGTACGAGATGCTCGAAGTGCCCATTGCGGACGTAGAGGCTAGAATGGTACGTCAGCCATATTTTTCTTGGGCCCTATAGAGTATGTCGACGAGTTGACGCATTGTAGAAAACGGAAACGCCGCCTAATTGCATCACCGCAGAACTTTTGGAAGACTGCAAGTCTAAACAGGAGTACGACGACATCGCAGGGGTTGTGGCCACTGCTTATGCTGGTATGTCTAGTTTTGTTCCCTAGCTGAAATCGTTGGCACTAATTTTATATATCATAGCTGGCGCTGACACCGTACGTCTTCAAGCAGATCACTTACCTTCTGTATCCAGTGTTGATTTTTTTCCAGACCGTATCTTCCCTAGGAACATTTTTTATCGCAATGGCCATGTTCCCAGAAGTGCAAGCCAGGGGGAAAAAGGAAATTGATTTCGTTGTTGGTTCCGATCGTCTGGTCAACTACGATGACCGCGCATTGATGCCGTACATTGAGGCCATATACAGGGAGGTTATTCGATGGAGGCCGGCAGTGCCTCTTGGTGTTGCGCACGCTGCGAACTCTGACGATATATATAAGGGTTACTACATTCCTAAAGGTGAGCGTCTGTCTCAAAATATAAATGCTATGACTGATTTAAATCGGGTTCCAGGAGCAACCGTCATCGGGAACATCTGGTATGTTAGCGCATTATAATCCACCCTTCGAGCAGGTCGCTGACCACGTCGTGTTTGATAGGGCAATCAATCATGATCCAATCAAGTATCCTCAACCAGAACTGTTCAACCCGAGCCGATTCTTCACCGAAAACGGAGAATTGAATGACGACGAGGTTGTCACCTCGTTCGGTTTTGGTCGAAGGTCTGCATCGCTTCACCTTTGCTTCACCTTCCCTTCTATTTCACTCATAAATACCCTTTGTTTTGTAGGATCTGCCCCGGAAGGCACTTGGCTTCCGCTTCTGTTCGTGTTTTATTCCGTCTCTAGATTCTCGTAGGGAAGACTTACGAAGATTCACGAATTCTTTCAGGTCTGGTTGACGATAGCAACTGTGTTGCAAAACTTCGACATTGGTAACAAGCGAGACGCGTCGGGGAAGGAAATTCCTATCACTGGAGAATATTGCGATGGGTTGATCACGTATGTCGAATCATTCATTCAGGTTAGTGCGAAATGACATTGCTAACCATGGTCCATCTATTATATAGTCATCCTCTTCCGTTTGAATGTTCCATCACACCAAGGTCGGAGACCGCTCGACAACTTGTTTTGAATGCAGAAAGGACCAAGTAGGGTACGAAACGAGCTTGAATTGGACAATCATATTCACATATATATCCTGCAAACCTGCAAGTTATGTTTGGATTTCCTGAGTAGTGCCTAAGGAGAGAAATAACACATAAATTAAGTTCGCCAGTATAAAATGGCAATCTTGGAGTGAATAATATGATGAAGCAGACTTATTGCCTTTGTCAGATGTTTGTATCTTAATTAGGACATAAAGATAGTCAGATACATGTTTTTGACCCCCATTCCCTCAATAGGCCTGCAGCGATAGCGATTGCTCTACCTGGTCCAGGAATAATCTCGAAAGTAATGTTCGGAACCTTCTTTCTGTTTCGAGGAACATCCCAAAACTTCAATCCATTGAGATCAGGGAATTGGGTCATCCGGTTTGTAATCGTGATCTTTCGAATAGAACAAGACGGATTCACGAGATCTAACCACGCGCTATTAGAGAAAAAGGCATTCCGACAGAAAGTCTCGAATACTTTCTTCGCCTGTGTCTTGTTTTGGACAAGGACCGCCTCGTTGAATGTGAATTCGAGGTTCACCAGATGAGTTGCGTGGTGCCAGACGGATTGTAGATTCCCCGTGGAAAGGGCCATACCGTTGTAGCTTGGGCTGGAAAGCGAAAGGAATCTTTCACCGAGGATAAGCGTTGTGAGAGCTGGCGTAGATACCAGAACCGTATATAGTTCGGTGATTGCGCGGGTATCCAGCCAAGACTGGGAGGCGGCGGAGTATAATGATAGACATTTCAAGACGGGTAGATGGAGCCCAGTAAAGAGTAGACTGAGTGGGAAATCGACGTCACCCTCTGTAAGGTAAACTGCGATAAGAAGGGTATGAAGGTGCGCATGTCTATATTCAGTTGGATAGTAGTCTTCATATATATCTTCGATGGAATCGAGAGCGAAGTTTCCCAGTTGTAAATATGGAAGTTCGTGGATAAGGGAGAACCAGACTTGGAAAGCAAGACTGGTTTCGGTTAAGGAGATTTGGGTTAATGTCTGCCAATATACAGGAATGAGGAAGTCATCCGGCAAATAGACTGAGCCGCCGTGGGGTGGTGAATACATATTCAACCATGCTGTAAATATCAAAATAAAAAAGGTAGTGTGATGATGCTCAGACAACACTGCAGAGTAAGAGCAGAATAAGAGACTATTAACACAGAGCAGGATATGCTGCGGAATGTAGTAAACTAAAAGGGAAAAAGCTAACGAATGAAATTACTCCAATAAGAGAACAGAGAAAATGCATGTCCATCATTATCTCCATACAAACAAGGGAATAAGAAAAAAATCCGGGGATAAAAGGAGAGAGCAAAGCATTGGGAGCGAGTGTGTGCAATGTCGGGGTGTTCATCTATCGGTTCGGGTAGTGTCGAAGGATTCCCTGGCCAAGCGAGGATAATCCGATAGGAAGGAAAAGAAAGGATCCTCATCCTCCCACTCATATTTCACCAGAGTATGTAGATCTGGCCATGGGCATCCGACATCATACCCCAACTTGTCCCACTCTCCAAGCAAATTCCAATAGGGTGATTCCAATTCGAGATATTGGGCGGAGGCGATGTAGTCCATCAGGGAAGTCATCTCGGAAGAGGGCAAGAACCCTTCATGATCCTCTAATACAACCCACTTGATGCCAAGTGGATGAAGGGGGCCCTCGATCCCTGATTCTTGCGCCACCACGAAAGAAACTCGTACTGCCAGTGATTCTTCGGTGCGATGAAACATAAGTCCAGGAACGAGGCATCCATGTCCGCGATAACGAAGTTGAAGCGCAAATGAGACCAAAGCGTTGGGATCGACAATGCTACTGCTCTCCAGAATGAGCATACATGACATAGGAGAATGGGTGCGATTTTGATGTTGGGCTGGCGATGCTCGAGTGGATATTGCGGAAGACGACGAAATACAGGAACTTAGAGGAGATCTCATTGTACTCGAGTACAAATTATCAACACGATTGACGAATATCAAACATAGCAACGTGCGATCATAATTGCTACAAACTGTCCGACTCCGATTTGGTATCCCGCAGAGCTCGCATAAGCGTCGATAACTTCGATTTGACAGTCAGACTTCCGCTTCCAAGCACAGCACCTAAGAAGGAGTTATAGTCGGAAGACGGATGATCACGTTTACGCGCTTCATCGAGTAGTGCAGCCATATTCAATTTCCAGATCTGAAGTTCTGAATTGTCAGGCACCGTAGGTGTAATACGCAGAGAAGAAGCAAGGGCAATGCGATCATTCATGGTGAGACGCCCTAAGTGAGGATGGTGAACATTTTACGGCTTTGACTTAGACGATGAAAGAGCTTACCATGCTTAAGGAGACTTTTGACTAGATCGTGGAGATCTTCGTTCAGAGGGCCATTCATCTCGGAAAGCACGTAAGTGAGTTGTAGGACCAGATCTTTCCCAACTAGAAAATAGAGATGAGTAGAGCGCAGCATTGAAGCAGGAATAAATAGGGTAATCACCGGCTTGTTTCTGGCAAAGTTTCGATATGAGCTTGCAAGACGCTTTGAAGAAGGCTACTTCATTCTTGTCATCTTCTTGGTTCGTGACGTCGTTGCGCGCTTCTGATAATAATTTAGAATGTAAATGTTCACATTCAACGAAAATTTATCAACAATCACTAAGCAGGCGAACCTTTTTGACTGCTTTGTAGCCGAATCATAAGTTTCGGGACCACATGTTTGACTTTCATCTGGAACTCCTCTGTTTACACCAGAATGTTAGGAAGAATAATTCAGGTGATTTGAGTGAACCTTACTGTATTCCACTAAGTCACTCATTGCTTCAACGAGATTTAGCGGGTAATCGTCGTCTTCTGCCCACCCATTTAGTTGTTGTATGAGTTTATCGATGGCGGGCACAAGTTCAGTACGGAATTCATCTGTCAATGACATATGAGATAGTGTTCTAGAATGATTTTCGAAACAAACCTTGTCTGGACATAGCTGATATTGCCTCAACAGCGGCCCTCCAAACTTTCTGTTCGCTATTGCTAAGAGCCTCAGTTAGCCCCGAAATTGCCTGTTTTAGGCAACCAAGGAAGACATCTAGAGAATAGGATTCGTTAGTTGTGGTGCATGGAGATAGTAATTAGGGGCAAATTATAATGCGTGCCGTTTTTCGCAAGTCGTGAAAGAGCAAGAACCACATTATATTGATCAAGCGAGCTCTTGTCGTAGATCAACTTCGAACGGACTAAGGACTCGACTACATCTCGGCTTGTTTCTATCAGGAAAAAAATAGGTTATATCATATAGGTTATTCCGAAAAATGTTGATACTGACTGTTAGCGTTGCTTGGAGTTCGGAGATCCGTGCCAGTGAGACCTGTTCAAAATTATCAAAAATAAAGATTTCAGTCGATAATTGGAGCATACCTTCATCAAAGGCTTCCGCCATGATTGCGATTGATCGGCATATATCGATAAAGGTGCGATCTTTCTGTTGCATCTGATTCAACAGCTTGCAAATCGCTGTATCGAGCGCTTTACAGAAATCCCCGGAGTTATCGCTGCTATATAACGCTTTCAAGTCCTTCAATACTTTATACACCGACAAACGTAGTTCTGTCTCGGCTGTTGTGTTTAGAGTGGAAACAACATGTTGCAAAAATTCCGCCAAGTCGGCTGGAGATATTACGCATCAGCAGTATTCGGCGAGGAAAGGTTTTTTTTACGAACTTCGTTTTCCCAATGCTAATAGAGTACCGCACACAAACTGGCGAACATTATTGTCGTTATCCGATAATTTACCAATGAGTTTTGATACAGTCCTCTCCGATCTCATTTTATCCTGGAATAGGCCTGCACGGAAATACGGAATGTAAGAGAAGGGCTTGTGATTAATAATTTTGTGCTCACCCTTCGCAGCAAATATAGACAACGCTTCGGCTGCCGCAGCACGCACATCTTCGTCGCGGTCGTCTGACAGTTTAGTGATGAACTTCGCAATTACCATCTCTGTCTTCATGATCTCCTGGAATATTGCTAAAAATGAAGGTGAGGACGAGAAACCCTTGTGAAGCAAAAATCTTACAGCGTTCACACAACTGTACCAGCATTCGAATGACTTGTTGGCGAGTTGCCCAATTCTTATCGTCAAGTTGCTTCATGATTTTTGGAATTGCAGATTTTGTATCGCCTTGATAGAACGCTGTAATAGCAACTATCAGAACGAGAAGTTTCTTTGAGTTTGAATTTACCTTGGGCGCTTAGCGTTAAAAGAGTTGACTGAGCTGAATTGCGAACGCTGGCAAATGGGTCCGACAATCTAGCAGCTAGTTTGGCAATTACTTTCTCGTATTTCATCGCCTTCTGGAAATAGTCTGCCAAGGTAGATTAAGCAACGAAGTGTCGAGCCAATAATTCAAGGACAAACCCTGTGTACCAAATACAGAAAGCGCTTTCGCCACTGCTGTACGAACATCTTCATCACGATCGGCTACGAGCATGGCAACCAGTGCGGGAACCGTCTTCTCGGAGTGCATAGCCGCCTGGAAGTCAGCTGATATTGATATATCAAAATATGAAATATGTAGATATATGCACCGCCGACGAACCATTGGGGGCAAACTTTGCAAGAATTTCGACAGCTTGTTCTCGGGCACTCCAGCTCTCATCCTGTAATTGTTTGACAAGATCAGGAATAGAGACCAACGCCTTGATATCTTTACTGTATATATCTGTAAAATGTTTTAGTAGACACCGACGCAAAGGAATGCATATTTACTGACCGTGCGCACTCAATGCTGACAATGATTGGACAACTGCGGCGCGTACTTTGCCAGAATTATCGATCAATCTTTTACAAAGGAGAGAGACGGTGTTTTCGGAATTTACGGTCTCCTTGAAGTAGCCTAAGAAACATCTCGTTAGAGCGGACTTGATCTGTAAGGTGGATTACAAACTTTGGGTTCCAAAGGCTAATAAAGCCTTTGCAGCAGCTTCACGGACGTCATCATCGTTATCGCTAAGGCGAGCGACCAGCTCGGTTAGTGCACCATTTGCTTTGATTGACTCCTGAAATACGACTGAGGGGTATAAGCAAGAGAAAACATAACGGGTTGACGACAATCAATACCATATTCAGATAGCATAGCCAACATTTTTATGGCTTCCAATCGAGCAGTCCAGCTCTGATGGCTCAATTGCTTTACCATGGTAGGTATAGATGATTCAATATCCGATCGGTACATTTCTATAAATGTGAAAAGCGTCGCGAAATGATCTAATGAGGAGGATTTTATCACCAACCTTGGGCGCTAAGGATTCGTAGGGCGGAAGTGACTGCTTCGCGAACATCTGTATCATCATCTTCGAGCCTGGCCACCAATTTAGAAACAAGCCCTTCTGCACGTATCATATCCCGGAATATTTCTAGGCGGAGATGTCAGGTATTGTAAATTCTTGACTAAAATGTAGGTACCAATTTCGGAGAACTTCATCAGTATTTTGACTGCGCTTTCACGAGTTGCCCACTGCTTGTCATCCTCTATCTGCTGGACTAAGGTAGGAATAGCAGCTTTTATGTCATCGTAAAACAGCTCTGAGAAGAGAGTCAAATATATGTATCATCCGATTAGATGAACTTTATAGGCACTGACCACGAGTCCCGAATGTGAGTACACCTGGCACAGCGGCGGCATGAACGTCGGAGTCGCTATCTGCAAGCTTAGCGATGAGACTAGCAATTATTCCTGCAGTCTTCAATGTTTCCTGGAAAGCGTCTGAAAGAAGGTAAACATCGAAAGATAACCTTGGTTTAACATACCTACCAAGATCAGCAAGCTGGCATAGAAGTCGAATGGTCTGTTTGCGGATTCTCCAGTTATCATGATCGAGTAGCTTGGTGATATCGGGCAGCGCTGATTTGATGTCTGGTTGATAAATCTTAGCGATAAATATCAAGCGTGATGAATCAATGGGTTTGAGTGGACCACCACGCGTGGCAAATGCTAGCAAGGCCTCAGCTGCTGCGGTTCGAACGTCCGCGTCATTGTCTGTAAGCGTAGCGATGAGTTTGGGAATTCCTTTTTCTTTCTTCATGACATCCGTGAACACATCTGAATTTTTTTTACTTTTGAGACCCAAAAAAAGGCGATATGAGAAATGACAAACCCAAATACTGCTCGCTGAATGTTGACAAGGCCCTAATGGCAGCAGCACGAACATCTTCATCCTTGTCCTCCAGCTTTGAAATGACTTTCGGAATGACGCTACTAGTCAATATTGCTTCTTGGAATGCATCTGCACGTATATAGGAGGGTAAGAATGGAAGGAAAGGAAGAAATAGGACAGGACGGACGGTGTTCTGAAAGTTTTGTCAGAATCTGGATCACTTGCTTCCGAACTGTCCAATTCCTATGATCCAGCTGGTTGAGGATCGTCTCAGAGATAGAACGTTTGATGTCCTCTTGATACAGGTCTAGTAATAGTATGTTTAATCAGCACACTGAATTTAGGTCGACTGTCTGACTTACCATGATCCAGAACTCTATTGAAACTGCTTTCGGCTTCTCCTTCACTGCGTGCATGGCAGACGAGTTCAACGGCAGCATCCTTCCATATTCCAACTGAAAGATGTTATTGCGTCGCTCTATAACCTACCTTGTTACTCACCAAGCTCGCTCCAGAGTTTCTCTGTGATGATTTTGCCCGCATCGACACCAGGATCAGAATCTTTTTCGAAGAACAGCAATTTCGGCGAGTCGGTTTGCATAGTGGCTTCCGAATCACTGGTGAGCTTTATTAACGTGAATATTGTATTCTAAACTCACCTTCCGTTTCTATAAACATTGCCAGACCAAGAGCGCATACGCGCCTCAGATGCGGTTCACCGTGAAGGAGTCCACGACAAGCGCTGGTGCCCGATATCGAATGCACAGTCAGATCTGAGAAGGTTTTGCTGATCAGATTCTTCCAATCGATTTCTACGGTGTTTCCCCCGTCGTAGTCGTCCTTCGTTGCGACGAGTTTGGTTATGTAAATGCTCAACGAGAGGAGGCGCCATGTGGGGGGATATATGTCTGAGATTCTCCAGTTGCGATCGATATCTTGCTTAACCCATGGTGATTTATCGCCTTCGGGGTTCAGTGTGCTAGCTTCTATCGATTTCAGAAGGACCCGTAAACAGGTGATACCCTGTTCAATCGGTGCCATAAGAGCCTCCCCGTTTGCAGGACCGGCGTGGGCCATCACATCTTTGAGCACCGATGGAGCTACCCCGATAGAATGAACTCGATGTGCAAAACTCTTCAACCTTACGGAGAATGCATCAGCAATCTCAGAGGCACGCTTCTCTACACCTTTGAGCCATTTATCAGAATCAGAACTCTCCAATTTGGCGTCCAAGACCGAAGCAGCGGACGTGAAGATCTCGTCGTTTGATGAACGGTTGAGTCTCGAGACCAAGATTTGAATCTTGGATTGCGTGTTCTCGTTGACAGTAGAAACCTTCAGAGCGGATACTGGGTCGAAGAAATTGGTAAGGGGCGTTCGATACGGGCAATCAGGGTGAAAGATTGGAAGAATGGTGAAGATTGCATAGGTGAGAGCCCCCAAGGTCACATAAACTAGAACCAAGACGCCGATGCCATGGTTGTCATCGAATGACTGGACTACAAACCCAGACAAGAACATCGCGAGTCCGATTTGAGTCAGAAGGGGCACCGCCGTGATGACGATTTCCATGTGCCATTTCCTTGCTGCTTTGTCGCGCCTCCAGCGCTCCATAGCTCTGTCAGCAGGGTTGTTGGGAGGTTCGCGCAGCAATTCTCCTAGCCATCCCTTGGCTAGTACGCCCCAAAGTGCGCCGATGAGTGTAACCACCAGGCTGCCGTACCACAGAAAGCCGACTCCACGCACAACAGGCCGCGCATGTTCTAGTTCTGGAGGCTCAGTCTCGTTACGAAGGATAGACGCTATCCCATTCAATGCGGTGAGGACGGGGTCGGGTCGAAGGTGAAAGCGCAGGTCGATCAAAAATGCGGACACAACCGCGGCGAAAAGACCGGCCTACATGTGAAATCACGTCATGAACTTTTCATGTCATGTCTTGGTACGCGACGACAATGTACTCACAAATACTAGGAGGGAATCCAAATCTGTCTTCCAAATATCTACCTTCCAGCTCGCTTCAGCGGCCGCTTCCTCTTGGAACATCTTCCAGAATTTATCATTGTTGTCCGAGTCGTCATCGCCGGCGACCTGTTCTCCACCTGCTTCAGGTTCCTCGGTGGTTGGCCGCTCATCTTCGAGGACCTTCACAGGACCCTTCTCCAAATCAGGGCTTGCAGGCTGGAGTTTACACCAATTAGGACGGAAATTTTTCAAATGAATCAAAAAGTTGTGCTCACCACCCTGCTAACGCGGTTCTTTCTGGAGCGCATGTGTAAGGTCGGTATAAGGAGTTCAATAATGGATTGCTCAGTATTGAGAATACGATATAAGAGGAATTCAAAGGTATCAAGAGAGTTCTCAGCATTCGACTTATCATACGCTCGTGTAATTTGGCTTTATGGAAGAACTTTGAAAATAGGGTTCTGACTAGTATACTGCGACATTGATATCTGTCAATGACATATGCTAAGTCATACCAATAGAGCCACCAGGCACACATTATAGCTTTTTCTTCGGCTACCGCTCTATGCGCTTATTCACTTTTAAGCGGCACTCACTCGAACAAGCCGTGCGTTTCGTTGACTCAAACTTTGCTTTCAAGGTAATTTTCAAGCACTCACATAAACATCTCACCGAATTCTATTAGCTTGTAGGTTGAAACTGAAAGTCGTCGCTGAGTAATTTACTTATTTCCACGGCGCGTTAAAATAGGCTCTTCCTAATCCAAACAGCCCCGACAATTTGGTACCCTCCCACACTCTCTTATCAAGCGCTCATGCTGGAAGGCCGCTACTGCGCCGAGCGTCTAGTTAGACATTTTTATTCCAGAGTTCAGCCACAGTGTGTTCCATGCCGGCTGTCGAGCGGGTTTCGGAGGTTTGTTCACTCAATACGTGGTCATGAGGTATGCTGCCGGTCGTTGAGGTAGAATACTTTAGTTGATTTGCCGTAGTCATCAAGGCACTTGAGCGCCATATCCCATATTGATTACGAGCGTAGACGACATGTTTAGCCCCAGGATTTACAATTCTCCCCATGGGGGTCATTTTGAGAAAGGACCGCGTTTAAACGCATTGGATGGATTGTCAAACCTTCAGTATTGTATACTGGGCTTTCCGTCATTCACTATTCAATACCAATCGTTCAGGCTTTCCACTCTTGGGTTCCATACATAGCACCTAGACTGGATTGAACCACCTCATTGAAGAGGCCAACGAAATCATACAGCCTTCGAATTCTGATGGCTCCAATGAACCGCATGGCCATTTGCGAACGTTACGGACGTCAAAGGACCAGCAGTACATGAACGAAGTCAATTCAGATGAGTGTTTCCAATTTTTACATATGGGTATCCAAGCGTATTGGATTGACTAAAATTCAAACGTCAGTGAATTCTGTAAAAATCAAATATAGAATACCAGACGTACTTCAACCTAAGGTTCGAAATATAGAGCCTGACGTCTTCAAAGCTTCTGGATGAAATAGGATCACAGCATTGTTTCGTGAAGCTCTACGAGAATAGTGCTCGCAGTTCCAGGGCGCAAGCGAGTCACAGCATCTACACTGTTGGCCGAGAAAGTTGATATGATCAATGAGATCCGCCGTACAAACGAAGAGCGCAAAATTTGACCACGGTTATGATCGCTATAATGACCACACAAAAAAGTGAAGCTACATAGCCTTCAATATGTTCTCGTCATGCTCACATATGAAGGATCGTTCATCTCACTAGCGCCTAATAAGAACTAAAAGTTGGGCAAGCAATGGCGCGTAATCAAGTGAGGACCAACAATCGGCAGCAGCCCTCTGCCGTGCATCCTCCGGCAATGAGATCACATACATCGCAGCCACTCAAAGACAAGGCCGTTGATGGAAGGGATGAAATGAAAGTATTCTCGCAGCATGTGGCCATGGCTAAGAAGGGGCGTGAGCAAGAAGACCGTTGCCCGGGTAGAGAATTTGCGACGCTGATATAAACCTCCAGGGAGTTGAACGACCAGAAAATGATACTGTTAGTCGCAGGAAGCTAGTCTAGCATGGCCACAAAGATGGCCCTCCAGTAAAGATCAGAGAGAAGGCTCCATGATGATGGGAATCATGGGGTGGGGGGATCTCCCTACGAGGACGATAGCCAAAATGTTTTACGCATGAAACGAATTTGATTTCCCATATACTGTAGAGCGGTTGAAGATGAGCGATGAGCTGTGCAGTCATTGATCATACTTATGGCTGGGGGATTTGGAGTTGGAGATCTGAAAGCGACTCGAGTGGGAGGTGCCGCCCTATCAGCCCATGAAATCGGGCTCGACGTCGGTTACGTAGCAATAGGGTGACGAGACAAATAACGACGGAGGAAGACGCTGGGGAGACATCCACCCACGACTGTTAACACTGCTCTCCATCGAACTTCGTCCTCTCTACTTAGCTGGTGAGAGTTGGGATGCCTGCGAGACGAGGCGACACGTTACCCTGGCCGACATCATTGTCCGTATGTGGCAAGGTCGTATGGTGAGAGAGAGGCGCGCGGATGGTCACTGAAATCGAATGCGTGGAAATATGGATACCGTGAAGGGTAGAAATGGGGACAATGGACAGATGAACACCCAACGGCTGGTCGGAGTTGATAACACCAGGAAGGGATGTGGAGTGGCTTGCGCCCAGTAGTAGGTGGCGCAGATTCAAGTGAGGGAAGTAGAGACGCATCTGTGCAGTGCGGAAGAGGAACTTGTGTAATTATCAGAACTCTGCAGCGCCCTCGGACAGGGGACCGATGTCATTGCATGGTAAAGATGAACGTAGAGGAGAAAAGAGAGGCGGGGTCATTGGAGCTCTGCATTTCCGAAGCTTGAACGTGAGGAGAGATGGGCAAGATGAGCCAGGTGTCGATACTGTTATTTTGAGCTACCTAGTTGGCGGCTGTGGTCGCGCATACAGGACCACATTTTGAGGCTTTGCTACCGGGACTAAGTCCCGGTAGCAAAGCCTGGCAACTTGCGTGACCGTCAAGGGAGAAATATCATCGGCAAGCACACGTGTCCGCACGCACTGGTTGATTTTTTGGATTTCTCCACTCTTTAAGTTTCTCTAGCTCCTCCTTCTTGTAAAATTCTGGTTTCTCTGGCCGCGAAACCCTTGGAATGATCCAATGATGTCAGCATTCAAGTCTGCGAGGCGCCGCAGATGCCCAATAAACAAAGTCCCATACGACATCCTCTGCGAAATTTTCATCCGTTGTCTCCCCACTGTCCGGTATTCCCTCGCAGATCGCCAACCAAATGCCAAGGTCGCTCCGATTCTCCTATGCCAAGTGTGCTCGACATGGAGGAATGCCGCTCTTAGCTCTGCCGCACTTTGGTCGCGTCTCTCCTTTCGCCTCACTGTGCAGCTTGTCGTGGTCGAAGACACGCATCGGTGGGCAGTCTTCTGGAAAGAACTTGCTTTCATTCGGTGGTGGAGGAAAAACCATGGTTCAATTGCGCCGTATCTTTCTTTTGGCATTAATATCTTGGAGCAAAACGATGAGAAACAGCAGGATCATCTGTTCTTGGACACAGAGGACCACGAGGAGTTCATTCTGCAGTATTTGACGATGGCTCAGTATCTGGATGTCGATATGTTTTTTTGGCAACTGGCTCAAGAGTGGATTAAAAGCGGGAATAATGTCGGATTCCCTTTTCTGCATACTTTGGTGAGAAACCAGGGCGTGTACAATTGTGCTGAATGTGTTTTCCACCACACTCAGGTTTTTGTGGGGTTGGTTCCAACCTGTCCACCCTCGCTGCTCCGACGTCTTTGCATAAACGGCGATATCATTTTGGATGACATTATCCCTTCCCATTGGTCTACCCTGACCTCTATATCCTTCTCCGAAGTCGATGTATCTCCTCATTTCTGGTACGACCTCTTCAGCGAAGTACCACAACTCCAATTTGGGTACTTCAACATCAACCATCTGGAACATCTGTCTCCCATAATCCACCGCGATAAATGCACTTTGCGTCACCTTTCTTCCCTCTTTCTTGAATTTTGCAATCAAAGGGAGCGAGTGGAGTTCCCACTCTGCCTACTCTTTACACACCTCCGCCTACCCGCCTTGTGCACCCTATCCCTATCCTCCTACTCTCTTTCCTGGAAGGACCAACGAGCACTCACCGAACTCAACACCGTGCTCATATCCGCACCAAACATCACGACCCTTGCGCTGCGAGACGGCTTTTTTCCTTCGGCACTGTGGGGATCGTACCGCAGACCATCCTATCACTGCAGGCAGCCCCAGTCTGGACGCAGGCTACGCATCTCACGCACATGCAACTGGAGCTGGTATGATCCGACCATCATCGTCGCGGGCTTGGGAGTCGAGCACCTGAAGAAAAACTCACCAACTTCATTCGCGATGTCTTCTTCCCAGCGAACAGGTGGCTGGACCTCGCGAACCCCGAGTGCACGATTCGAAAGTTTACCATCGCCGATCGATATTTGGATAAGTTCGAGGAATTTGCGATGGAGCACTTGCGTGAGCTCTCTGAGAAGATGCCCAACTTAGCGTTTGCGATCACAGCAGTTTCGGAGAGCGAGCGAGTCCAGGAAGCCTGGATGGAGTGGGGGTTGAGATCGAAGGACTGAGGTGTATGGCCATTCGTTCTGTACTCTATATGGATACCCAGATTTTGATGCGCGTGTTCTTGTATTTTTGTGGACAACAAGTTACCAAACTTCTTGATTTCTCGATGATGACTGCGTTATCCTGTTGCAGTGCGCCTATTTCCCTGTTGATGTTCTTTCTCTTGTCTCTGTAATGCATGTGTCCTTAGACCGATGAGCTGTTATTTTTTATTGATTGTGTACTGTATTAATTCGCCTTGCATATGCTCTAAAAACTTCTTGTAAATTGTAGTCCCATTTGTCGATCTCATGTACTATCTTGCGTTTCTCTCTCGTGCTTTGCCTACAATTGTCTTGCTCTGCTTACACTTTGAAGAATCCGACTGTTGTAAATAGTTTAGTCATCAGTCCCGTAACCAGGTAGACTTTGTTTAAACAAAGCCCTAGGTGCTTGACTGGGTTTAATCTGGGTTTAATTCTGTTTAACGGCTTGTTAAACTGGTTTCATCATGTTTAATCCAGAGTATTTATAGCAGCTTACTTTCTCTACTAGTTTAATCACATTTAATTCATACAGTTTAATTCATATGACTTTTGGTTTAATCACAGATGAATATGGGTTAAACAGAGAATTATACTATATCATATAGAAGTCTTAATGTGCTCCTGTGCTGCTGTAAGCCTGTTCATACTCCTCCGTAAGATCCTAAACCCCTCAATTTCGTCTTTTTGCCCAATCGGTGTGACATTGACACGGCGTCATCGTTGCAACTTGCGGCGTCCGCATTGATGCGGGTTTTTCAGCGTGTCGTCGATGTCATGGCTTCATCGTGTCTTTATTGCGTGACAAGGTTAGAGCATCAGCAGTACGTTGAAATCATCCAAGTGCAGCTTACATGTGTTGCTTCCACGTCATTGACACTTGAGAAAATGAAAAAATGAAAGAGAGGAATCAAAGTTTTGTGTTGGTGTGGCATCAATAAAACTAGAGGAGAAATAGAGGAGTGGCGGATGAAGTGGGAGGCAAGAAACAAGTTATAACTTATATGACCCACGCCACTGTCAACGACATCGAATATGTCCTCTCGTAATGGCCTGATCACATGATACAAGCGACTTCGCGAAAACAATGAGAATGGCCGCTTTCAAGGGGCTCAGTGGCGTGCACCACACGTATTTGACTATAAAGAGAAGCATTTTTTCCCTGAGACGCGAGTGCATCTTTCTTCCCTCCCCTCTTTTCTCTTGGTCACTGGTTATTTCTAATCGCAGCCACGGTGACTCCGGCGAATGGGGCTCTTCGCACGACAGCCTCCAGGCGCCGCCATCCGTGATTCCGGCGAGCGCCACAACTCTCGTGGTAGACACGAGCTTGCTGCATACTGTCGCAGTGACAGTGATTCAGGACAATGAGGTGCCTCTAATGGCAGGCACCGCCACGGAGAATCTGGAGAGCACGGCTTCTTGCACAATAAGCGCCGCCACAATGATTCTAGAGAGCGTCACGACTCCCGCGTTCAGCGTGAACTCGATGCTCACCGTCACGAAGCGAGGCGCATATTCAATATTAGGGTTTAGAGCCGTCCTCAGCTCTGAATAGCATGCCGGTAATGGGCAGTAGGTACGTAAATTCTCTTCTGGTCTCGGGTAATATTATCCAATTGATTTGCTCAATCAAGATTTACAGTCGACATTAGTCTCTGGTACTATCATCCAATGCCTATTTTATTTAGTAGTATTTATTGAGCTGCTTTTCATGTTTACAAGCCTTTGTGTTTAAACAAGAAAATTCTTCATTTGATTCCTCTCTTTCAGAACCTGTTTGCGCAAAAGAGAAACTCTTAATATTTAAACCGTGATTAAACCGTGATTAAACCATGATTAAACCATGATTAAACCAGGTATTTCCTTTAATTAATCGACAGAAGTAAAGTTTAAACAAGCTCACTGATGCTGATTAAACATGATTAAACCCGCTCAAGCACCAAGGGCTTTGTTTAAACAAAGTCCACCTAGTTTCATATCAGTCCCACTGTATACTTCGCATCTCAATTATTTGTTCCAACGCTTCGCCTTCGATTCGCTAACAATTGACATTCTAAATGTTGTTCACAACGAATTATCGCGTTTGAAATTCGGAAACATCGCGCCTTATCATCATGCCCACTTCTCCCATGCATCGAGCCCTGCCCCCGTCATATTTCCTTCAATGATCTCAAACGCAACACCCGGCACCTTCTCTTCCAGCTCCTCCGTTCGCGCCCGCACGAACTTCTCGATCTGCCCCAGCCCTAACTCATGATCACAGACAATAGTAAGGGAACGAATAGGGCACGCGGGGTGCGCAAGAGCGAGCCATCTCCTGCTTGTCTCAGGGAGAAAGGCGTTCTGGAGGAATCTGGCGAGGTCATGTTCGGCTTTTGCTCTTGGGACGACTTTTGGTGTGTGAGGGTTAGTGGAGCCGGCATAAATTCCCCTGGAAGATAATTGTGGTATCTCGAGCGTAAGGTGCGCAAGGTGAGTGGTACGGCCCCAGATCGGGCGCGCGTTCACACTCAACTGGGTCACCCAGTAGTCAAAGAGCCGCAGGGTCAGGAAATTGTTCCCGAGCACGAGGGATGTGATGTTCGGGGCTGACTCTAGTACGGCGTACAGTTCATCTAGAGCCCGGACGTCTATCCATGACTGAGCACAGGATGAGAGGGATAGAGAGCGCAAGGCAGGGAGACAGAGCCCGGAGAAGAGGAGGCTAAGCGGAAACTCGAGCACCTCGTCGTCGTTATTGAGAAGGGTGACGGAAAGAGATGTAAGCAACATGTGGGCGTGGACAGAACGTTTACGGTGTAAGTACCACTCGAAGTCGGGCATGTCGATGATGGAGAAGGCGCCGTGTGCGAGCTGGGGAACTGCATTGAGGAAGGCATGCCAGAAGGCAAGGTGGAGTACGACTTTGAATAGGGAAATGTGGGTTAGTCCGGACCAGTGCGATGGGATGATCGTGTATGGGAAGACCATGTCGGATATGTGGAGGCGACGGAGAAAGGGGGGGTTATTTTTTGAGGAAAGATCTGTGAAAGCGGGATGGAAGTCTGGGATACCAATGAGCGTATATTGCCATCCGGTAGGGCAGATCACTGTCTCCAAGTCGGGAAATACGGCATTACCCTGCCCTGTACGTCCGATCCAGGTCTCAATCAGGCGCCAATAGAACATATCGACGTCGAGATACCGCGCTGACGCCAGGTATTTCAGGAGAAAACTCGTCTCATCCGCGGACACGACGAACTCTCCGTCTGTGTCGGTGTCAAGTTTTCGTTTAGAATTCACCTGCAGGGAGAGAGATGGAGGCACTGAATCGTGGTTCCACATCCACCAACGCAGGAATCCAATTTGGTTCTTAGCGAATGCAAGTTGCGATCCGATGGTGCGCACATCAAGACAGCAGGAGAGATGCACCCAAAGCAGAGGGGAGGATAGTGCGATGGTTCTCCAGGAGGAGCATACATGGCAGAGGATTATAGGCGCTATTCCGGTGTCTGGTTGTCGCGCATGGAGAGGAGGAAGGCATATGAGGAAGATGTCCCTGAGAATGTCGAAGGGTAGTTTGTATATTGGGGGCCTCGTTCGGGACGCGGTCATGTTTGACGATATAAAGCAAGGAAAGCTTTGAAAGTCTGGCAAGAGGATTCGCGTCATCAAGGATGTTTAATATGATGTTTCCGAAGACATCGAGGGTGGTGTTGTGAGATGAGTGAGGAGAAAAAGCGTGCGCTGGAAGCGAAGTTCAAAACGTATGGAAACCGGGCCAGGCCTGAGGCAGTGCTCGGTGTTCTCCGGCGAAATAAATTCGTGGGCTCTCTATAATGCTCTCTGAGTCTGAACGTTAACAGTTGCTCATGTCCGAGTCGGAATCACTTTCTAGACAAGTTGGACTACGAAAATAGAGTGCGATTTGGTATTGTGTTCAGATCAAGTATACATACTACACAAAATTTCTCTATTTCTGCCTGAACCTAATTATCTAGGCTAATTACTCATGTATTAAGCAGATGTCCTGAATTCGTGTACTCGTGTTTGGCTTCTACCTATTTTAGGCGATTTTCCATCTTCTTTAGGCATGCTTACTTGACCGTTATTGACCGTTATTGCTCTTTTGAGCAACGCAATGTATTATCTGGTCTTTATTCGATGCTTGACAGTTCCATCCTTTGTTATATGGAACCACCTTTGTCTGTGTTATTTATTTTTTTCGGAGGAAGAATGCAACCATTGACGCAATGTTGTTTCAGCCGCTGGCCTTTAAGCAGTGCGTTCCTCGGTGCGCCCTCTTCATCGCGATTCGCAAATTCACCCTCCCCCCCACTTTCCACTCCCCTGTCATTCAATATCACTCTCATTTGCTCTCAGCCGCATGTGAATAAGCAAGTCCCTTTTGAAATCTGCACAAACCATGACTGACTTACCGACCCTTGCTGCCTGATGCACTGGCACCCACAGCACCCCCACAACCACCTCCATTATCGTAAGCATCGTCTCCCTATAGCCTGACCTTTTCTGTACATAGAATGTGAGTGCTCAGTAATTTTAAGATGCGGCACACTCATTGATTTATATTTGATACGAATTGCGCCCTGTGTGTACAGAAAATGTAAAGCCCTTGCAGAAGTTCGACGGGCATTTCAAAAGAATGTTCACGCTCCTCACGTTGATGCGCTATCGAGCTGCGTGCGTCAGATAAGTGAAGAATCATTCTTTGAATAGATGTTATTAATCCTTGACATGCGACTATCCCATCAGCAGGAAATGTTTTTGATTCCAGTAGGCTCAAGGTACATTCCTTGCTCCCCTGTGTGCTTCCGATAGTCGTGAATTATTGCACCCTCTTAAATTAAATCATTTACACGAATAGGCAAGTTCCTATTATATATTAATTCTAATAGACTAACGTACTTTTAGATACCGCCAGATGCACTTTGCAGTCGCCACACCTCGACCGTCTAGCATAAGTGTCGTCTCCGCGCAGCTGCTACACCTTTCCAGTGCATAAAAGGCGAGTACTCAGTAGAGTAATATTAAGATACTGCGCGCTCACGATTTGTTCTTGATTAACTCCTACGCAGACGCCCTGTATCCGAGTCCGAGTTGTGCTTCAGCTTTCCGTGTGCTTTCTGGCGTCAATCGATAGCAGTCGATGTCCGTCAAACGACCGAGTGCGACCGCGCCTGTGCCTATCCCACGCGCCGCACGCTATCTTTGACTCACTCCATCTGCAGGACGGGTGGTAACCGGCGTTCTCTTCTTGGTTATGCTGCGCGCTTCGCCTTACTTCAAACTTACTCCTTCTGTTGCCGTTGACGAGGTGCCATTACCCACGGCGAGCTCAGCTTCACTAGGCGTAGATCGCCCCATTCCGTGGCCGCATTCACACCGCTCTCATCACGTCTGGGTACTGGTATCTGCGGCTTCTGTCTCCGAATGGGGTTCATTCGTCACAGCTAGCTTCGACGCAATGTGTACACTGCACTCATGAGTCATCTTTTTCGCTTCCACGGCGCATTGGACGACCAGACAACGACATCCGAACGCTGTTTATGTGGAGTGGGATGAGCTCTATGTCAGGTAAAGTTGGCACGACATGTTCCCAATAATTTAATTAGCATCACCTCGTGTACATATGTACTATATAGATCTGTGGCTTATATCAAGCTTATATACTGAATTATTCAGTTGCATGAAATTTATAATACTGCAAAATACAATGCCAGCACGGACTTATGTTAGTTTTTTGGAGAGTTTAGTCGTTCCCTGGTGTAACAATACAACTGACCGCCAGAGCGAAGCGAGGCGGCGTAACTTGTAATAATAATCTAGCTCGTTCAAGTTTTTTTCTGTAGACATCGACGTGATAGCTAAACGCTAACCATTGCGTACAACACGCGCTAAGCAGGGGAAAAATACTTGTCAAATGCTTCTATTCTCCACGTAGGCACGAAGATAGGAATAACGTACCAACATCGGAGAAGATTTCACCATATCGCACCCCAATCTACCCGCATAGCCTCCGCTTCGTCGAACAGCGAACCAGATGCAAGCTGGAAGGTTACATGTGGCGTTTTCTCGGCGAGGTCGCGAATACACGACTGCGCAAAATCCGAAATGTTTTTGAGATGAGTGGTGGCAAAGGTAACTCTATGGATCTGGCAGGCGGGGTGTGACAAGTTCAACCATCCATTATAAGAGGTGAATACATCTTTGACGTAATCCTCCAGTTTTTCTTTTGCTACGTCGTCTACTTTCAAGCCGCAAGTGTGTCAGGCTTGGGGCGTGTTTCCAGACCGGCTCTGCTGCATCACCGAAAGAAAGAAAGCAATCTCGGAGAGTAAGGGTTGTGGCATTTGGTGTGGATTTAAGTATGGTGGAGAGCTCGATAAGGGGCGATGGTCAAGCCATGACTTGGCGAAGGAATCTAGAGTGACTGTGCGCAGGGCGGGGAGATGAAGGTCGGCAAAGAGTAGACTAAGTGGAAATTCTACCGATGTGGCTTGAGAGAGAATGAAGAAAAGCGTAGTAAGCTGTGAGAGGGTGCATTGAACGCCTCTTCCGCCGCGAGTTTCAGTCAATTCGTCTATGTTAAAATAACCCCATCGGAGGTTCATAGCGGCGCGTAAGGGAAAACCAGAATTTTACGGGCATGGTGACTTCGAGCAATGAAATATGGGTCAAGGTAGCCCAACTTGTAGAGAAGAAGCCATAGGGGTGTATTGCATCGCGTGGAAGTTTGATTGGGTAATATGTAGACGTTTTACCTGCGAGCACGGCCGGTACGGTAATGCCTCGTCACTATGCTGTTGAATTCGGAAGAAAGTCACATCCATGTCGTCCCACTGCATGCCTTCCACCACAGTATGCAGATTCGGAAACGAGACTTGATCTCCCCTGTCGATCCTATCTCTATATTCGATAAAATCCGTCGAGGGGTCAAGGTACTGCGCCGACATAGATAGGCCAAAAGAAAGTCTGTGAATCCCTGGCTAGTAACTGCTCTTGATCGACTTCAGGCTGATCATCGAGATCGAGTATATCGGCAACGAAGTTAGAAACGGGTGACCGTGCCTTGGTTCTCCTGCCACCATCGAATGAATTCGACCTGATTCTTGAGAAGTCCCCATTCGGTTTCGAGGTCGGATTCAGTCTCGTATATGGTGAGGCGATAAAAGAGATGAGACCATAAAATAGCGGATGTGCGGGCAACGACTCTCCAGGTTGAGCAAACGTGGCATAGGAGCATTGGCGCACTTTGGATATTTGGCTGGCGGGAGTCATTGAATGGATATCGTGGGAGGCAATGTATGAAGATTTCTCTGAGAACGTCGTATGGAAGTTTGCGAATTGGGCTCTCAGCAATAATATCTGGCTTTGCGAGAGCGGACATTGGGCTGGCAAAGATTACAATCAGATGGAGTTTGCCTCGGAGGAGATCCTGGATGCGCAAGGAAGAGGTCTCTGACCATGTCGCTGGCAAGTCCAGATCTCATGAGAAACATTGACGGGAAAGCCCGGTCACGCCCTCAAATTCAAATTCAAAGCTAAAATACTAAGTATTTGCAGCATCAATGCATCAAGTTTGATTCTTTTTATAAAAATAAACAGAACGGTCTGCATCAGCAAGTTCGCAATTTGCTTTTACGCTTTTACGCGCTTTTCCGCTTGCCAAAAGTTAGGCAAAAATAAAGCCAAGTATTTCTTTTTTCTATGAATGCATTTACTAGCTATAGTCCTCAGAAATTCACGATGCGTTGTGTTTTTGAGTGATGTTCAAAAATAGCTCCTGTGGGGTATCGGATTGTTCCGATTTGTCGCCTATTTTGGTGGGAAACGAGGAGAAACGGTGTGACTTTTTGGCATTTGGGACCTAGCTTTTTCTAAATGGGGCTTTTACGCTTTTTCACGCTTTTTCACGCTTTTTTACGCTTGCACAAGTCAAAAAAAGTAAATTGTGAAACTTCTGATGCTGCACTTCGTCATTTCGTCGATTCTTGCCTGAGATGGACGCAACTACCCGACCCCGTTTACCTCTCAAAGGGTTGGATCGAATTATCTTGGAATTATCGGCCAATTCGGTGCAGTCCACAATCATCTCGCGGAAGCCATTAATTTTGCAGAATACGCAATAAATTTTCAATAACAATTTTTATGAGTGGCATCTTGGATGCAAATACGTCAATTTCCAAAACGCCCTCAAAATTCATTTGACATAGCGCACAGAGGCTTTCGCGGAAGAGATCGAATGGAAATTTCTGGAGAATGTCGTATGGCAAGTGAATTATCGGGCACTGGGTGTGATTTAATATGTGTATAGAAAGAACCGACATTGTTCTGGCATTGACAAGATATCGAGACTTGAAACTTGAAAGGAGAGCAACGGTCAGCGAGCAGTGTCAGCTTCGATTTCGGTTTTCAAACGCAGCTTTGCGGGCAAGGTTCGATTCCCTAACACAACAAGCCTTTGTGCGCGCTGTGACTACTGTATATAGATTTAATACAAACCTTTCATTAGATATGTCGGTCAGATTGTAAGTTTCATCTATAACCATTCGAAACCAGCTCTGATAATAATATCTGGTTCATAATATTCACAAAACTGTCTTCAGGAGCGTAAATATGTTTAATACTCTACTCATTGATGTAGAAACCTGATTAATGAATCGATATTCAATATTCAATATTAATCTCGACAAACCGTCTCTGCTCAAAGGGGTCAAACTGTACCAAAGAAATTTTTACCGACCACCTGCTCGAGCCCGAGAAGGCTTGCTAGGTGTCGTTTGTCCCATATTCATATCGTAATCGTCCTCGTCCTCGGAATCGATCCCGGCCAACCCGCTACTTGTACTACTACTTCTCGTCATTGGGTTCAGCATGACAATATTCGGCGAACTGTCCATCACCCACTCCTCGTCGCCATCATCCTCGACTTCACGTCCTTTGTCTGTTTCTGTCACCGTGAACAGTGCCGGCATTCTACCTGCACCAAATGACGACTGTCGCCCAAAAGATAGTCCTGCAGTTGAAGCCACACGCGGCTTTTGCGGCGTTTCTTCAACGAGGATGACAGAGATATCCTTAGGCTTGGGCTTTGGTATGGAAGGGGCCTCTATTTTCGTTGATGCGGCGGTCTTGGGCTTGGGTTTGGGTTTGAATGCGCGCGACATGCTCACTTCGCGGTTGAGGATACGTTTCTTCGGAGGAGCTGCGCTCGCTCGCTCGCGTTCTTGTTGTTCTTGCGCAAGGGAGACGGAAAGCGAACGCGAACGCGAACGAATGAGGCCCGGGAGGTAGAGGGTGCACGCGGACCTTATCGTTGTGTTGGTGGACGGCGCTGGAGAGGGACGTCGAGATGTAGACGCAGCGCGGGAAGGAGCTTTTCGAGCGGGTTCCGCGGATGGGTGTCGAGAGGCAGGATTTGGAAGCTTGAGGGCTTCAATGGGTTCCACGTCATCTTCATCGTCAGAGAATGGAGAAGATGGGAAAAGTTTAGATCGAAGGAGGGAGCAAAGTCCAGGCAGGCATGATGCAAAGCTGACGATGTCTGAGCTATGATTTCGCGAAGCAGGAAAGAGACTCACCAGCGGTCCACAATGTGTTCAACAAATATTTGAGTCCAATCGCAATCTTGAATTTTCCCTTTCGTGGTGGGTTTGCCACGGTCAAGGCTAGTAACGAGTTGCCACATCGATAATTTGTCATGAAAGCCTCGAGATGCTCCTCCGTCGATACGACTGGATCAACAGGCTGGAGTTTCCGCCTTCGAGGTTTCTTCACGGGTGGAGGGGGACCTGGTAGTGAGATTTTGTACAGGTAAAGGAGAATCTGGATTTGAACTCTTCAAAATAACGAAAATAAATCATACTTGGCGAGACGAAGCATAGACAAAGCACTCACTCGCGCCGCTCCATACGTTCCAGGTATGCTTCGCGCCATTGTTCATCTACCCAAGGTCCTTCCGCATGTTCGGGAAGTGATTGACAGTCTTCCAACTTCTCGTGTGAGACAGCAAACCACATCATCGTTTCCTCCATCTCTCCACCTCCAACACCGTTTATGAGAATTCGGGGGAGCTCGACGTGGTACTTGTTGGCCGTTGAACGCGTCGTTTGAAGGAGAGGTTCCAAAAGAGCATGCATCGGGTGGATTGACGCGTTAGAATCCGACGTGGAAGGAATTTTGACGCGTTGAAGTGACGGAACGAGGAGGTGGAGTGGCATGAGAGACTGCGGTTGAATTAGACGAATACAGATGAGCGATTAGAAAGGGGCACACATCTGGAAGCCACAAAAATTGAAGATATGTGCGCTGAACATATTCCTCTAGGTTTTCATCTTGGATGTGAAAAGGAAAGTCCTGAGATATTGTTTTCTCCTGCGTCGTCGACCAATTTGCCGTCTTTCGTTGATCAAAGTAATAAAAAGTAGTATTGAGTGTTTCCATTTAGATGTAAGATGTCTTCTCAGATGCGGTTCAGGTTATAAGCATGTAAATAGCCGTAGAAATCAGCAGGAGGTGGTGTTGGTTCAGAGTCCTCAGTCCGGCCCAGACGCTTCCCGTCACATGTGGTTAAAGCGGAGTTACAAATAGCTCACATCGATTCCTTACACGTCAATCCTCCGTTCCGCTGCTCCGTTGTGAACTCTGCTCCGCTTATATTCCTGCACTTTCTTCGCGAACGAGTAATCATGTACGCACAGGAATACTAATTAGACGTCTAAGCATTGTTATATTTGCGCCCTCAAGATAGCACCGCGTTTGCTGTGTTTTCACTTTTCGCCAACTGTTCGCAATTGCTCACTAGCCTCAGCGCTAACCCGCTACTCAACCCAATACCGTGGTGCTGAAGGCATTGTGAACTTCAGAATCTTTGCTTGACTTGAATGCAGAGCAATAGTTTTGCATTGGCTGATCCAGCGCTTCACCAGGATCCAATGACAACGGAGACCTCCACTCTCCACTGCCAAGTGCGATCCAAAAGGTGAGTGGAATATTGTTCGCCGTTTGAATTGAATCTTTATTATTATTATTTTGAAAGTGCAGCGTGGCTATCTCGTTAAAGGGCAAGAAGACTCAAAAAGATCAAGGCGAACGAGCATAGAAGTTTCGCAAACCGCATTATGTGGTAACATACAATGTGAGTCTTTGAAACTTGCGTTCACATGAATCGCATACAAATATAATAACCGGAAGGCCGTTCACAGGCCTCTATAATACTAATTCTTTAGTGCCTTCCAGGTCTCTACATGGACTTCAAGGATTCTCTAGCATCAGTGGTACACTGAATCTTTGTAGCGGAACAAGACCGACTTGCTGTTAAGCATCTAACTTAAACCAATTCGAACAAATCGACGCCATCACGGATTCGGGCAAACGGTCGGGCTGCGGCAAAAATTTTTGTTTCGTACTCGGAAACGGTCTTTCACACAGCTGCACGATCACAGGATCGAATGTATATCCTCGCGCAATTCAGCAGCGAGATCGATACCCAGCTGTGACTCCAGCTGCGCTCCACACCTTCCGTCCACCGTCACCGCCTATCACCAACCCATTTCACTTTCTTGTCAAGAGTCCCACACCCGCGAGGACCTTGAACGTATTTGTGCTGCAGACGAAGTGCCCGTCCAAATCCCGGCTTGGCGACTGCAATTCGAGCGCTGCATACGGTTCAACTAGTCCCTTGAGTTCTCTTGCGCCATGAGCTTCTGGAGGAATGCGGCGCAATCCTTCCGGGATGGTATCTGCGGGTCAGGCTCCGGGAACTGAGGAGATGAGTTCAACTCGGGGCAAGGTTCGTACGTGGCAGGTCGGAATTCCGTGGCGGGGCCTGAAAGTGGCCCTGGACGGGTTTGAGGTCGTGAGAGATGTAGTGCCCATTCCACTAGGCGGGGCTTTGGCGACGATCTCTCTCCAACTTGAGGGCTCTTAGATAGAGCTGGTTATCGGAGGTTTGAGGAAGTCAGCGGGGCCTGCGCCATCGAGCCATTGGTAGTTCGGCAGTTGGAGAAGGAGGCCGAAGTGGATCGTCTGCCAGTGTTCATTTCTCCTGGCAGTTGTCTTGGTTTGTCCTTCGGTGTGATTTGGTAGTTTGAATTCATAGCTGACTTTTTGCTTGCTTTTATATCTCGACAACAGGGTGACCTACGCGCACTTTATGCGCCGAAGACTGCGCGTCCCCTCAAAACCCAAACTATTTTACCGTATGGACTATACAAACTGAGTCCGGACGAAAACGTCTTCCCAGCCGACGAATATAATCTGCCACTGCACAATAAGGTAACGTATCTTGTGTTTCAGCGCCGCTATTTCAATTCACTGGACTCAGTCTTTCGATCACCAGGCTTACAATCACCAAGTCCCGCACGTTTCTCAGGCCAACAAGACGAACTTCTTGTTATCCCTTCGCCATGCGCTGTTCTTGCGTGGATCGAGCTTACGAAGTCCTAATCCTCTTCCCTCGTGATCTTTATCAAAACGAATATATTCATATCGATCCAACGCCCACATTGTGGGTCTGGAAATGGCCCTTAC